>OY755249.1:15003929-15586429 GCA_963576725.1 Azorinus chamasolen
ACGGCTTTGGAGACAGAGGTGGCAGCTTAATACAGGGTGAGACTCTTACAGAAAGCTCCTTTGGCTTTCTGCATGACTTTCACCCTGTATTAAGCAGTCATCTGCCTAAAAGTATCTAAATTTTTCTCTACTATAACTAGGGGGTTTCACTGTACCATCAATACGGTGATATGATTTCTATTTTGCAGATTCCGTCGCATTACCTCCATCAGTGTAAGTCATAAAATCTGCAAACTAGACTAAAACAGCAACATGACCTGGTGACCGGGCGATATTTTACTGTCATAGCTTAGTGCCAAATTCGGATCTCGTGACCAACTGACATGCTAATGTCACTTAGTCACGTGGTTAAATCGGAAATATTTTTTTCATATGCAAAATTGTCAATTACTTCCCTGTAGGAATTGAACTATGCAAAAAGTAATGTATGACAAGTAATGATAATGCTTATATAAAAATAAATGACCGGTGCTATGGACGAAAGGAATTAGCATGTTTTGGAAAGAGTGATCCATGACACGCCCGCCTTGCTTGTGATAGAGGTCTATATGTTTTGTCATTTGGTTTTTATTGATACAAACAAACTATTCTGACAAGGTATTGATCTTAGTCAAAACCGAGACCAACTTTCTTTTGCCTCTGATGACAGTTTCATATATTTTGGTAAATTTCATTGACTGTTGCAGAAACAGTATGGAAGTAACGAACGGCAACTCTAGGCGGGACACGCTGTGTTGTCGTCCGTGAATTTCAAAATAATTTCTGCAACGTTCAAAGAATGTTTGTAGTGTCACACAGCCACTCCAGGAGGTCGACTGCAACTGCCATATTTACACAAATGTCTCAAACAGAAGATTGATTTTGATTTTTCAACTATTTCACTTTGTCTGTTGCTTATTCCACTGTTAGTTTTGGTCCCATTGTCAGAGTTTTTGTAAATACTGCTTCTTGAGTTTGATACCCGGTGTCTGTGGTAGATAAAAAATAATATTGGGTTGGCAACGCTATTCCAAAAATAGAATGTGATGAATATCATGATTGAAGGATGGTTGAAGTCTTCAAAAATGTTCAGAAACACGGCGACGAAGAATACCATCCAACATAGAAGGAAACCTAAAATTGAAACAGAAAAGTATGGAAACTTGAAATTGAAATATAAATAGAAGGAAGACTGATATTGTAAAAGTAAACTGTGAAACTGAAATTTAAATAGATACACAACAGAACTGCTCAAAAGTTCATGGATTTGTTTTAAAAAAACCACACAAAACAACAGATATATGCAGGACATAAAAGCATAATAATGCAGACCGCTCCCATTGGAAACAATCTTTAAAACCCAAATAGTAGCTTAATGCATCTAGGATAGGGGCATACTATATTTAAAAAATGAGATATATGTATCTTTATATAAAAGCATAACTACAATATCGAATGGATTGAGTCCAGTGTCTGGGGTTATAAATTTTCTGAGTCTGAGTTCATTCTCGGGCATTTGATTTAGTTGGGCATCCAACTGAGGAAAATGTGTCGAGCCATGGCATGAAATAGTAGAATTTGGCATGCACTGGATATGTAATGTTTGATGTCTGAGTAATCAGAAACTGCCCCATGCCACCTGAAATTTTGCCCTTGTTTCTCTTAATTGGGTCAAAGGTCAACTAAGTGCATATTTTATATACATTATTTGAGAAATCATTATATCTTTACCAATTTTAGATGTAAAATAACAAACATGGTACCAAAATGAAGGTTAAACACTGGCCTTTAATTTGCACTTACTTTGTGTAAAATATATTATTTGAATATTCATGAATATTAATGAGAACATCAAAAAACCAGTAAAAAATCATTAAAACCGACATATAACGATGATACATGATGTCATGTCTTCGTCATTATTGCTATTTAACAAAAATAAATTACGTTAAAATAAAGGTTAGACAGACAGCTACTGAAAACAAAACTGTATACAGTAATACCAGCTATATATTATGCACAGATACTTCTTAAAGTAAAGTGGGTGGGGTAAATAAACACCTAAACAAAACTTTCAGTTCTGTTTAAAGTAACTGATTAATTCACTATATTTTTGTGGATATTTTCTTGGTTGGTACAATTAACACCATCGCAAAGGATATATAATGTTTGATGTCTGAGTAATCAGAAATTGCGCCATGCCACCTGAAAATTTGCCCTTGTTTCTCTTAATTAGGTCAAAGGTCAACTAAGTGCATATTTTATATACCATATTTGAGAAATTGATATATCTTTATCAATTTTAGATGTAAAATAACAAACATGGTATCAAAATGAAGGTCAAACATCGGCCTTTAATTTGCACTAACATTTTGTAAAATATATTGTTTGAATATTCATGAATATTAATGAGAACATAAAAAACAGTAAAAAATCATTAAAATCAACATAAAACGATGATACATGTCATGTCTTCGTCATTATTTCTATTTAACAAATATAAATTACGTTAAAATAAAGGTTAGACAGACTGCTACTGAAAAAACTGTATGCAGTCATACCAGCTATATATTATTCACACATACTTCTTAAAGTAAAGTAGGTGAGGTAAATGAACACCTAAACAAAATGTTCAGTTCTGTTTAAAGTAACTAATTAATTCACTATATTTTTATGGATATTTTCTTGGTTGGTACAATTAACACCATCTCAAACACATGTTAGTGTGTTTGGAAACTACTTTGAAGCATTTACAGAGAATAGATTTGCACTTGGTTTTGCACCCATAACTTGTTCAATGCAAGCATCAAGTGCAGTTGGTACATTTCCAAACCACTTATAAAGGTTCAACACCATCGTGCTATGCGTTAGTATCAATAACATAAATGTCTGTATCCATTAGCTCAGATCCATACAGCAGCTTAACAGTTTGCTCTTGAAAGTTTCAGTTCTAGTACATCCTTTGTTGGTGGAACCAGTTCAAGTGTTTTCTCTACCTTAACCATATTGTGAAATTCTTGCATCATCAATGGGTTCTCCGTTCAGACACCATACATCAAACATCAAACGTTTGTGCCTTGTCTAACCGTGCATCTCTTCAAATATCTGAAAGCAGATCGGACATGTAAAATATTTCTTCCAACAGGTCTTCTTTCCAAATCTAGTGAAAGCAAGGGTTATGTTACATCCAGTTATTTCATGATACCCTGGCATGTTCCGGCAGACATCTTGAGATAACTTGCGGAAAATACAATTTTGTTTTTCCCAGCCATTATTCAGACTTCAGTGCCTAAAGGTCCAAGATGGTATACATGTATCAGTACAAGCAGTACATCAAAATCTTGGCATTTGACAACTATCCAGCATTGGCCCCTTTCAAGCAGCATCCAAGCCATGTATCCACCTCGTCATGATTTGATGGCAGATGGGACAATTCATGTCTGCACATGTCTTGAATGACGTTATTCAAGCGTATCTGTTGAATACTGCAATACTAGTATACTACATCAACTCTGTGTTTGTGTCTTCTGCTTCTTATTTTGTCATGCTTTGCCGCTTTAAAGCAGCCATACTCGCACCATTGTGATATGCACATAGGTGAGGGAGGGTCCAACGTGCAAGTTAAAATAACAGGTTAAAACATTGCAAACAGAAGAAGAGTACATGACATCTAAAATCTTAACCTGGACAGTTGGGAGCTATCACTTGATGTTATGGTAGCTTATTCCAGATGATGTTGACAGCAGAGTGGAAGAAATATTCCCTCAGGAAAATGGTCCTGCAAAACCTTGGAACGAATCATAAGGAATGACCTCTTGTAGGTGCACCGTAAGGGAGTCAGAAGGTGGGGCGTCAGCTGCAACAAATCATTTACAAACCTATAGAACATCACGGCCTTTACTTGTTTCTGCCTCTGTTTGAGCAAATCGTATTGAACATGACACCAATGCTGAGCACTTGTTTTGCAATAAATATGGTATCTCTACGTTGGATCGTCTCCATATGCGTTGTCATGGCCTTGGTGTGTTGATCCAAAACAAAAGATGTGCACTCAACCTGCAGACTGATCAGGAGTTTGTAACATGCCTCCTTGGTTGACTTTTGGGAGGTTCCAAGGTTCCTGCTTAGAACGAATGTGGATCAATTTGCCTCCTTTATGACCATATCGACTCGGGGTGTTCAAGACAATTTCAAAGACAGTTATGTCCCAAGTTATTTTGCCCTCTTTGTAGTCTTCCGTTTCATGCCACGGACAGTATAACTAGTCTCTATGTTGTTGGTGATAAGCAGGACCTAGCACTTCTCTGCATTGAACCTAGTCTCTTCCCTTTTCTACAGACTGCCAAAGTCATTCTGGAAGACGTCTGCATCTTCTATTGACTCGGCACAAAATTGAGGCATCAGCAAAGAGTCGACATGAAGAGTGTGGTCATCATTGCATTCAAGGGAAAAGAAAGGACTGAGAACAGCATATTGATGAACACTTGATGCTATCGGCTCTGACTCAGAGGAAACACCCTCCAGCGTGATTTGTTGGCTGTTGGATACAATCAAGCATTTTGCATTACACATCATAGTGTTGGAGCTTAAGAAGAAGGTATCTGTAAGACACTTTGTAAAACGTTTGCGTCAATCTGATAGGATTGGTCCAGACTTGACCCAAGGTCATTGTCCATGCTGATTGATTAGTTGTGTCTCACAGAAGCGCTGCTTCAGGAATCATTGCTGGTATGGGTTGATGATGTAATGGTAAAACCAGGTTACTGTGTATGATGTATTCTAGAATCTTACATGTGACAGAATTTAGGGACACAGGCCAATAGTTTGAAGGGGTTATTCTTGACCATTGTCTTGTATATATGATTAACATGAAATCTTCCAGTCACTGGGGACTTTATCCTGGTCGTAAGGCCTGGAAGATCAGAACAAGAGCAGGAGCCAGTGAATGTGCCATCTCTTTCAAGAACATTGATAAGATGGTGTCTGGACAGGTAGCTTTGTGGAGATTAAGGTCATTAAGAAGCTTGCAGACATGAATAGGAAGGGCATTCGAATAAGGATACTCTCAAACGGCACAAATGAGAGATAGGACCTCATGTGTAAAGACAGAAAATTACTGGTTCAGTATCTTAACTTTGATTTGTGTATCAACATTGTTAATGGCACCATTTTTCAGTGGTGCTATTCCTGAGCTGTCACATTTCTTGCCTTGCTCTTAACAAAAGTGTAAAGCTTCTTACAGCTGGTATCTGTCACTAAGTCAATCACATACCCATCATGAGCTTGAGCTTCCTTGCACTTCTGTTCAAGTTTTCTGTAGCCGCTTGTATATGCGCCAGTCCTTCTGTACCTTGGTCCTCAGCACTATTTGTACGCACATTTCTTCTTTCGTGAGAAACGGCGGTTGATTGAGTTGCACCATGGCTGGCTGAAAGTGGATGTCAACTCAGAAGGGACCACAGAATATATCACATAGAGTACAGATTCGTAAAGGGACTGATTTTCCAAGTGTGCTGCAAACTCAGCCATTTTGATCGCCATAGAACATGTATTAGCCTCTTTCGAAGGGTGGACAAGATGTGGGGTAGGCTTCCTTCGTGAAGGAAAGATATGTTTGTCAGCACTCTGACATACTCACTTATTCCAGATATTGAGGTATATCTGATAACTAGTGATTGCTTGTAGCAATAACATATAGATTGTTGTCATCACGGATAGGGAAGGTTACTCATAGCCAGCGGCACTGAATATGCTTATGAGTTCATTGTTGAGTTAGAGTGGGTACCTATGGCCAGTAACTGTTAAAATGGCCAATCAATATCCGGGATATTCATGTCCCCACAAATGTAGAAAGGGTTTTGTCATGGGTACTGCTGGTGTAGGTGAAATATTTAAATGCATTATGTAAAAACATCGCCATACTCACCAGGAGCTATGGTGTTTCAATCGCTAAGCTAATTATACAAACAGCTAATATTAGACATAGTGTACAATAAAACATACCAATATAACACTGAGATTATGGCAATAAGAGACTAATCTTCTGGCGTTTCTTTATCATCTCTAAATGATATATCTGCGTGAAGAGGTACTATAACTTCCACAGATTTGCATCAAAGTATATATATATATTGTATGATAATGTACCGTACATGTATTTAAAACGATATTTTCCGAACTTGCAATCATCACAGGTCACTTAAAACTTTCTGAAATGCACCATAAATAGTTCTATACTTACTGTGGAGACATTGCTAAGAAATTAAATGCAAAAAAGTATTGAACTTGTCAAAATTACGGCTATGTTATACTATATAGAGATTTTATTACATTTTTGCACTCAGTTGACCTTTGACCTAGTTTCTGACCTTTAAAGAGGATTTTGGCAGTGGCATGGGCCAAAACCATAAATGATTAGTATCTGGCAACACAATTATGGTATTCAAACATTTCTACTAAAAAATGCCATGGACCTCGAAAAATAAGCGACTTTTTGCACATCGGATTGCCAACTAATTGGTCAGATGTTGAGCTTCCTCAAAATTTGACCAACGAGATGCTTTAGAATGATACCAGAGCCATGCAAATGTTTTATAGCCTCGGGGTCTGATGAGACGCTAAGCTATTCCTAGATACTCATCTGGATCCAAACTGGTAACTCATTCCCTCCTATACTATTTTTAGACCAACCTCGTTAATTAAATCTACCGAAAAAGAGCATTAACTAGAGAAAATGAACATTTTAGAATGGTGTAGTTTTTACACCATTGTATTAAATAGAGCATTTGCCCCATAGGAGCAAATGCTCTATTTATCACAATGGTTTCAAAAATGACTTTTATAGAGGCGTCAAAAGGCGGCAATAGGAGAGAATTGGTTAACGTTAGAATAGATCCGCCATTGGCAGCGAACGCTTCGCAAAGTGTTTTAGTACTGTAAAATAATAGTACTGTATAACACTTTGGACCTGTCAACTATTTCATCACCATGATTCACTGAAAAGAGTGGGAAAGGTGTTTCTGCACTGCGTGAACATTTGCTCGTACTGACACATTTTGACACCACTGTAAAGTCATTTATTGAAACCATTGTGATTAACAGATCATTTTCTCCATAGGAGCAAACGTTCTATCTATCACAATCGTTTCAAAACTACAAAAATCTAAAAACTTTTCTCTAGTCATTATTTCTTGCATGCATATTCATGGAGTAAAGAGTCAAAACGCATTTGTGAATCAATAATAAAGGGTTACATTGTCACTCATAATTTTGTGTCCTGAAACAAAATATTATTGCGATTTAGCGAACATATCCGGATGTGGAAGTGCACATAAAGTGTGTCTATTATATACGGAAGTGAGGCGCACATGGATTGTGTATACGGAAGTGAAGAGCACATGAACTGTGTACAATATATACGGAAGTGAAGCGCACATGAACGGTGTCTAATATATACGGAAGTGAAGCGCACGTGGATTGTGTCTAATATATACGGAAGTGAAGCGCACATGAACGGTGTCTAATATATACGGGAGTGAAGCGCACATGAACGGTGTCTAATATATACGGAAGTGAAGCGCACACGAACTGTGTCTAATATATACGGAAGTGAAGCGCACCTAAATCGTGTCTATATATACGGAAGTGAATCGCACGTAAATTGTGTCAAATATATACGCAGGTGAGGTGCACATGGATTGTTTATAGGGAAGTGAAGGGCACACGAACTGTGTCTAATATATACGGAAGTGAAGCGCACATGAATTGTGTCATATATACGGAAGTGAAGCGCACATGAATTGTGTCATATATACGGAAGTGGAGCGCACATGAATTGTGTCCAGTATACAGGGAACCCTTGATCAAATTTGTATTTTAACCAATGTAACCTAACATATTAAAATATAAATATATACTGTTGTTGATAATTCATTTGTGCATCTGCCTGCCAAATTTCTCATAAAAATATGCATTGGTTTAAAAGATGTGAGTGTTTTAATGAATGCACCTAAAACCTGTTTTAACATGATATTCGTACATTGCATAGTCCATGACAATATCATGTTTAAAACGGAAACGGAATTTTGGATGCTTTCATTTAAATGCTGATATCTTAAAAACCAATGAATATGTTTAGACAAAATTTAGACAAAATGTGACAAAATGTTGTCTCTACTACGCTATATGTGTATACTTTTAATTTAAGTTAGCAATATTGACAGAAATGGGATAACTTGCAGGTCTTAATACCGGGTTCCGTTTTTTATGGGACACCCTGTATACTGCAGTCCAATGAATTGTGTGTAATATATACGGAAATGAAGCGCACATGAATTATGTCTAATATATACGGAAGTGAAGCACACATGAATTGTGTGTGATAAATACGGAAGTGAAGCGCACATGAACTGTGTCTAGTGTATACGGAAGTTAAGCGCAAAAGGATTGTTTTACGGAAGTGAAGCGCACATGGATTGTGTATACGGAAGCGAAGCGTCATTTATATACACGCTGCGTGAACCCTTTACTCCATTATTATTTCTGTTGGAAATAGTTGAACAGACCCTGAAAAGACGGCTCCTAAGTAGCCGTCTGATCTAGGCCTACTCTGTTTGCAAAAGTGCCAAAAAGCGCCTCTACAGAATAAAGGATTAAGTATATTAAGTATAAGAGACGCTTGACATCTCGTGCAGATCGGAACTATTTACGTAGGTAATCAGGATAGCTTGCAAAATGCCCGCATGAAACTACACCGACAGAATTACATCATTATGGTACAATTTAGCCAATCAGTTATAATTTATACAACCGGAGGCCAGTTTGGATTGCCAGTAATTATTCTTAAGTATTCGGAAACGCAATTCCCAGTCTCCGTGAAGCCGGATAATTCAATTTGGGACCATTAATGTAAATGAGCTGATATATTAATAAACAGTGTAGACCAGATCCATTAGGAGCCGTATGATCTGGGTCTGCACTAGTTGCCTAAGCATATCTGTCCGATTACTAATCGTGATCAGGATATAAAACCTGTGTATTAAGGTGGATAGAAATGACCTTACTGGGTTTGGTAAATATGTATAGTTCGATTTTGACCCGTGAGCTGTGACCTTTGGGACGAGTCCATCCGTAGAGGTAAAACACGTCACAAACCATGTATTTGTCCCGGAGTTATAAGTAAACAACGAGCAGTGAGCCATAAAAATCAGCATAGTCCACTTTTTAGGGGAATCAGCATTCTGTCTGTTTTATATATCAAAAACCTGCATGATGAAATCCTGAGTTCCCCTTAGTTAGATGGACTGCAGCAATTCCGACACCCTTAAACCAGGGAACGGACCAAAATGTAAAGTACATTCAAGGCTCACTGCTCGTCGTTTACCTATACAGGTAAAATTAGATCTTATGGCACACCTTTTGTTCTCAGTGTTTACAAACACTACAGGTAAATACACTGTATAATGCCCAGGTGGCCGCTATAATAGTTTGATTCAAATCTGTTTTGCTTTTATTATTTTATATTTGGAATGGGTAGTTTTGTTTTTTCATATGTTTTGATGAGCGTATACATTTTTTATTATTTTTATTTTTTCTCGAGACCACCGTTACAGGTATGTTTTGTTTACATTTTAAGTAGGTTATGTTGGTGTGCCATAAGATCTAATTTTACCTGTACCTGTAGTTATACAGACCTGTGATAAGCATATATACAAATACTGCACGATTACTACGAGCTTCTTGTGACAATCATTGTCCACTTACCCATAAATTAGAATAGATGCAACTTCTATAAATAGAAAAGTGCAGTCACGGCTCAGCGCTCGAAATCGAATTATAATTAGGAGAATGATTAAGGATTAACATTGATTTATTTTTGTTTTTCTTTATTGGTTTCGCTTCCGTTCACTTTATATTTATAGGTAGTGGTAATATTTAGTGTAAAACCACAATTCAAAAATAAGCTAATGAAATGAAATAAATTCCTATACCAACTGTAAATATTGAGTGATTTGGTCACGAGACTGATAATTGAAACTCGTCTAGTGTTAATGTATCCTTTTGGATATCTTTAGGGCTAATACTGCTTGCAAGAACATATGTCCTAAAGTAGCACTGCTTGCATGGCATATTTTCCAGTGTTGACAATGTTCGCAAATAACATATTTCAAGTGCCAAATTATTTTAAATAGCATATGTATAGTGTAATATTGTTTGCAATAGCATATTTACAGTGTAACGCTGTTTGAAATAGCATATTTCCAGTGTAACATTGTTTGAAATAGCATATTTACAGTAACGCTGTTTGAAATAGCATATTTCTAGTGTAATACTGTTTGCAATATCATATTTTCCAGCGTTTACATTGTTTGCAATAGCATATTTTCCAGTGTAACGCTATTTGCAGTTGCATACTACATGTAACAAATGTTAACACTGTTTAAATATATTCCAGTGTTAACACTAATTGCAATAGCATATTTTCAAGCGTAACACTTTTTGCAATAACATATTTTCCAGTGTAACACCGTTTGCAATAACATAATGTTCCAGTGTAACACCGTTTGCAATAATATATTTAACTGTGTAACACTGTTTGCGCCTTGTAACAATAGCATACTGCCCATGGTAACAATGTCTGCAATAGCATATTTTCCAATGTAAACAATATTTGCAATACAATATTTTTCCAGTGTAACACTGTTTGTAATGAAATATTATTTTTTTCCCCAGTGTAACACTGTTTGTAATAGATTCCCCCCCCCAGTGTAACACTGTTTGTAATGGCATATCCCCCCCGTGTAACACTGTTTGTAATAGAATATATTTTTTTTCCATTGTAACACTTTTTATAATGGCATATTTTCCCGTGTAACACTGTTTGTACTAGCATATTTTCCTTTACCTGTAAGGTGACTATATCATAGTAATTACCTTTTTAACATTAGTTTTCTGTGCAAAGTATTTTCGGTAGAAAATGCTCTTTACACAAATTTTTACAATCAGGGGTTTCTCCTATTTTTAAAGAAAATAAAATCATAATGTTAATTAGTTTAGATCTTGATGAGACGCGGGGTTACTTGGCGTCTTGTCTTGATTTTAACGGTTTGCACAAGTAATTACAAAACAGAACAACAAACAAATGTCCGGACTCAGGGTCCATGCTTATAAAGCTTTTTAGTTGAGTCTAGGTTGGTTCTCAAGCTTTTGATTGGTCAGATTTGTGCCAAAGGCTAAAATCTGACCAATCAAAAACTTTAGAACGAACTCAGACTCAACTAAAAAGTTTTATAAGCATGGATACAGATACTACAATCGTCATTTCTCCACCAAACTCTATGTTGTGACCACTCTTTAGAACCGTCTCGAAGTTTAGTTTGGTTTGGTTTTTATCGGGCTTTATTTCGCTTTAACAGTTTTTCAGTCATATCACGACGTCCAGCTAATGACAGGTGGAGGAAGACCCCAGAGGTTATTCTGTGCACGGAACTAATTGCATTATTTCGTGCACAGAAGAGCATCCGTGTAGAACCACCGACCTACTGCAAGCCAGCTGGAAGAGACGATTCTAAAGAGTGGTCACAACACAGCCTTTGGTGGAGAAATAAAGGAGTTATATTTGAAAATGGTTGCTTTTAGGCATCTTATCTGAACCTTTGACAAACCTACTTACTGAATATGATGCCACATGTCAACTGTACACTCTTGACCTTTGATCGAGGTAGAACACTGTTGAATACATGAATGCTGGGTCGTTTGTTTCTCAAACCTTAAACAACAGACAAAAATAAGTTATTAACCCTTACCTCACCTGTGAAATGTCACAGTTTTAATAGGAACTCTGATCTGATTGTTTGACACGTACATTTGTATTACGAGGAACTCTGGTCTCCTTTAGAAACCGTCTGATCTGGGTCTACTCTGTTTGCAAAGTCGAGAAAAAGCGTATGAAGGAAAACATGTTAGTATAAACGATTTAAAATAATTCGTTGTCATAGTAGCCGGTAGAGAATATCAGTAGTTTGGCATCACATATACAGACGACAAACTGAGATCAGACGGTATACTCTGTACATACAGCAAACTCATGCCATACGGTATACTCTGTACAGACAGCAAACTCATGCCATACGGTCTACTCTGTACAGACAGCAAACTCAGATCAGACGGTCTACTCTGTACTGACAGCAAACTGAGATCAGACGGTATACTCTGTACAGGCAGCAAACTCAGATCAGACGGTCTACTCTGTACTGACAGCAAACTCAGATCAGACGGTCGTACAGATCAGACGGTCTACTCTGTACAGCTGCAAACTCAGACCAGACGGTCTATTTGGTGGTATATAAAAGGTTTTAAAAAACCCGTTGCTTTGTTTACTAAAGGATAATGCATATAAAAGTGTACAAGAATCTGTACACGACATACTGCATGGGTCCGTTGTGGATGAGGCCAGGCGGTGAATGGAGATCATTAAGATAACACAGCTGACAGCAACAATCATCAGCGGTAGCGCGAAGAAAAAGATGAACATGACAATCACGGTCAACTGAAACGATATGATGATTATGAGTCTGCATTAAGAAAAGTGTCATCTGAAATATACAAACAATGCAGACATAATTCATCCGCTTCGTCTTATAATTGTTAATATTGTTCGATGACCAGTAATCACTAACTAGTCCTCCTCATGCTTAATCAATGACCTCATAGGCTTTTTAGACCCATTACCTCATAGACTATTTTTAGACCAAACCTCTTTGAATAAATCTACCAAAAGGAGCATTTACTAAAGAAAATGAAGTTTTTAGAACAAATGTTCTATTCATCACAATGGGTTTAGAAGGTGACTTTTACAGATAAGTCAAGAGGCGTCAGTATGAGGGAATGGGTCAATCCATTTTTAAAATATCAATTAACAACAACATAACTACATCCCTTCTTGGAAATCAAGGATGTAATCAAGCTGAATGGTCTTTCTCAGAAAATATGTGGTACTCCCTACATACAAGCTGTGATAATAGGCAGATCAAACCCAACTGAGGGAGTTTTCATCAGAGGTGAACTATAGTTTAGCTTTGAAATTAGCCCAAAAGAAAACTTGGAACCATATTCATGATAAATATAGTTAATCAAAATGGAAATATCAGGAAACTAATCTACATATAAAGTAATAAACTACAGAACCCAGTGTTGGGAATCGGATCCAAAACCATTATTCGATCATCGGCAAATGTTTGCGATCCATCATCGATTAAAAATCACGATTAAATTATAATATGGCGGACTTGTTTAAGTTTGGGTAAAGGTGAAATATGGGTTGTATGTTTGCAATCAATGTATATCCAGGCAAGTCGTAGACCAGTCTAAAGCAATATATTTTATACCGTTTTAAACCTTAGATCATCCAATCATTCTGTTCAGTAAAAACAATGAGACACACAATTCGTAAAACCCTAGATTTTGGCATTGTCTGGCTTTTACTGTTTACTAAACTGTATGGTCAGCATAATGTTATGTACGCATAGATCGTCGACGATGGCCTGTCCGTCGTCTATCATCACATCGGAACCTTCACGTCCACGATGTCCTGTCTTTCGTCTATCACGATCGAGCGATTAATCAACACATCACTAGTAGAACCTCTCTATAACAACCACTAGAATGGAGTTCAATTATTTGTTTTTAAGACAGGTGGTAGCCTAATGCATGACTTTAAGGCTCCTATAGGAGATATTTGCTTTATTTCGTCCTGCATTAAGTTCCTACATCATTTTAACTCTTTAATATCCATAAATGCGCTTTGCAAACAGAGTAGACGCAGATCAGACGGATCCTATAGGAGCTGTTAATCAGGATCTGCTCTTGAAATAATGTAGATATTATTATACAGTTTCTGCACTGGCCAAATATTCTGTGCCCGTGTGCTATTATAACAATTTATCTAATTAATATTCATTATGCCATTATTGCTTATATGTATACTCACAGAGTTAAGTGTCACAGATACAATTTTTTGTTCATCTATCGGTCACTACAGAGAGGTTCTAGTATACTTTTCCAAAAGTCTCTTAATCTCGTCTCACGCTTCAATGATTTTTTTATCATGATTTACTGATTTGAAATAACCATCCCACCTTCCACATAAAGTATTGGTCGAGGTCTGTCCAGATTATCTGGCACGTGTAGCTGCTGCCCCTCGGGGCCATTTCTGCGGGAATTGTGTCCATGAACTTCAACATTGGGCTCCACAAGACCAAGCTTATAACCCAGCACGCCAATATGGTACATCGTTGTAAAACTTTACCTGTGGAAAACAATACGCCAGTATGGTACATTGTTGTAATTTTCTACCTGTCAAAAAACCTTTATAGCACATATATATCCGATGCTACAATTTCCATTTTTATTTTCGTCAGAAAGATATAATCACAGTATCAATCAGTTTTGATTCTAATGAGACATCGAAATACTTATCTGCAAACAGAGTAGACCAATATCAGAGGCTCCTATAGGAGCCTTCTGACAAGAGATTGCTCTGTTTGCTTATGGTATTTGATAGATCCGTTTCTTTAAATTCTTAAATGACTACAATGTTCCACCTTTCTTATTTCATTCTAACTATTTTTTCCATGAATATTCAGTAGTAATTGACATTTGGAATAAACATAGACCAGGGAAAGTGTTAATACTGTTTACCTTTTCTGATTGCTTTCATAGGATTATAGATGACCATGGCTCTATCGAGACTTGTGACAGCTATAATGTAGTTAGAAGTCGTCGTAGAAGTGCTTCCCAATGTCTTCTGAACTTTACACAGGAAAGACCCAAATACCCATAGGGCTTCAGTGTAGGGTAGACCCACTGTCCTCTCGACGGCATTCGGTAGTGTATCGATCAAGCCTGTGGTTAAATCTGAAATGACACCAAGTAGACTTTGTACATTTTCTAACAAATAAATAACATAACTTACGCTTTGATTTGTTTGCAAGAGCTGCAATCTGTTAAACTAAAATAAAAACATTACCTTGTGACCAGCTGACATGTTAAAGTAAATAGCCATATGTCAAAAGCTGACCTCGTGACGCACTGAGATACTAGCGTCACTTAGTCATGTGCCACAGCATGAGCACGTGACCGAATTACACTCTAATGCCACTTCTTCAATGCCATAAGGAGATATTTATTTAAATGTGCAAAAATGTCGAATACCCAAATATGGGAATGTGACAGTGATAACAAAAGTGAGGAGTAAAATAACCTAATGTCCTATAGGAGCTTTCTGCCCTGCATTAAGCTGCCACTTGTCTCCAATACCGATATTGATACTAAATTAAACGCCCGGTTTAGAGGGAGTTTACTGTACTACACTAAATCATTTTCTTCGGTGGAAAATGTATTGAAACTGTATTGAGAGTTATTCAAGATACAGCTTTCAGCAAACCAAATTTAAATATATGCATTTTACGGACGAAGTTGGCTAAATATGTAGAATATCAGCGTGTTCTTCCTGAATATTCGCCTGGGTGTTTATCATTATGACAGAAACGTGTTCTGATTCTCCTAAATAATGACACGATAAGTTTGCGCAAAGCTTTGGTTCCAGGTCAAAGATAAAATGCATGCAAATAGACTTATGGTAAGCTGTTTTCCATTAGGCGGATGGCTTTTACATGTAAACCATTGGACACATCTGCTTTCCACGTTTATAAAACGAGACAGGACAATAGTTTAAAAATGTAGTACTACGTAACCATATAAAGAATTGACGTTGCACGCGATAAGTATATTGTGATTTACGGAAAGTGTTTTTTCTCCAACTATAAAAGCAGACACAATACAATATATAAAAAGTGACGATTAAATGAGTAAACATACGTGTATTTAAAAACAGATGATTGCAGAGGGATTTGTACATAACTTTCGTTCTGCTACCACATGTTTTTAAGACCCACACTTAGGCATTCGTTTGATAGTCGCTTGAAAGAGGTTCTATTGATTTACCACTATTTAGATTCCGGGGAGACACTCATTTGTAAACCCTTTCCTTCGTATAACGCGCTTTTAAGCATTTGCAAACAGAGTAGACCCAGATCAGACGGCTCCGAGGAGCCGTCTGATCAGGATCTGCTCTGTTTGCTAAAATAATTTAATAGGTCTAGTTCTTTACTTTCTTAAATGGCTACAATGTCCAACCTTCCATATTTTGTCCATGAATATTCAGTTGGTATTGAAATTTGAAATAATCTTAGAACAGGGAAAGGGTTAAACAGCTTTGGTCTGGTAAGATGACACTAATTGTTACATCTAGATCTAAACAATTTGCAACTGTTGTCACACATTTTAACTTAGTGCCGTAACTGTAATAAACCCTGGAGCAATATTCGACCCCTGTTATATGAAAACCAACATAAAAGTATCTGCCACACATTACCGCATGGCGTTAACGGACGTCAAACGGATATAAAATGCGGCAGAAAGTTATCCGGTGGTGAAAATCGTCCCCACTGCTGCCTGCACTGCTTGAGGCTCTCGCGATAGATGTATGGAGCGCATAAAACGCACTATGACCGCACGATTACCGGACATGTACACGACAATTAACGACCAATTAACGGACATCACCGTACAATTAAAGGACAAGTACCGGGTAAAACGAAAGTGCAACGCATGAGAAACCGACAATACGTTCTTCGAATGATGTTGTTCGGAACACCCATGTCCGGCCGTGAATCAGGTTCACCGGACATCAACGGAGGCGAGCCGAACAAGTCCAAGGGAAGGAACGCATGTCCAGGAGAAGGAACGCACAAGTTCTGAACAAACCGCATGTCAACGCATAGGTATCGTACGTCCAACGGGCGCCTTTGTCCGGTGGTTTCCGTTCTGAGTTGTGTGCATGTTGAAAACTCTCCGCCGGACTGAACGGACCTTGCCGGACAAGAAGCGTACACGCCGAATGAGAAACGGACAAGAAAAGCATGCGAACGAAAATTAGCCGATTAAAGCTTCTGTTATCCGTTTGACGGCCGTTTATGCTATCCGGTAGTGTGTGACAGACGCTTAAGGCATTGCAAACAATATGTAACCAAATCAGCTGCTGTATTTGTCACATAAATCTGTGTAACAGATAGGCTCAGATATGCGGGAATAAGTCAAAAACCTGATCAGGTTATTCACTGTTTGCAAAGCATATAGCTTGAAAATTGTGTAGTGTGGTTCATACATTAATTGTCAAGTGAAAACTACACATTGCCTTGAATAGTCACATGCAAAACGATACACATTTATTAAAAGTGTCCAGTGCAAAACAATAAACATTACCTACAATGTTCAAATGCAAAACGATATACATTAGTTGTTTTGATCAAATACAAAACAATAATAACATTAGCCGCAATGGCCAAATAAAAACTTTACATTTTACATTCAATGGAAACGTGCAAAGTAATGTTATCCCACCTCCTACAAGTTTCTAGCTATCTGAAAAGCCGTGTAAAGCCGTGTATTTTCCATCAACTGCATTCAAAACACTAAAACCATTACGTGCAATGGCCAAGTACAAAACACTCTAAACATTACGTGTAATTGCCAATTGCAAAACAATATACATGACCTGCAATGGCCAAATGTAAGCAATATATTTTTCCTGCAATGTTTTACTATTCTATGTTTATTCCAAATTTCAAAACCAACTTAATATGCATGGACAAAATAGTTATAGTGAAATACCGAATGTGGAACATTGTAGCCATGTTTGGTAAATAAAGAAACAGAAATATCAAATTGCATTAGCAAACATAGCAGATCCCGTTTCTTGGTCTACTCTGTTTGCAAACGAGGCGTGAAAATGCGTTCATGTGAAGGAAAGGGTTAAGCGCTACGTAATATACATTATCTGAAATGATCAAGTGCAATACAGTATACTTTACCTGCAATGGCCAAATGCAGGAGAAAGAAGTATAACCTTGAGCTCTTTTTGTGGTGGCAAATCGTTACTATGACAGCGGAATTTAGCAAAATGATGAGCACAGTATTGACCCACATCAGGCCGAGGGACGCCTTGTAATATATCTGAAAAATAAAATCACATTCAAGTACTTAAATATCGTTTGTGTTCATCGGGGTGAGTAGTTCTTTAGGTGGTCCTGATATTTGCAAACAGTGACGATCCAAACAGGCACATAACGTTGTCATATACATATAGACACGGGTGCGTATAAAGACCCGAAGACACCTATTTTCATTGCGTGGCTAAAATAAATTGCATTTATCTTCAACTTTTGCCATTGTCTAATTTTAAGCGTGGTATATAAACTCGCCGAATGCTAAATTTCTACAATGGAGTTGTCCGTACATCAGTATAAAAATAGAATTATGTTCACATGACGTAACAAACCCAAGTTTGCCATTTTCACTTTGTCATAGTGTGTAACTTCTGTCAAAATGATCAAAGATGAAAATCCTAATATTTTGCACACCAGCAAATCAATGTTGTTCTTTTGCGAAGTTTCAAACAAATCCTATCAATAAGTTTCAGACGAGTAGGGCACCCTGGATGTTGTACTGTATCTTATAAATCAAAAACACAAAGGCCAAAACAGACGTAAAATAATCGCAGCTGAAATTCGTCATTTTATTCTTTCTATCTTCATTGGAGAGGTCATCAAACGTCTCCACTGTGTTGGAATTGGCTGTCGGCGTATCTGGAATGGTTTACAATTTTTCTCGAGGAGTTTAGAATGGGGACGATAAAAACGCTATTGTAGCAGGAATCATTTTTAGCAGTACAATAATTACTCTTATTTCACCTCTAACCCGTTAACTCATAGTGTCACATATACACATATTTATATTATTACCTGTGTAGATTACATTTATTAGTTCAATGCAACCAGTATAGACCCAGAGCAGAGAGCTTCCACTGGAGCCCTCTGATCAGGTTCTGCCCTGTTTGTCAATCTATAAACTGGAGTAGTCCATTTGAAGTTTCAGGGGTCAATAGATTAACTGGCACTGGTTCTAAGCCTTTCAGTCCTTGTATACACATTGTGTTGAAAACATACTTGACACATCCTTGTGCAGCATGAGGTTCCTCATGCCTTGTGTACTTTATAGCTATAGAAGGACTGACTTTTTCTAGATTCATTGCTTTTGCTCTGGACAGCCAAAGGTACCTCTTACCTACTTGTCACTGCAAGCCACATCTTTCTCTCTCTCTCTTTCTTACTTTCTTAACTTTTCTTTCTTAACGTTTCTTCTCATTGTAAAATACTTGGTAAGAATAATCGTAATTAAAAGATGAAACCCTAGACTATACTTAGTTTTCATTTACTACTTGAAAGAACCTGGGTAAAAACAAGCCTGTTACAGTATCACTGTCTACCATCGTGGCTTTACGCATGCGCGAGTTTTGGTTATATAAAAATAAGTATAATGAGCTACCGAAAACAAATTCGATACTAACATTACAAGAAGCGAAAATGCGGTTGAATTTGAAAAATAAGATCATTTGAATCGACAATGTCGATGTGTTAATTCAAATAGACATGATTATTTACTCCCGGACACGGATACTCTCTCGAGTTACGGTCGTCTCGGTTTCTATTTTTAGATAGGCCTACTCATAAATCGATGGAGCTGAACAGACTATTCAGGTCTATGACAATTCCCGCCCATTTAAGAGCGTCTTGATCAAATTAGCATGCGAGTGAAAAGAAAACATCTACTTAATATACGTTATTCTTGCTTTCTGACTTGATTCTTATTATAAAAGCGTTCCCCAGCGGTGGATTAAGTTAATAAAACTGATAAATTTGCAATGTTTAACATCTTAGACGCTGTGGCTCAGTATATTAGCCCGATGACTGTTTGTGTTTTAAAATCACTTTTGTATGATCCACCAATCCACCAATAGTCAACAAAAAGAATTCTTCACTTTTTTCCGTTTCTTATATTTGAATAATTCTATTGGTGATTTTTCTGTTATTCCGTCAACATATGCATATTTACAGAAAATTAGAGTAGTTCCAAGGTTATAGAATCATTACGCCCTAGAAACGTCTACAAATCTAACAAACATTATACTACCGGAAGTAACCTAATAAACCTAAATTTATCCGCACCCCCTTTATTACCTCACTAGAGAAGCCTGGTGACTGAATAAATTCCAATACACAGAATACATGTTTTTTTAAAGAACTACTTGCAACGACCGAGAAGTGAACGCATACAGGGCCGACACTGTATGTCAAACAGATCCTTTTCCGTAACTAGATATTAAAGCATTTATTCTCCTAGGCAGTGGCGCTTGATAGACATCGTCATAGTTCTATTTATAGCGCACGTACTATTTGATATGTACAATAGTTATTTATAGAAACCTATTTACTGTCCGGTGCCAGTGTTCTTATGTAAAATAACGAAAAAGACCCTTGTCAAACGGCGCCTGTATATAGCAACTGTTTGATTAGAAACTGCTGCATACCTCTCTTTGGATTAGTTTAAAGGAATCCAACTTGTATCAATATTGGTCATCTGTGAAGGTTTGAAACACACCAATCAATGACGAAAGAGAAGTTCGAAACATATATAGAACAGAAAACACCTACAAACCGGAATATTAGTAAAGTCAGGTGGCTGGTTTATGGATGTTGAAGGTTTTGGAGTTTTCTGTATGAATTTCAGCATGCATTAAGCGGTCACCTGTAGTACAGATCGACATTGATACTAATGTGAATGTCTAGTTTTAGAGGGGTTTTAATGTCTAGTTTTAGAGGGGTTTTAATGTCTAGGGGTTTTAATGTCTAGTTTTAGAGGGGTTTTAATGTCTAGTTTTAGAGGGGTTTGAATGTTTATACAATCTTAAAAATGTAAGTTATTTAGGAGACTCAACGGCATCTTACAAAGCTAACGCCAAATAAAACCAAAAGGGACATAATTCTGTCAATATAAACAATGTAAACATCTTATATAGGAAGAAATAAAGGGCCATAGTTATGTTAAATTGGTCGTGTTCTGTGCATCAAGGGTGGTCATCTGTGAAAGTCTAAAGCAAATTTTGTCAAGCTTATATTAATTATGGTTAATATTTAGGGATTCTTCTAAAGAATATTGTAACATGACAAACAGTGCAGACAATCACTGATTGTAAAGGACATTAGTGACTCGTGTCCCGCACAGTAAGGGTTAAAGGTGTCGGAGGAGATCGTTTTAAGCCTCCGTCACACTAGACCACGTCCATGAAGACCGCGCTGCGTCCTGAAAATTTCGTAGGACGTAGCGAGGACGGGGTAAAAATTATAAAAAATACATTTCTCAAGTTCCTGCTACGCTCATACCACGTTTGCGCTGGGTTCTTACTGCGTCCAACACGTTCCCACTATGTTCTTACTACGCGTGTATTCAGGAGGGTACCACGTCCAACACGTTCTTGCTATGCTTTAACTACGATCGTACTAGGTCCCTACTACGACCGCCAAGATAGCACTGCGTTCTTACCACGCGCTCATCACGTTCTCACCGCGTTCTATGGCTGCATATAAAATTCTGCGATTCGGCTCGATCTGATCATTCATTCTGCGACTTTCTTCTGAGCAACAGTAAAGTATTTTATACCAGAAAATATGCCAAGAAGGAAGGGGGGGGGGGGGGGGCTGCAAAACCGAGAACTCCATCACCAGCGAGTCATGGGTTGGAGGTTGTTTCTGAACCAGAACCTATCTGTCCATCCAGAAGAGCCTGTTGTCCAGCCATTACAGCAACATGCTGGAGAAGTTCTTGGTTGTCCATTCTATATTGAAATGGAAGTGAAAGAGAAATGAATCCAATTTTTATATTCGACCACCAGAACGTGGCATGGTCGTGGCTAGAGCCTGCTGCAAACGTACCTTAGACGTGATAAGCACCGGTAGAACGTACTAAGAACCTAATGCGGTCTTTTGAAACGTAATAGGGACGTATCATTGTCGCAACACTAGCGTGGAAGGGTCGTAGTGAGAACCCGATGGACGTAGTAAGAACGTAGTGACAACCTAGAGACAACGTGATGCGAATGTCACACACTCGTCCACGTCTGCACTGCGCGTGTATTGCGTCAATGAGGTTCTTACTAGGTTTTAGCTACGTAATTACTACGACCTTACCAAGTTATTACCACGTCCTGATTTGACCACGTCCTCGCCACGTAAGTTTTGAACATGTTCAAAGTTCACCCACGTCCTTCACGTCCATGAAGACCATACAACGCGCAAAGCCGTGTCTACTGCGTCTTCGCTACGTTGTACACGTTCGCACTGCGTTCTGGCATATTTTTGAGGACGTAGTGGGAACGTGGCCTAGTGTGACGGGGGTATTACCAGGCTTGGTGAATGTACATACGTACGGACGGATAAGTGCACCCTTACATGTTTTCTCACTTAAAAGTACAGGTTTAAAAATGACACATTGTGTAGACTCTGATCAGATGCGTGCTCCAGTAGCACTCTTTATCACAGGTACAGTTTTTGCGAGTGCCAGTTTTTGCGAGTGCAAGTTAAATTATTTAAAGTATTCAAACAGTTACAATAAAATATTTATTTCCAGGTCAACGGCAGTTATATACATAATGAAGTGTCTGAAATCAGGATTGTATCATTATTTTAGAAGTGTTGTCTGGCTGTGTAAGATGAAGTAGTACTTAGAAACACTTAGGAGAAGTTTAAAACAAATAATCTAGTCTAAAATGTGTCCAAAGGCGAACAAATACAACGGAGCCTCTATAACGTGACAAAATAATCAACAAACATGGGTGATTTTAACCTATTACCTCTCAGGCTATATTTAGACCCGACTGATTTGAATAAATCTACTTAAAAAGGGCATTTACTAGCAAAATGGGACTTTTTTAGAATTATATAGTTTTAAAACCAATATGATAAATAGAGCATTTGCAAAAGGTAACTTTTTCAGAGGCGTTAACAAGAGGCGTCAATATCAGGGAATGGGTTGAAAGTAGGTGGTTGCCTACTGCTGAACGAATGTATTACAGAAAGCTCCTATGGGATCTTTCTACTCTACCTTCGTCTTCCATAAAGCTACCATCTGCCTTTAAAACCTCTGTTTTGGAAGGTTTTATTGTATGTGGAGTAAAACAAGTTTTAAATAAATGATACAAACAAATGACAAATAAAGTTAACCATTTCCTCCATTTATTTTTTTGATTAAAGCCATGTAAATTAAGTTGACCCAGATCAGGCGGCTCATGTAGGAGCAAAGTAGACCCCTGTCAGGTGGCTCATGTAGGAGCCGTCTGATCAAAGTCTACTCTGTTTGCTAATGCAGTTATAATAGACCTTACTCTACAGTTTCTACCAAGACCAAGATTACAAGTGTACATATTGCATTATAAAACAATCAGCTATTAAATACTAGTACCTGTATTGATGACATTAGTTCTGACATAAACAATCAGCTATTAAATACTAGTACCTGTATTGATGACATTAGTTCTGACATAAACAATCAGCTATTAAATACTAGTACCTGTATTGATGACATTAGTTCTGACATAAACAATCAGCTATTAAATACTAGTACCTGTATTGATGACATTAGTTCTGACATAAACAATCAGCTATTAAATACTAGTACCTGTATTGATGACATTAGTTCTGACATAAACAATCAGCTATTAAATACTAGTACCTGTATTGATGACATTAGTTCTGACATAAACAATCAGCTATTAAATACTAGTACCTGTATTGATGACATTAGTTCTGACATAAACAATCAGCTATTAAATACTAGTACCTGTATTGATGACATTAGTTCTGACATAAACAATCAGCTATTAAATACTAGTACCTGTATTGATGACATTAGTTCTGACATAAACAATCAGCTATTAAATACTAGTACACCTGTATTGATTACGTTAGTTCTGACATGAATATTCAACAGGGAAAGAACTAAACATACATCTTTGTTATAGACTCTACTCTACTCAAATGTGTATTTTATATTTAGTGTTCCACAATTTCTTTTATACAAACGCATTTTCACATTTGCAAACCAAGTAGACCCAGATCAGACGGTTCCTATAGGTCTGCTCTGTTTGCTTATGACATTTGAAATATCTGTTACTTTAATTTATAAAATGGTTACACTGTTCCGCCTTTCATATTTCATAATAACTATTTTGTGCAAGAATATCAAGTAGGTATTAAAAGTTGGAAGAAATAGAGATCAGGGAAATAGACAGTCTTCAATATCGATGGCTTCACAGGAAGCCATATCATTTGTTTATCATTTGAATTGAAATTCCGATTACGGCAACCAGTTTGTCTGTGCCTGTCAGATTTATATGGGTCCAGTGTGATTTATATCATGCATATTGAAACACGTCGACTTGCAGGGAATACATTTTGACATTCATATTATGAATTATGAGTTGCTTAGTCTTTTCCTTGGAAAATAATTTTATTCTCGACTTTAACATCCATTTATAAAGCATAAGCACGAGAACAAAGTCTTGCTATTCATACATTAACCCTTTCCCTCATACCACGAGAACAAAGTCTTGCTATTCATACATTAACCCTTTCCCTCATACCACGAGAACAAAGTCTTGCTATTCATACATTAACCCTGTCCCTCATATAGAGAACAAAGTCTCGCTATTCAGACATTAACCCTGTCCCTCATATAGAGAACAAAGTCTTGCTATTCAGACATTAACCCTTTCCCTCATACCCCGAGAACAAAGTCTTGCTATTCATACATTAACCCTTTCCCTCATAACCACGAGAACAAAGTCTTGCTATTCAGACATTAGCCCTTTCCCTCATAACCACGAGAACAAAGTCTTGCTATTCATACATTAACCCTTTCCCTCATAACCACGAGAACAAAGTCTTGCTATTCAGACATTAACCCTTTCCCTCATAACCACGAGAACAAAGTCTTGCTATTCAGACATTAGCCCTTTCCCTCATAACCACGAGAACAAAGTCTTGCTATTCAGACATTAGCCCTTTCCCTCATAACCACGAGAACAAAGTCTTGCTATTCAGACATTAGCCCTTTCCCTCATAACCACGAGAACAAAGTCTTGCTATTCAGACATTAGCCCTTTCCCTCATAACCACGAGAACAAAGTCTTGCTATTCAGACATTAGCCCTTTCCCTCATAACCACGAGAACAAAGTCTTGCTATTCAGACATTAGCCCTTTCCCTCATATAAACGCATTGTCGCGCATTTGTAAACAGAGAAGATCCAGATCAGACAGAGTAGACCCAGATCAGACAGAGTAGACCCAGATCAGACAGAGTAGACCCAGATCAGACAGAGAAGACCCAGATCAGACAGAGAAGACCCAGATCAGACGGTTGCTGTAGAAGCCCTGTGATCTGTTCTGGTTACTAACGGAATATTTTCTAAAATGGCTACAATGTTCCTACTTCCATATCACACTTTCCATATCCCATTATACATGTAACTATTATATCCATGAATATTCAGTAGGTTTGCGATTTGGGACTAAATATAAAACGGGGAAAGTGTTAGTCAAAGTCAGAAGTAGATTTTAAGCGTACCATTATTCATATTCCCATATAAATTTAGACTTTTTGTTGAATAAAGTTGATAATTGTGTGATAAGTTTAGGGTGTTCCAATGTTTTGTGTTAGTTTGTTTTCTCAGTGCAGCACTGTTTAAATAGCATGTTGTTGAAATAATGAAACATCAGTAAACAGTTTGAAAACAAAGAAAAATTCTGAATAAACGGAATGCCACTAGTATAAAAAAATCGTTGATAGTTTGATAGTAATACAAAAATGAAATGAAAATTTAATTTTAATTCTATAATATACATTGCAAACTTCGATCTACAACACGAGTCGACCACACGATAGGAATCGTCAACAGAAAACCAATGATTTAGATACAGACGAGAAAACTCCTTAACAGACCTTCACATCTGAATGTTCACCGCTGGATAACATAAATTATAAACGCTCAACTGCTATTCTCCAAATACTTATCCCGTGCCATTGATCGTCTACTGGTGCTATGTCAGCATAATGATTATGATTTTTCATGTTTTTAACTGATAATTTATATTTCTATATGATAGTTATGGGTCGCGATGAGTTTGATGATGATGATGATGATGATGATGAAGCTGTTTTTTCTTGTAAAGAAGAAAGAGGAGAAGAAAAAGAAAGAGAATAAGGAGAAGAAGAAGAAGGCGGTGATGATGAAGAAGAAGAGATGTTTTGAGGAGGAACGAAGAAGAAGAAAAAATAAGAGAAGAAAAAGAAGAAGAAAAAATAGTAGAAGAAGAAGAAGAAGAAAAAGATAAATAATAAGAAGAACAATAACAAGAAGAACAAGAAAGGAGAAGGAAGAGGAAGAAGAAAAAGACGAAGAAGAAGAAGAACAACAACAACACCAAGAACAACAAGAACAGTAACAAAAAGAAAGGAGATGGAAGAGGAACAAGAAGGCGTAGAGGATGAAGAAGAAGACGGAGAAAAAGAAAAAAGATGATGATGAAGAAGAAGACGAAGAAGAAGCAGGAGGAAGAAGAAGAAGAAGGAGAAGAAGAAGAAGAAGAAGAAGAAGCAGAAGAAGAAGAAGAAGAAGAAGAAAAAGAAAAAGAAGAAGAAGAACAAAATAAGAAAAACGTTTTTACATAACATGTGTCGCCAGGAGTTTATTGCACAATTGTCGTCGTGCATTAAGCTACCACTTTCCTACGGCCAAAAATTAGATCAATGTTTGGTGGGCGCAATAGAGGGGCGTGTACTTAACAATGACAATCATACAAAAGTATGAAATGTCGGTACAGAGGAGCTAGTCGATTTCAATATTCGGTCTGCTTTGTTTCAAAGGCTCACAAGACATCTAGTAAAGCTGTAAATTAATATTGAAATATTCTGTCTAGGTGTCTGTTCCTTGTCACTTCTAAACCATGTCCAGATTACATCGGATACTTTTTAAATATGATTGTATTGGTGCAGGATTTAGATGCCTAATAATATGTAAATATGGCAATGTCGGTTAACCAATCGAAACTAGATAATAAAAATGAAACATGGTTATACTCACTTAGTATTGAATAAACACCATTTTGACAAAATATACAGCAATGCCTTTCTGTAGCAAAAAAGAAGTCTATTACTGGAATTTTAAGACAGATGGTAACTTAATGCAGGACTGGAGTTATGCAAACAGCTCATATAGGAGATTTTTGCATTATTTTCGTCTTACAAGATATAAAGGATCTGACATGAGTGTTCATGACAAATTGTTTTTATGAAACGAGTTTACCATAATAATATGATACGAGCTATAGCGAGTGTAATATTTATTATAGTAAACGAGTTTCATGAACACAATTTATAATGAACACGAATGTAACATTCTTTTTATCACATAAGCCTGAAAATACCACAGAAAATGAAACGGTCTATAGATGACGGCTGTTTCGGCCGTTGTTTACAAACAGCGTACTAATAAAACGGACGATGAACATAGAGTGCTACCAATGGCTTACGGTTAAATGGGCGTTGTGATTGGCTAACGATTAAATGCCGCCATGCATTGATTCCACCTATTCTCTTTAAGATTCATTATCGGCCGGAGTCAAACTGGTAATTTGCATAAAAATGCACTAGTGCATTTCTGCGATACACGGCACTCTGATTCGGCACTCCCGCACGGTAATGTATTTTTCTAATGTTCAGTGAACCTTAAAAAACACATATCCTTAATGCAAGACGAAAGCAATGTACTTCAGCTTAAACATCTTCTAACAATAATTAGATTGCATCCGACTCTAAATTTGTTCCGAACTGATATAATTATGAGAAACAGCCAATATAATTGCCTTTTGAGAACAAGATAAAAGGCGATGAATAGGCTACAGTGGAAAGTGCTTGAAACCCAGTCTGGAAACGACTAAAATAAGAAGTCACAGTACTTGGTTTGGTGGGGATAACTGAAATGAGAAATACTAGTACATGTAACAACCATAGGTTTGATGGAGACGATTCTAATGAGTAGTCACACCTATGTGTTTGGTGGAGAACTATAGGTTTGGTTGATATATGAAGAAAAATTTGTTTCAAGCTATTAAGACTATCCCTCCTATCTTGGAGTCCTGCTTAATAACTATGAGGGGCTTACTGCAGATGGCCACTGGGATTAGAATGGGGGTAATACTAATATAGTAAGTAACTAGGAGGGTCTATTTAGAAAAGATGGTCACTGGATGAGTAACCAGAGACATATAGCAAGTAAATACGAGGGTCTTTAGTAAAGATGACCACTGGATTAGGAACCAGAGACATATAGCAAGTAAATACGAGGGTCTTTAGTAAAGATGACCACTGGATTAGGAACCAGAGACATATAGCAAGTAAATACGAGGGTCTTTAGTAAAGATGATCACTGGATGAGGAACCAGAGACATATAGCAAGTAAATACGAGGGTCTTTAGTAAAGATGACCACTGGATGAGGAACCAGAGACATATAGCAAGTAAATACGAGGGTCTTTAGTGCAGATGGCCACTGAATGAAGAACTAGCGAAATATAGCAAGTAAATACGACGGCCTTTAGTACAGATGGCCGATTCGAAGAACAGAATTTATACAGCAAGTAAATACGAGGGTCGGCAGTGCAGATGGAATCCACTGAACTAAGACCGAAATTTATGCAGCAAGTAAATACGAGGGTCGTCAGTACTGAAGACCACTGAAAAGAATGGAAGTAATGCTGAAAATTCCTGTTAATGTATCCGCCTTCAATAAACCGTAAGAAGAATAATGACACAATTAATATCAAATAACTCAGTATTTATATTGGTATATTGTATTATTAAATGGGGATGTCTAACTAAGAATCAGCTAGATATTATTCATCAACAAACAGAGCATATCCTAATCAGAGTGCTCCTACAGATTGTGTGTTATCAGAGTGCTCCTACAGAGCTTGTGTTACCAGAGAGCTCCTACAGAGCTTGTGTTACCAGAGTGCTCCTACAGAGATTGTGTTACCAAAGTGCTCCTACAGAGCTTGTGTTATCAGAGTGCTCCTACAGAGCTTGTGTTACCAGAGTGCTCCTACAGAGCTTGTGTTACCAGAGTGCTCCTACAGATTGTGTGTTATCAGAGTGCTCCTACAGAGCTTGTGTTACCAGAGTGCTCCTACAGAGCTTGTGTTATCAGAGTGCTCCTACAGATTGTGTGTTACCAGAGTGCTCCTACAGATTGTGTGTTACCAGAGTGCTCCTACAGAGCTTGTGTTATCAGAGTGCTCCTACAGAGCTTGTGTTACCAGAGTGCTCCTACAGAGCTTGTGTTACCAGAGTGCTCCTACAGAGCTTGTGTTACCAGAGTGCTCCTACAGAGCTTGTGTTACCAGAGTGCTCCTACAGAGCTTGTGTTACCAGAGTGCTCCTACAGAGCTTGTGTTACCAGAGTGCTCCTACAGAGCTTGTGTTACCAGAGTGCTCCTACAGATTGTGTGTTATCAGAGTGCTCCTACAGATTGTGTGTTACCAGAGTGCTCTTACAGATTGTGTGTTATCAGAGTGCTCCTACAGATTGTGTGTTACCAGAGTGCTCCTACAGAGCTTGTGTTACCAGAGTGCTCCTACAGAGCTTGTGTTACCAGAGTGCTCCTACAGAGCTTGTGTTACCAGAGTGCTCCTACAGAGCTTGTGTTACCAGAGTGCTCCTACAGAGCTTGTGTTACCAGAGTGCTCCTACAGATTGTGTGTTATCAGAGTGCTCCTACAGAGCTTGTGTTACCAGAGTGCTCCTACAGAGCTTGTGTTACCAGAGTGCTCCTACAGAGCTTGTGTTACCAGAGTGCTCCTACAGAGCTTGTGTTACCAGAGTGCTCCTACAGAGCTTGTGTTATCAGAGTGCTCTTACAGATTGTGTGTTACCAGAGTGCTCCTGAAGAGCTTGTGTTACCAGAGTGCTCCTACAGAGCTTGTGTTACCAGAGTGCTCCTACACAGCTTGTGTTATCAGAGTGCTCCTACAGATTGTGTGTTACCAGAGTGCTCCTACAGAGCTTGTGTTACCAGAGTGCTCCTACAGAGCTTGTGTTACCAGAGTGCTCCTACAGAGCTTGTGTTATCAGAGTGCTCCTACAGATTGTGTGTTATCAGAGTGCTCCTACAGAGCTTGTGTTACCAGAGTGCTCCTACAGAGCTTGTGTTACCAGAGTGCTCCTACAGAGCTTGTGTTACCAGAGTGCTCCTACAGAGCTTGTGTTATCAGAGTGCTCTTACAGATTGTGTGTTACCAGAGTGCTCCTGAAGAGCTTGTGTTACCAGAGTGCTCCTACAGAGCTTGTGTTACCAGAGTGCTCCTACAGATTGTGTGTTATCAGAGTGCTCCTACAGATTGTGTGTTACCAGAGTGCTCCTACAGAGCTTGTGTTACCAGAGTGCTCCTACAGAGCTTGTGTTACCAGAGTGCTCCTACAGATTGTGTGTTATCAGAGTGCTCCTACATATTGTGTGTTACCAGAGTGCTCCTACAGAGCTTGTGTTACCAGAGTGCTCCTACAGAGCTTGTGTTACCAGAGTGCTCCTACAGAGTTTGTGTTATCAGAGTGCTCCTACAGATTGTGTGTTACCAGAGTGCTCCTACAGAGCTTGTGTTACCAGATTGCTCCTACAGAGCTTGTGTTATCAAAGTGCTCTTACAGATTGTGTGTTACCAGAGTGCTCCTACAGAGCTTGTGTTATCAGAGTGCTCCTACAGAGCTTGTGTTACCAGAGTGCTCCTACAGAGCTTGTGTTACCAGAGTGCTCCTACAGAGCTTGTGTTATCAGAGTGCTCCTACAGATTGTGTGTTACCAGAGTGTTCCTACAGAGTTTGTGTTACCAGAGTGCTCCTACAGATTGTGTGTTACCAGAGTGCTCCTACAGAGCTTGTGTTATCAGAGTGCTCCTACAGAGCTTGTGTTATAAGGGTGCTCCTACAGAGCTTGTGTTATAAGGGTGCTCCTACAGAGCCTGTGTTACCAGAGTGCTCCTACAGAGCTTGTGTTATCAGAGTGCTCTTACAGATTGTGTGTTACCAGAGTGCTCCTACAGAGCTTGTGTTACCAGAGTGCTCCTACAGAGCTTGTGTTATCAGAGTGCTCCTACAGAGCTTGTGTTACCAGAGTGCTCCTACAGAGCTTGTGTTATCAGAGTGCTCCTACAGAGCTTGTGTTACCAGAGTGCTCCTACAGAGCTTGTGTTACCAGAGTGCTCCTACAGAGCTTGTGTTACCAGAGTGCTCCTACAGAGCTTGTGTTATCAGAGTGCTCCTACAGAGCTTGTGTTACCAGAGTGCTCCTACAGAGCTTGTGTTATCAAAGTGCTCTTACAGATTGTGTGTTACCAGAGTGCTCCTACAGAGCTTGTGTTACCAGAGTGCTCCTACAGAGCTTGTGTTATCAAAGTGCTCTTACAGATTGTGTGTTACCAGAGTGCTCCTGAAGAGCTTGTGTTACCAGAGTGCTCCTACAGAGCTTGTGTTACCAGAGTGCTCCTACAGATTGTGTGTTATCAGAGTGCTCCTACAGATTGTGTGTTACCAGAGTGCTCCTACAGAGCTTGTGTTACCAGAGTGCTCCTACAGAGCTTGTGTTACCAGAGTGCTCTTACAGAGCTTGTGTTACCAGAGTGCTCCTACAGAGCTTGTGTTACCAGAGTGCTCCTACAGATTGTGTGTTATCAGAGTGCTCCTACAGATTGTGTGTTACCAGAGTGCTCCTGCAGAGCTTATGTTATCAGAGTGCTCCTACAAATCGTGTTTTATCATAGTTCCCCTCCAGAGCATGTGTTATGAGGTAAACGCTTAACCCTTTACAAGATGAATCATATTTAGATTAATTTTAACAAAGAGCATATAAATACATTTATATTTTGCCAAAGCAGAAGCTGGTTCTATATTATTTAACAAGCAAACACAGAGCAGACCTTGATCTTTAAGAAGCAGCCTGATCCAGGTGTACTTTGTTTATAGAGGTGTAGAAATACGTACGTATGTATGGAGAAAAGAGTTAAATTAACACTCTTCATAAACACTGACAATTATATTTCCCTTGAGTCGCGGTTTAGGCGAGATAATACTTAACTAATCTTCCAATTGGAATATTGCACTATGTGGACCAATTTGACATTTACCTTATGTGATAAAACTTCTGTACACTCTTGGCGATTTCGTATTAACCCTTCTCTTGCTGAATTCTAAAATACATTTCTCCTTCTTTACCCATGCCCTGCTGTATATGTACATATATCTTCACTATGTACACGTATTTCGCTGTGCATTCACTGCTTTGGAGTGCACTGGTTGCACAATCAACTTGTAAATAGTGCAGACCCTGATGAGACAGCTCCTACAGTAGCTGTCTCGTCTGGGTCTTCACTATTTACAGGTAGGTATATTGACGTGAATAGCAAGGGAAGGGTTAAAGTTTGCTAAACAAGCTTCATGTAGACGAAGTGCTAACGACTCTTGAGGATGAAGCTTCATCCGGATGAAGTGCTAACGACTCTTGAGGATTGAACGTGTTTGGCGCATTCATCACATTTTGGAAATGGGTATAAAACCTCTCTGAAACTTATATAGCTAGCGTTTTTGTTGGCGAACAGTAGCTCAACTCTTTACTCCATATCCATGTTGGAAATAATGACATGGATATCAATTAGATTATCATTCATTGTTATATTAGAACATGGACACAAGGAATTTAGGCGATGGCAGAAACTGTAGAATCAGACCTATATTATATCATAAGCAAACAGAAAACTCTGATCAGACGGCTACTACAGGAATCGTCTGATCTGGGTCTACTCTATTTGCAAAGGCGTAGAAATGTGTATTTGTGCAAATGAATAGACGCATCCGTGGTCGAGTGGTTATGGCCACTTAGCCCCTCACCGCTGGGGTTCGAATCCGAATGGATATGTCTAAACACCAGATATGGCGGATATGACTCTCATATCCGCGGATAAGAGATTCGCAGCCTAAAATCAGCCACAAACGCATTTTTTTAATTAGAAAAACCTTTTATCGAGCTGATTGACTGATAAAGTTTATTATTTGCAATACTTAAAATTTAATATACAGTGCGTAATAGGTAGTTATAATCGAATATATCTCCACCGGATATGACATACATATTCGTTGTGAGGGAAAAACACCGGATATGACTTTAAAATTCCTAATATATCATAATAACTTAAGGTTTTAGTTAGGGAATGGCTACCTAATCACAATATGGCTCTTCACTGAAATTTTGCTCTTGTTTCAACTAAATAGAGCTTAAAAATTCATAATATTCGGCATGTACCGGATATGATTTCAAGTCGTATTCGTTTTGTGAGAGAAACCACCGGATATGACTTTAAAACTCCTAATAACTCTTAATAAATGAAGGTTTAAGTTGGAGGAATGACTACCTAATCACAGTATGACTCTTAGCTGAAATTTCTGCTCATGCTTCAACTAAAGAAAGCCAAACAACTCATAATATTCGGGGGTCACGAAGAAGCACGGACCGCAGAGAAACGATGTCTGATAAAGCTTCACACTGTTTGTCTAGTCTAATATTTACGGAAGCATTATGTGTATCAAACAATGTAGACCCTAGTCAGATACATCGTTGACGCGCTAGCCTCTTCCATGTTCTATATTTATTACACATTTTCAATACCTACTGGATATTCATGGACAAGACAGTTATAATGAAATATTGAATGTGGAACATTGTACCCTTTTTAAAATGAAAGACACAAATCTATCAAATTCCACTGGCAAACAGAGGAGACCCTGATCAGACGGCTTCTATAGAAGCCGTCTGATCTGATTCTACTCAGTTTGCAAATGCGACAAACCACGTTTATAATGAAGGAAATGGTTAACCTGCTACTTTATAGATATTATTTTAAGACTGTTGCAAACAGAGTATACAGAGAACAGACTTGGGCTCCTATAGGACTCGTCAGACGAGGACATGTTCAGCTTGCTCAAATGAAATGAAATACATATGCCTGTGCAATTTTTACTATTATCTAAAATGTTCTGTCTTCATATTTTTGATGTCAACATTTCTTACGCGAATAATCATGCACTATTATTCAATTTTTTTTAGGTACAATTCTGCTCATTCTATTATTGCCTCCCAGCTATCTTGCTGCATATCAGTAGTTCTACCCGGATGTTCTTCTGTGCACGAAGTAATGCAAGTTGGTCAATTCAGAAAATAACTCCATCAGTATACAATGTATAGCTGAACGTCGTAATATGACTGAAATACTGTTAAAGCGACGTAAAATCCCAGTACAAACAAACAAACCATTCTATTATTTAGACAAATACCGGTAGCTTTCAATACATCGGTCAATGCCATGTTATTTCCAAGTCATGTCTTGATTGACTTCCGTTTAGGCTGAAAATGGTTTTCCTGTTATTGATTTATGAACTGCATCATATCATGAAACATTGGAAGAGAAAAGGGTTGTTTTTTTACGACAAGGCGTTGAACTATTTTGTACTTGTTCACTAATGTGTAATGGAGAAATCGCATAAAACTATAAACAGACAGAGATAATTCTGAACGCGCAAAATAATGGAATGAACCACTACAAGTGTAAAGTAAAATATTAGAATATAATAGAACTTGTCTTAAGCGGCTTCAAAAGAAGTTTTATTGTTGATGTGAAAAGCAGGTGGTAGCTTAATGCAGGTCAAACGCAATACAGAGATGCGCCTATAGGAGCTTTCTGTATTACTTCTGTCCTACATTAAGCAATCACATGTTTTTAAGAATCCTGTGTTCAATAAATAAAAAGCGGTTCAGCTAAGTGCTTTGGGCGAGAATCCCTGCAGGCTCCCCATTCCCTCGTTGTCCCCTTCTCACATCCATATGACCACCTCTCCTTTTTTGTCTTGTGTCATGTTTCTATGTCATTTTAAGCTTGATAGTTTTGAATGAAAAAATGATGTGTAATCACGTGCTTATAGTTGAATGAATAATCTCATAGCAATATTTGTTTCTCAACACGAAATGTAATTTCAACAAATGTCCACCGTTGTATTGGCATTATGTGTGGGGATAGGATCTATATAAGCAGTTTTGCTTTCGATCCAATCCTTTTTGTACCCATGATGATCTTGCTGATTTGTGAATTTAGTGAAATAAAATATGTTTCAACTAATAAATAAAAGAGCGCTTAAGACAGGGTCTACTTTATACATATCTGGATCTGAATTTCTCCAAATAATCGTGCAACAGCTAGCCTTGTTAATCAAGTTACTGATTATCGACTTAACCAGGCCATGTTTACAAAATTAACCAGTGGTATACGGACAATTGCCCTCCGATCACTTGCCCCATGACATTTGCACGCCCATCTCTATTTGGGCATGGGCGGACATCCCCCCCTGGCGTTTTAGCTTGGACGGACATTTGTCCCCCTGACATATGCCCCCTATTAGACTTGGGCGGGCATCCCCTCCCCCCAAAAAAGTGGTTTAGCTTCCAGGGCGGATATTTGCCCTTGTTATTTTTCTCCAGGACGGACCTTTGGTAATTCTTGTTCAAGTTTTGCATCATCAGTATCCCTATATATTTTACAGGAAGTTGGGCATTTAAAACAGCAAGGTAAAAAGGTGAGGTGTTTAAGGTGATGTGTTTAGTCTGGAACTACATACAATGTACATATTCCTTCACAATTTACCCCCTGCTCACTGGGTTATAAGTCGGCCATTAAGACTCTGCGCCTAAGGCAATCATGGCACATTGGCTTATTTCCAATGTATAGATGGGTAACTGTGAGAGTTACCCATTTATACACCTGGGTGAAGAGGAGCAAACGTGGGATATATTTTTTGCTCAGAAAAATTCTGATAGTCCGATGGCAGGATTCGAACCGGGGACCCTTCGATCCCAAGTCTAACGTCCTACCACTGGACCACCACTCCCACTAAGGTGTTTACATATAAAAAGTATCTAAAGTATCATGACTGTGGTTTCCCAAGCTTTTACCAACAAGTGAAATCGAGACCTCTTTTTACCTTATACCCCTTGTTTTTGTAATAATTTGATGCGTGCAAATGCCTCAGTATTTAATTCAGCAGCCATTTGCAAAAACATTGTACATACTGAACAGGAGATACGTCATAAAACATCATTAGAAAACCCCAGGATTAGTGCTAGGTCAGAGGTTATATGCTAATGCAGCCAATATATGTAGATGCAGCAGAACGTGACCTTTCACTTATTGTAAACAAAGTTAACACTTGCTGTGTTTTAACACAGCAAGTGTTAACTGAATTAGGGGTTGACTAGCCTAAAGGCAGTGAAAAATTCTTCACTTACGCAATTCATTTACTATCAATTGTCGGCATAACTTTTATGAAAACTATCTATGTATTTGAAATCTTCGAATTTGGCCGACTTTGATTCACCCGACACAATTTTCAACAGTAAATAAAACACGATCTGGAGGAGATATACAGCTGTTTGTTATTTAAGTACAAAAATACTGATTTAACAACAAAAAGTAATTTACATAATATAGATCTAAGCAATTATTTCAAAATAGCTACATTTCTGTATTATATAGAGCAATTTCTAATGAACCTGAATGGAAGTTCTCCGGGTTTTCTGAGATCGAGTCACACAATTTACGTGCTGGCAAGACCCCCGGGGGCAAATGTCCACCCAAGCTAATCCACCAGGGGGGGGGGGGGGATGTCCGCCAAAGTCCAATAGGGGGTGGGCATATGTCAGGGGAGCAAATGTCCACCCAAGCTAAAACACCAGGGGCAAATGTCCACCCATGCCCAAATATGGGGGCAAATGTCATTTGGACAAGTTTCCGGGGACAAATGTCCTAGAATCTTAACCGGTATATCTGTCTTATTAGAAACAACTGTATATCTTCCCTTGTTGAATAGGTCCGAGGAATGTATTAAGTTTTTGAATGATGGTTTACGTAATTTGAACCCGTTTCCGATTAAATCTGGCCCTCTACATTTCCGGTACTAACATTTTGTTTCATTGGCAAAGTTGAATCTGTAATCACCCTTGCCAACAGTTTGGATCCAGATGAGACACCGAGTGAAACGGATTCTCATTAGGATCCAAACTGTTTGATACTGTAATCCATATATTTTTTAACAATGAAGAAGAATGAAACGATGAAAATTAAATCAAACACAACTCAGTTGGCTGAGCGTCTTTATATTAATTACTTTCGATCTGAATGTACTGGATATTATGTTTGTTTCCATTATAAGAGAACATTGCTTGTTCATATCTGGGGTTTACGTTATATTTTATCCCCAAATTCAGTTGAAAGTAATCTGTATAACATTGATGGTTCAGTTCCTTTGATTTGGGGTCTGAATCTAAAATAATAAAAATGATTTTATATATAATATTTAAGTAGTTTTAAGTTACCGAAATTGATTATTAAATGATATAATAACATATTTTTTCACACTATACATTTTTCTTTTTATTAATTCAAAATAAGATGTTACCAAATTGTTTTTATATACCTCTGGCATTTTTACCTCTGGCATTTTTACCTATTACATTTTTACCACTTTACCTATGGCATATTTTACCTATGGCATTTTTACCTATGGCGTTTTTACCGCACACCTGTCAGACATCTAGCGACGTAAAGTATGTCAGTCAAATAGCGATATTAAGTATGTCAGACATATAGGGAACTAAAGTATGTCAATAAAAGAGAGACGTAAAGTATGCCAGTCAAATAGTGATGTAAAGTATGTCAGTCATATAGCGACGTAAAGTATGTCAGTCATATAGCGATATTAAGTATGTCAGTCATATAGCGATGTAAAGCTAAATTACATGTGGAGAAAGACCCCAAGAGGTTTGTCTGTGCACGGAACGAATTGCATTGTTTCATACACAGAAAAACACAGACCTACCGCAAGCCAGCTGGGCTTCATCACATGAAATCAGAAAATATAAATGCCCAGGACGGGGTTCGAACCACAACGATAAGGGGCTAAGCTATTGTCAATCAGAGACTATAGCCACTCGGCCGCGGGACCCTATCCACCCGCCACACCCAGCCCCACCCCACCCTAACCCACCCAACCCCACCCAACATCTCCTACCCTACCCTACCCTACCCTACCCTACCCTACCCTACCCCACCCACCCCACCCCACTCCACCCCACCTCACCCCCGGAAAAATGAACAACTGAAATTCTTAATCCTTCTCATACTGAACAAAAATACAGTGGAACTTGGTCTTACTTGAGCGACCATTACAATAGGTCTAATAATGTAAGAAAGATAATACTTTAGTGAAGGTCAAAAGTAATGCAGACAGTTCCGATAGGACCTTTCTGCATTACTTTTGACCTGCATTAAGCAAACACTGGCTGTTTAAGATTCATGTACTCGATCAATATCAGGTCGTTTAAGTCAGGTTCTACAGAACTATCTGCTCGATATCTGATATATATCAACATTAATTTTTTTCCGAAACTATAACTGCCAAACAGCTTGGTTTGGTAACTGAATTATTTAGCCTCTTACTGGATACAAACCGTTTGCAAATACCAGACAGGTCATGTTTGACATATAAGTAAGTCCTTTCCATATCCTGTTCAATATTCATGTAAGAAGTAATAAGACATCATAAATATTTATTAGCTGAATTGCTATAATGTAGGCTTATCAAGAGAAGTTTTTACTTGGGCAAAAACTGTAGAAACAGATTTATAACAGATCAATATTAAAATGAGCAGACCCTGATCAGACGTCTGATATGGGTCTTCTCTGTTTGCAAATGCATGAATAGGCGCTTATATGAGTGAAAGGGTTAACACATGTACCGTAATTCAAATCGTACCATCATAAATATTAGCGGTAAATCCCTTTTTTTGTAGAATTCGCGAAATTAAATCCCACACCATAAATAATTGCCTGATGTACCAACGCTAATATCTCGCATGGCATCACAAACCTAGTCGTGCAATTGTAATTTTGTCGTAATGAAGGGTTTCCCTGCATCTGTCAGAACATTTGACGTTTATGCAATTATGCTAATGCCAATATTATAGATTGGATATGTGAGATAATAAACACCCGGTGTTAAATTCATATGCACAGAAAGACTGTGATGGGTCCCTGGTTCTAATGCAGAACCCTGCATAGTTTCACACTGTCATAATATACATCTACAGTAAAAACAATCTAGACCGAAATTCTAGCGGACAAGAATTTAGATACTTTTAGGCAGGTGACTACTTAAAGCATGGTGGAAGTAATGCAGAAAGCTCCTAGAGGAGCTTTTTGTATGACGTTCACCCTGCACTAAGCTGCCACCTGTCTCCAAGACCAATATACAATAAAATCTCGATTATTCGAACACGAAAATACGTATTATTATCGATCTTTAAGACAGGTGACAACTTCATGCATGGTGAAAGTAATGCAGAAAGCTCCTCTATGAGCTTTCTGCATTACTTTCACCATGCATTAAGCAGCCACCTGCCTAAAAGGGTCGAAATTCTTCCATACTGAAAATCCGAATAATCGAGGTTTTACTGTATACACTTAATTGAACGTCCAGTTTAGAGGGATTTACTGTATAATTATGTTGTTTGTTACTCTGACTGTATAATACAAGTTCTCAAATACATTCACATTACTTGTATTGGTACCAAGTGTGGACACTATTAGTATATGTCTAACTATTTATCTGATAAATATGCATGTCAGACATAATGGCATCAAAACATCCAAGCTGTTTGCAGCCAGATTGCGCTTAGTAGAGTAAGGGGGTAATACGGGGATAAAGATAAAGGGTAATACGGGGATAAAGAGGGGAAATCAGGAAAACATCTACAGTAAAAACTCGATAATTCGAAATACACATGTAATAGTAAAGAAAATTTCAGACCCTTTTAGACAGGAGGCTGCCTAATGCCGGTGGAAGTGATATAGAAAGCTCCAGGACTTTTATCAAGCATTAAGCTGCCATATTTAATTTATTTGGAGTTTTTACTGTGTACATGTACCATTTTCTGGAAAATACAGATGAAGACATCCATGTCACCTGTCAGCGAATTAGACACAGTGAAGCAAAATAACCGAGAGAGGGAGATTACGCTGTGTCCTTCCTACCACATGTAATAGACATTAACCAGGTCACTTTCATACTCCCACAATACATCTCTGAATGAAAATCAAATTATCTTAAAATACAAATTACGATGAGTCGACTTACAATTACAGATATACACGGCCTGGAAGTGAAAGTCCCTACAATTAACACACATTTTTAAAAACATCATAAAGCGTGGTATGTGTTATGCTTGAATAATTGTTATGAAGCTTATATTGAAAAATGTTACAAAATAAACCCTTTTCGTCGATACGTATCTATATTTTGCTGTACAACAAAATAATACCATCCCATGTCGATCAGAAACTCAACCCGAATGAATACCAATATATTGGCGAATAACATCAGGCTCCGAAGTTATAAAACTTTTTGCTTGAGTCTGAGATCATTTTCAAGCATCTGATTGGTCAGATTCTGAGCTTGCACATAAAAGTATTTTCTGTTTCAGCATTTATTTGACTGGTTTTCTTGCGATATGCTTTTTTCAGCAAATAAACAAATGCTTTATGTATTTAAAGCATTTCTAAAACGCGTTGCAAGTACAGACTATCACTTTAGCTCAAATTCATAGTTATTAGAAAAACGATTTACAGGGTCCAGTGTTATACAACTCCTGAGTCTGTCTCTGAGATCATTCTCAAATATCTGAGCAAGCTCAGAATCTGACCAGTGAAAAAGTTTTATGATTTTGGAGCCATGACTTTCTATAATAGGCGAACTTGCGAGTATCTTTGTAAATAGTTTGGATCCAGATGACACGCCGAGTAGACTCGGCCGAGTAAACTCGGCATCACCTTATGACGCAAACTGTTTGACACATCTTATACTTTTTAGAGGAGAAATTGAAGGAAAGACCATTCCCAGACGACATTGTTGGCAGATTAAAATTAGATGGCGCTAACAGAGTTAATGTGAGATGTTGGCTGATTAAAATTACTGTAACATCAGTGTGGAAGTAATTTCAATCAACAAGTAGGCAAATCCGATATTTTGTATTGGATTAATTCATGGAGTTTCCTATCTAGAGAGCACAGGATGAGGGAATCGGTAACGTAACATTTGCAACACTATGTAACTACCGTCTGAAAATATTGTCATCTGGTACTACACCTTAACCCTTTAATCCATAAATACGCATTTATACGCCTTTGCAAACACTGTAGACCCAACTCAGACGGACCCAGTAGGTCAGGGTCTGCTGTTTGTTTAAGAAACAATATAGGTATTATATAAGCAGGTTTAACCACCCCCCCCCCAGAAGCCATTTTGGCTACTGAACGTTCCAAGGCGATACTCCTGCTTTTACCCTATGGTCAGGTTTGTTATTTAGTATGCTTCATGTTTAATGTTTTTCGTCTTGATATGCGCCCCGTTGGGTTTTGTCTTGAGGCTGTGCCGTTTCTTGTTTGGTGGTGTTTGGTACGGTATCCTTTCTTATGTGGCTCTCCCTGTTTGACTGGATTTTCCATATGACAGTATCTGTCATAGCCCAAACTCCCAATGTTCATGTGCATTTGGAAAAAATCTCATTAATATTCACAATGCAATTATATCTTATATGGATATCCATGGAGTAAAGGGTTAAATAACACTGTTTTTCAAAAAACAGTATCTGGGTTTAAAACTGTTTGGATCCTAAAGGGAGGTTGAGTTACTCTGGATCTCATCTAGGTCCAACCTGTTTCCTAAAGATCCTCAGCGGTCCAGAGCGATGAAAAGGTTATTATCATATAATCTACCGCGTGGGAGTGCCGAAACAGAGTGCCGTAAATCGCGGAAATGCACTAGTGCATTTTTTTATGCAAATGAGCTTTTTGAATCTTGCTGTACTAGAATGTAAACAATGGCAAAAAGCCATCTTCAGCCTGTTTCACTTTCTGTGGCACGTTTTAAAGGTTATGACATAAAACGAAGAATATATAGAGGATCTTAAATTCGTGTTCATTACACACTGTTTTCATGAAACTCCTTTACTATAATAACTTTACTCGCTAAAGCTCGTGTAATATTATAATAATCATAAAAAAATTGTAATGAACACTTATGTAAGATGCTCTATATACAACCTGGCAGCAAACCCATGCTCCAAGCAGTCAGTTTGCTTTTAGTGTGAGTTGAGTAAGCTCGACAAACTCAGACAAGTCGAATGTCACCGAGAGTTAACGAGATTATCCGAGACTAACTGAAGCGCACATAACGAGCGCCGAAGTGGGCGAATACTTAATTTCATGTTATTGTGCAACTTTGCTTCCTTTTAGATTCTAATTTGAGAATATTTAGAATTGAAGGGCGTCATGCGATAAGCTGAATTTGAATTTCATCAAATTATCGGACAGTTTCGAGACAATGAAACATTATAATCAAATTTCTTGGGTTTTAATTTCAGGTCTAAAACAGATTTTCAATTTCCACGACCCAGTAAAACAGTAATTTGTTGAATGCTTCATCCAAGTCGAAATCAAGATTAGATAGAAACCTAAACTGTTGTAATATCAGAGGCCAAGATAAGTTGCGTAAATTTAAATATTTTCAAGAATATCTTCTTTATTTCTCCACCAAACCCTATGCCGTGACTATTCTTTAGAACCGTCTCTTCGAGACGATTCTAAAAACTGGTCACAGTATAGGGTTTGGTTGAGAAATGACGATTTTAGTATTTGAGTACGAACCTTTATCTGTAACTCCGGTGATGAACCATACAAGTTCACAGTCTGGATGCCCATGGCACTGCGGTCACATAGTCTCTCGTCTACATTTCACCCTTTACTCTACGATACGCCTTTCTACGCCTTTGCAAACAGAGTAGACCCAGACCAGACGGCTCCTATAGGAGCCGTCTGATCAGGGTCTGCTTTGTTTGCTGATGAAAAAACATAACGTTATATTAATATTCATGATGTTAATTCTTACTTGATTCTTAATTCATGGCGTAAAGGGTTAAGCTGTTTGCTAACGTGAGCTAGGTTGAGACCACGTGACACTTTCGTTAAGGTTGAGACCACGTGACACTTTCGTTAAGCATTAAGGGCCACAATCTGCTGTCCCTGTCGGTGCAAAATAAATTGCATGCTTCATGTTTCAAAGAGTCGTTTTCTTCAATTTCTGTACACAAATATGATAATTGTCAAACAGTTTGGATCCTTGAGGACGCCGAGTTACTCAGCCTTTCATCTGGATCTAAACTGTTTGCATATCGAGGGCTTGGCGTAAAACTATTCTAACTCCTTCACAAAGTGAAGGAGTTAGAATAGTTTTGCACCAAGCCCTCGATATGATATCACAGACCCGTCTTCGTGGCGCTGATGGGGTTAATGTCGGGAAACAGTAAAACTGTTGAACCTCCTTACCTTACGTAGAGGATGAAGATGTCTGTATCAAGAAAAGAATTAATTATTCGCTATATTTTCTACTGTATTATGCAAATAAAGAGAGCTACAGCTATAACTCACCTGTAAGTAAAACTCGAATTGAAATTAACACTAGTATAATACTTAACCCTTTTCGCCTGCTTCAAAATTTACGGTTTGCGATTGTTCAATCTCTTTATAAAACATTGACTAGAATATCAAACAGTTTGGATCCGATTGAGACTCCGAGTTACTCGGCGTCTCATCTGGATCCAAACTGTTTGCAAAGGTACTCGCATACGAGCTAATGGGCATACAGCCAATACAATCATTATTCGTTCTCTTTCGACAAGTTTATTCAGATATCTCCCTACTGATTACTTTACTGGAGGGTATTTATGGTTATAATGTCATTCAGGATATCAGTTTCTTATTGCAAATAGTTTGATTCTCTTGGAGGTTGAAATAATCTCCTAAATCTAATGTCTGCCAAATACATTCTGTCTCAGTCAATACCAGTCCGGTTTTGCTGATACTCTTTATAGCAGCTATTCCGGGCAATTTTAATAAGTAGAAAGATAGATGTGTGTGAGGGTTCGTGCGTGTGTGCACGCGTGCCTACGTGTGTTTGCATGCATGCTTGAGAGCGCGCGTGTGCGTGTGTATGCGTGCGAATACGTGCGTGCATGCGCGCGCATGTGTGTTTTGTCATTAAAATTTATCATACCATAACAAACAAACATAATTTAGAATAAATAATAAATTATAATTGAACCACTGTCTGAATAAAGGTTGTTTTAACTACAATCAGTGTAGAACTTGATCAGACATCTCTGATGAGGTAAAGCTTTACGCCATATGGAAATATTGGGAACGCATTACCTATACGTTCTGATGGGTAACATAGTACACCCTTGTCGCCATTACAATTAGACTCCAGAAGAGTTCAACCAGTTTTAGCCTTTGCACTGCCATTAATTAAAGCTGTTGCTACTGTTGAATAATTATGTTAGAAATAATGACACCATGAACAGTCAAATCCATTTAAACTGTATAAGCAAACAGAGCAGACCCTGATAAGACAGCTCCTTCTTTGATAAAGACAAACTATAACGAGTTCCAGATATATCGTTCAATTCATTAAACCTATGTTTCCTAATAATCATACTCAACGCAAATAAATCACCCCCAGTTCACTTGCAAAACACAGATATAGTTCCATCATTACCAATGGTGATATGTTTAATGTTTGACATGTTTATTGGCAGCAACACAGAAGGTCAATGGATCCATGTGGTTCATTCATTAATATTGCATTTCTTGTTTGTTGCAGTCTCAAGCAAAACACTAGAATATCAAAATGTGAACACATGAGAAATACTCTGCTGGAAGAAATTGAATTGGCACATTGATGGACATTTCCCTGCTTGCATTTATCTACAGAAGAACCTGCCTAAAGTAGCCATCGAAAAGCGGTTTCATTATTGGTTTGTAAGGTAGGTGGAAGCTCAATTCAGGTAAAAAATGCGACGCATTAAGCAACCACCTGCTTTTAAATACTGCTATGATCAATAAATCAATGACCGCTTAAGACAGTTCTGCTATACATGCTATTAGTAACGTCAGTATCTAAATTCAAAGAAAACTGCGTCTGATTGACTTTGGAATATGCATCAATATTAAATTCTAACACGACTCTGAACCTACGGCATATACATAAAGAATACCGAGAAGCATGCATTAATCTGTGATAATGAACTGCACGCGCGCCATTTCGATCGGCTGTTCCATTTTCCACCATGTGTTAAGTGCTTGTGTGGCGGCCGTAAAAAGTCGCCCTATACTTCATTATCAGTGTTGTTATATTTTCCGGTCCCTCGGGATCATTAGTTTTTATGTCATTCGTTTTTGAAAAAGTGAATACTGTTTAAGCCGGTATTAGAGGGGGGGGGGTGTGGGGGTGGGGGTGGGGGTGAGTAGTGTTGCACTTTTAATTACTACTCATGAACAAGCTCAATAAAACCGAGTCTGCAATTTTCTCTTTTCGCATTGCTACTTTTGCTTTCGAAGGATCTCCCACTTTCAGGATATATTAACACTTGGAAAGGAGCATGTCAAATGTCACATATATTGATTCTTACATACAAGACTGAAACAAAATGTACACTTTAAACTACAAAATAATCCGTCATAGCGCGCGGAAACTAGATATTATAAAAGCAATGAAAACACAAAATGAAGCTACAAATTAATGAACTATCATTTTCTCAAGTGTAACAATTGAATATTATATCACATAGTAAGATAGATAGATAAACGACACCATTGTAGACATACGCATTCATAAAAAACATGTAGACAAACCATAAATAATATTGCACCGGAGAAAAATAGAAAACATAACATTCAATAGCATATTAATATATAAAATGTCAGTTTTAATTTAGATAACCCTTTCTTTGATGTTCTGATTCCTACAATTTACCCAAAAGAACTCTAATTGAATAAAGATAACCCTTCCGACACTTATGCAGCTTTTCTTGATCTAGACCTTGAAATTGACAATGGAATGATTTCTTCTAAAATTTATGACAAAAGAGATTATTTTGATTTTAATATTGTAAATTTCCCATATCTTGACGGAGATGTTCCCCATGCCCCATCTTACGGGTTTTATATATCTCAACTTCAGAGATTGAGCATACACTATTTTTAGCATGAGAACGATTAAAATTAATTAATGATTGTCCTACTTTTCCATCCAATCAACGAGCCGTACGCATTCCAGTACGTATGTGCAACAGAGCTCCGCCCTACTGGAATAATGAATGCGTTCCTGTTCGACCATGCCGTTATTGACACGCGGACAAGTGCACACACATGATCACGTAAGTAATACGTTGGGAGGAAGATTATGTACAACGAACTGACGGGCAGAATTATAGAAATTGGACAATCGTTGGCTAACATGGACAAAACAAAAATCACGAAACATCCAACCTGTTGAAGCAGGATTATTGAAAGTATATTATTCTGCAAAGACTACCCATAATGAATATTTAATAATCTGTGGTTTTATATATATGGCATGTCTAAGGTTTTCATTATTCGGTAGCAAACAGTGAATATGTAAATCTATAAATATCTATGTGCAAACCGAGAAGACCCTAATCAGACAGCATAGGAACTGTTTGACCTGGGCCTTTTCTCCGCTTGCAAACTCGTCAAAAGGCGTCACTACAATGTAAGGGGTTAGTTAACAGATGAATAACAGAATATTATGTATTCTTTAAGATCTAAATATCCTTTGCAATTAAAGGCAGATTGCTGTTGGTCATTATTATTTCGTATATAGAGAATTGTTTTACACACAGATCGGAAATATATGTTGGCGCGACACAGCCAAAGAAGGCAGTGTTTACAAGGAAAAGGCGAGAAACCAGTTTCACTGAGTAGGATTTTTAGAACATAAACACGTGAGAATACACGTTTATCGTTATTCGGATTAATGCAGGTATTTTCAATGAGATTTGATATAATTTGAGCCGGGACCTCAAAATTCCCTCGGAATAGGCGGGTGTCTCGGAAGAACGAGAGTCGAAATAACGCCATTATACTGCATAAACAAGGACGACGTTTGTTTGATTGGCGGGTTTTCTGGGCATTTCGCGCGACCCACTTAGCAATGACACAAGAGTGCTTGACTATAACATACATTCTAGAACTAGGTCTATATAGTTGTATAAGCTTGTAAGGGTCTACTCTGTCTGCAAATGCGTCAAGCAACGTAAATAACAGGTAACGTTTAACTGTTTGACTTAGTTAAGTTCGATAGTCAACTGTTTGACTAGTTAACCCATTTGCTCCCACGATCCCATATACATTGTATGGACGTAGGCAAACAGTGGAGACTCTTGTCAGACACCGCATAATGCGGCGTCTAATCAGAGTCTACACTGTTTGCCGATAGGAATTTCAATATAAAACAAAACGAAATTGAAAATTTAGGCCAGGCAACCCTTAGATAAAAAAAATGGACTAAGCCTATATATAAACATGTAAGAATCCACTGGGAGCAAATGGGTTAGTTAGGATAGTCGACAAAATCAAACACAGAACTTACAATTTGTCTAAGATAAAACTAACAGCAAGCCATAGGGAAATACGACAGACTAGTTCAATTTGCAACTATTATTTGCAATGCAAATTCGATTCAAAATGTCTAAAAAAAAAGCATTTGCAAGGCTGGCAATGTCATTAAATGTTATATTTATAACAATAAAGGCAGGAAGTCCGTGTCTGGGATATTAACAGCCCGAGGCAATATCATGTTGACATATATCATGGAAACATTAATTTCAAATTTCAAACTCCCGACACCAGCCTCTTGTAACAGTGATTAAACATTTGGTTTCTTGTCGTCCTATTGAACGTTCCTTAAATTGGTGGAAAAAATGATATATTATATATGTATTGTACTTTTCATATGCTTTTAAGGATACAAGTATAGCTAAACTTCGATATCTCGGACTTGTATAACTTGGACTTCTTGTCTTGAGAACTCGAAGTAAAATGTCGTTTCTTCCAAAATTTACAATACAGAACTGTTCTAAAAGGTTTAAACTACATATTTCTAGAAACAAATGCGACAGCTTAATGCTGGTCGAAAGTATTGCTGAAAGCTCAGCATTACTTTAGACCTTCATTAAGCTGTTAATTGTCCACATTAGAAATAGGATGACTCGAACTTCTGTTATCTCAAAGTTATTTGTATAGTGTCTTGAAGTTCGAGATATCGAAGTTCAACTGTATTTTGAATATAGTATCTAGTATATAGTGATACTGTTAATGATGTTAACTACCATTTAACAACCAACTAACTACCTCTTTACCACATGAATAATTATTCATGAATATATCATTTAATGAATATTAATTTACTGCCATCCCAGAACTTCAGAACCAGTTCTATATACATGTAATTTCACAATCAAACACAGCATGCCCTAGTCCAGCGACTGCTACTGTAGTAAACCCAGATTAGACGTATGGGTTTACTCTGTTGCAAACACATCAACAGACGCCTGTATAACGTTAATCAAATCATCTACAGTAGATTCTCTCCTAAGCGGCGGTCATTCATTAATTTGAGCTGTCTTCTTATCGGAGCTTTCCACATTACTTTTGACCTGCATTTAGCTACCACCTGCCTTACAGACAAATAATTAATACAAGTATTTGTCATTGTATAATTGGTTATTTGCAATTGTTTGAAATTGCAGTAAAATCTCACTTATTCGAACACGCGCTTATTTGAACATGCGCTTATTCTTCTAACACTCGCTAATTCGAACACGAAATAAGCACATTATCGGTCTTTAAGACTGCTTTCAGCTTAATGTACGGTGAAGGTCAGGCAAAACGTTTTTTTTAAACAAATGCGACAAATAGAGCATTTGTTCCATAGGAGAAAATGCACTATTTATCACATTGGTTTCATAACTGCACATTTCAAAAATGACATCCCTTCTTTCTAGTAAATATTCTTTTTACTTGGATTTATTCAAAGAGTTTTGGTAAGAAAATAGCCTATGGGGGTATTGGTTAAGCAGATACCTGCCTAAATGGTATCATTTTTTCCCCAATACACGAAATAAGCACATTATCGGTCTTTAAGACTGCTTGCAGCTTAATGTATGGTAAAGGTCAGGCAAAACGTTTTTTTTAAACAAATGCGACAAATAGAGCATTTGATCCATAGGAGAACATATCTTATTTATCACATTGGTTTCATAACCGCACATTTCAAAAATTCCATCCCTTCTTTCTAGTAAATGTTCCTTTTACTTGGATTTATTTAAAGAGGTTTGGTATAAACATAGCCTATGAGGGAATTGGTTAAGCACATACCTGCCTAAGTGGTATCAATTCTTCCTCAATACAAGTTTGAATTAGCGAGATATTTTCTGTAAACACAAAGGCCTTCACAATTCTGCAAACCAATTCACACTGTACCGGAAAATAAATCTGCAAACCAATTTACACTGTACCGTAAAATCCTCCTTAAGATTCCTTGAAGGAACATGCAGATTACCTCTCGGAACTATTTTAATTGTATTAATTATAACTGATATCGTTTGCTGAAATGAAAATAATGTAAATGCACTGTATTTAATCCCTTCAATGCTGAAATTTAAAAATGTAATGGTTAACCCTTCGCTTGCTATTCACGTCAATATACCTACCTGCAAATAGTGAAGACCCAGATGAGACAGCTCCTGCAGGAGCTTTCTCATCAGGGTATGCACTATTTACAAGTTGATTGTGCAACCAGTGCACTCCACAACAGTGATTGCATAACGAGATACTTGTACACAGTGACGATATATGTACTTATACAACAGGGCAAGGGTAAAGAAGGAGAAATGTATTTTAAAATTAAGCAAGAGAAGGGTTAATCATTATTCAACGAGTCTATTAGTTCCGAGATAATTTGAAATGGCAAACAGTACAGGCCCTGATCAGAGGGCTCCTCCAGTTCTGGGTCTACACTGGCTGAAAATGCCAATACGCTTATTGCTTTGCAATCAAAATAGACACTCATTGGGTATGTGGTAATGCAGCAGTACAATACAAGCAACAACCACCACGCTCGTTCCAGGAGTATGTCATTGTCCTGAAAATGTTGAAACAAACATTAAGCCTGTTAATGCTATGAGCGTATATGTCTGCATTTGCAAATGGTGTAGACCCAAATGAGACAGCCCCTAGAGGGGCTTCGGCATTACTTTAGACCTACATTAAGTCTGTAAAATTGTTCAGATTAAAATATAATGTTTTTACCTCGAAGAAATTTGTATGGTCCCTTGAAGTTCGAGATATCGAAGTTCTGTATATATTTTTGACCTCTATGTATTGAGTATGATTTAAAACAATCTGTTCTAATTAGCCCTTTACTCAGTAAATACTCTTTTAACGCTAAAGCAAACACTGCAAGCTCCAGATCAGACAGATCAAACAGCCCTTGTAGGATCAATCTGATATGTTTATGTTTATAACGAATAGAAAGTGTGCAACATTTCAGAGACCAGTTTTGTGCCGGTGTTTTCAAAAGGCGTCAATACGGGATGATGTGTTAACCTGCTGATAATTAAGACTAACCCGTCTCTTTCTGTTTGCAAAAGTGTTATTTACTCTATCTACAAGGTTCTCTCACCTTAAAGGTGAATAACAGACTTGACCTATCTGGTCCCGAATTTTTTACCTACTACAGTTTTGAAACAAATGAGAATCACTTACACTTTATGATGATAGTAGTTAATGATAAATACTTATAAACTAAATCGGACAGGTTTTTGAAATTGCCAATTACTGATTTTCTTACAGTCTAGCATGGACTAGTATGACTTGTAACGTGAGTATACTTCCCAAAAAGCCCCATACATCTACCTGTAGCACCTAAGGTTTTTGATTTATTTTTTCATTTACTTTATTTAGATCGGAATACAATTATCTTAACCCATTCTGGGTCTAAAATAGTCTAGGAGGGAATGAGTTTATATGGAAATCACGTCTACTGCTAATTAAAAAAGTGACTGATATATTCTAGAAAATGTATCAACGTTGTTATACAAAGTCTGTATTCCTACTCTTTAATTAAAATGATGATATGTTTATATTCTGTCTGGCTGAAAGTTCTAAATTGATAGGTTTGGGGAACAGCGTTCATATACAAAATACTTTGCCGATAGACTAATTACACGATAATAAGACTTTGCCTCGAGAGGAGTATTTACTTCAGTGTTTGATTATCAGCCAGCTGTGTATTCGGCTAAATTGATACTTAGAATATGTATCTGGCTTAGCGAAAAGAGTATTAAACACATTAATGAGCAATTGATTAAGGCATGACGTCTGCGATTCCCTGCAGAATGCTGGAATTTCTCGAGACATTTTAAAACTATTTGCAAAGGTAAATGGCATAATTAAAATGGTTTCGTTTTACCCCTTGCTCAATAACAGTATACCCCGTTAGTTCGAACACTAATGTCAATTACAGCAAAACCTCGTTAATTTGAACATTAATGTCAATTACAGTAAAACCTCGTTAGTTTGAACATTAATGTTTAATTACAGCAAAACCTCTATAACTCAAATACTGTTGTCAATTACAGTAAACCCCGTTAGTTCGAACATTAATGTCAATTACAGTAAATCCCGTTAGTTCGAACACTAATGTCAATTACAGTCAAACCTTGATAACTCATACACTGTTGTCAATTACAGTAAACCCCGTTAGTTCGAACATTAATGTCAATTACAGTAAACCTCGTTAGTTCGAACATTAATGTCAATTACAGTAAACCTCGTTAGTTCGAACATTAATGTCAATTACAGTAAACGCAGATAGTTCTAATACTAATGTCAATTAAAGAAAACACCAATGCTTCGTACACTTATGTCAATTGTCGCCAATAAACAACAACTGATATAACTTTTAGGTCTAAATTCCTGTACAAAAAATCTAGTGCCAGATCTGTCATTTATGCCCGACCTTCTAATTGGAAACAATGATAAAATGGATAAGAGTCAGATTATGTAGACGGCACATGGTAATTATTTTTCAAGGCAATCACAAGTGAAACAGAAAATGCATTGTGCTTACAGCTACATGGTGTCTGCTAAAACATGAGAGTATAAAATGTGACAAATTCACAATATGATGATACATATAGGTATACTAAAGAAATTGGTATAACAGTTTTGGTATGAACATATCTTGATTAACACTCACTGAGAACAGTGTCAGTGATCTGGTTCATAACAGTTGATTGTGAAGAGAGAGAGATTTTTCTTAAAATGGGCATATGGTTTTTTTGCAATCGAGTCTCTTACATGTACCTGCATTTGTCAGCAGCAATTAAAACCTCCGCCATTTTATCTTCTTTCTGGAGAATATTATCTAAATGGTGTAAAGTTGTAAGGATTTACTTATTAGTAAGGTTAATTGGCGACAAGTGTGATATTGTACGGTCATGTCCGTCGCTATTGCGACGGACATATAAGACCGTACAATATCCCACACTTACAAAAACTCTATACTAAAACAAGTATCATAATCGTCCTGTATGACAGGTGGCAGTTTTATCATTATCGTCCTGTATGACAGGTGGCAGTTTTATCATTATTGTCCTGTATGACAGGTGGCAGTTTTATCATTATCGGACTGTATGACAGGTGGCAGTTTTATCATTATCGCACTGTATGACAGGTGGCAGTGTTATCATTATCGTATTATCGTCCTGTATGACAGGTGGCAGTTTTATCATTATCGGACTGTATGACAGGTGGCAGTTTTATCATTATCGGACTGTATGACAGGTGGCAGTTTTATCATTATCGGACTGTATGACAGGTGGCAGTGTTATCATTATCGGACTGTATGACAGGTGGCAGTTTTATCATTATCGGACTGTATGACAGGTGGCAGTTGTATCATTATCGGACTGTATGACAGGTAGCAGTTTTATCATTATCGGCCTGTATGACAGGTGGCAGTTTTATCATTATCGGACTGTATGACAGGTGGCAGTTTTATCATTATCGGACTGTATGACAGGTGGCAGTTTTATCATTATCGGACTGTATGACAGGTGGCAGTTTTATCATTATCGGACTGTATGACAGGTGGCAGTGTTATCATTATCGGACTGTATGACAGGTGGCAGTTTTATCATTATCGGACTGTATGACAGGTGGCAGTTGTATCATTATCGGCCTGTATGACAGGTGGCAGTTTTATCATTATCGGACTGTATGACAGGTGGCAGTTTTATCATTATCGGACTGTATGACAGGTGGCAGTTTTATCATTATCGGACTGTATGACAGGTGGCAGTTTTATCATTATCGTATGACAGGTGGCAGTTTTATCATTATCGTCCTGTATGACAGGTGGCAGTTTTATGCGGGGTGAACGTCATGCAGAACACTCCGTTAGGTAGACACTTAGTTAAAAGAAACATCAAATAGCATGTACATACAGCGGTGCACATCATTTAGTTGTTTCATTAAGGAAACTATTATGGAATTAAATACATTTCGATATATCAAAAATCAAGAAGGCTGCCACCAGAAATATTCCAATTCGCTTTCTAAGCAAACATACTGTCAATATAAATGTTTTCGTTTTAGATAACAACATACTATATTAAGAAACTTTACTTTGATTTTGTAACATCAATATTCTCACGGGGCCCAGGTCAGCACTTTCGCTTTAATTACAAACATAAAACGATGTTTTACCACATTCGTAGAGATAGCTAGAAAGAAACAAAGAGAGAAAGAGAGAGGGACAGAGGGAGGGGGGGGGGGGGCTGGGGAACATACAAATATGTCGTAGCTTGATATGCGTTATGATGTATGGGCAAATGCTCAATACAGGGCAGAAATAATGCATGAAGCTCCTATATGAACTTTCTGCATTACATTTGACCTGCATTAAGTTACCGCCTCACTTATAGATCCATAATTAGATCTCTTTTTCATAACCGGTCTAGAAAGGTTTTACTGCAGCTTTATAAACTATTATTTGAGTAACATTTAGAGAGTAAGGAAATATTCCATGGCATGCAACAGGGTCATTAAACGCAATACATCATCACATTTGGTAAATAGTAGACTTGAAAATCCAATTAGGTTTGACCGTAAACTGACAACGAGATTACACCAAACAACTAGCTCTTGAACTGTATAAGTGCTACAGTTCGTCATGGACACATACGCAATCATGTTCGACTCCTACTCATAACAGACCCATATCACCTTACTGCATGTCGTTGTCACATCAAACATGTCAAATCCTCGGGAATGGTATTGTTGGTTTAATATACCAATAGCAAGGAATACAAGAAAAAAAAACATTTGCCCTTAAAAATCATCTGCCCGTTTCTATGCCTTTGCACACAGAGACGATCCAGATCAGACGGTTTCAACATGGGCTGTATGATCAGGATCTGCTTTGTTTGCTTATGATATAATATTTGCAAACACAGTAAAACATCTCTATAACGGCCACTAAATTACCCCAAGTATTTTGTGTTAAAGGCATGCGGCTGCCTTTCAAGGTGAAAGTGAAACAGAACGCTCCTATAGGAGCGTTCTGTTTCACTTTCATCTTGCTTTAAGCAGCCACCTGTCCTAAATACCAACTAATCAGCACAATTTAGTGGCCGTTATAGAGAGGTTTTACTGCATTTTGGATCCAGAGGAGATGTCGAGTAACTAGGTGTCTCCTCAGACTCCAACCTGTTCGGAAAGGCTGCCTTGACACATGCCGCAGACTCCAACCTGTTCGGAAAGGCTGCCTTGACACATGCCGCAGTAACTCGGTGTCTCCTCAGACTCCAACCTGTTCGGAAAGGCTGCCTTGACACATGCCGCAGACGATGCTTTTAGCAGATGAAATTTGTTTTGCGCCCACGAAAATGTCATGCTAATTGTAGTAGTCCTACAAAAAGGAGAAACTCTGTTTGTGATAGAGTCAGGTCATTAGTAGAGATTCAAATTCACATTTTCCACAATAACTTCTTTATTTCTCCACCAAACCCTATACTGTGACCACTCTTTAGAATCATCTCTTCGTGGAGAAATTACAATTTTAGTATTCGACACGCACATTTATCTGTAGTTCTATAATAAATAAATAATCACACGCATTGGCAAAATAGAAACAAGAACAGTTTAGCGACTGTTCATATCACGGTCAAATCATCAAAACTGTTCATATGGTTTAACAATGATATCGAACTTATAGACAGATTGAACGAACTTAATCTGCTTTTGCAAAAAAAAACTTTCAAACGTTTGTTTCCCGGTCTTTCTAATATTTTTCTACGTTAATATGCGTAATATATATTGCTTGTTTCAGTCACAAGCAAACATAGTACGTGAACATATATATTTATTGGCCAAACCGCGTGTTTGGCTTAAATATGTGATCCTTTGGGTGTCCTAGGCGGTTCAACTATATTACCAGTTGTCACGCCAACTGCGAATTAGGGCAATGTCTTGTCACTCAAAGAAATTGACCGGTGCGAAAATATAGCATAACCTTGTGTGAATGTAAATATAACACTTTATCAACACTTACACTTTATCAACACTTACACTTTAATAACACTTACATTTTAATAACACTTACACTTTATCAACACTTACACTTTATCAACACTTACATCTAAACCTTTGATTGTGGGTACCGAGTGTATTGCCATTTGCTAAGTCCCAGATGGCTATTTTATGAGCCCTCTGATAAGGGTCTGTTCTGTTTTCAATTCAAATTCAAAGTTTTGCATTTCCTACTGAATTGACCCTGATGGGTCATCCCACTTTGAATATTCTGCACAATCTTTTCCAATCTATTTAAAGAGCAAACAAATATAATGTATGATTATAATCAATCTTAAAAAGGGTAACATGGCTGTTGCTTGTTTCAGTCGCAGGTAGAGAGAGAGGGAGAGAGAGGGAAAGAGAGAGAGAGAGAGAGAGAGAGAGAGAGAGAGAGAGAGAGAGCGAGCTCCGATGTATCAGTGTTCAACACTGAGCATCTAAAAGAACCTGAGAATGCGCCGGGGTTTCTCTGTGCCCGCTCCCTTCTCTCTGGGGCGTCCAATTAGCCTATAGTAGGCATAAACGGATGCTAATCAACGCATACAAACAGACAAGTCAACTGGAAAAGGTTTAAAATAATCCCGACTGTAATCCTTATTCTAACACTAGTGACATCACATACATTTAGGAACAGATTGGATCTAAACTGCTGGCCACTCGATAGTCAGATCAGATTATTTTGTGTCTGTATCAGTTTTTAGACTCTGTATAAGGGTTAAATTTATATTAACTCATATACTATTTTCAGACCCAATCTTGTTTAATAAATCTACCGAAAGGAGCATTTACTAGAGGAAAGGGAAATGTCAGAATTGTGTAGTTTTGAAACCATTGTGATAAATAGAGCATTTGTTCCTATTTATCACAATGGTTTCTAAAAATGACTTTTACAGAGTCGTCAAAATGCGTCAGTAGGTGGGAATGAGTTAACAATAATAAATCATTACATTCATTTAGTATTAATAATAAAGAACAATACAACTGTAGGTTAAATGTCAATAGATAAAAGCTGATAATTAAACATGTCTGAGGTGTTGATTATTTAGTATCACAATGGAAAGAAACAAATCTAGGAAACACATTAGAAGACAATATGTCGATGTGTAAAGCTGATACTTTAAAAGCACAGTAAATATCATATGAAGCTACGACTTAAGCTTTAAGCTAATTATAATACTGGTCGTTGTTGTTAACATTTCTTGTATAACAAAAACGTCCAGATATCATACATAATATTACAGGTGAGAAATGATCTGACGATATATGTATGCGATGCATTTGTTTCGGCAGTAAACTGGGCACCTATGCACGCCTTAATTGGATTTTTTTTATTTCATTTCGGCAAAGTGTTATAACATTTCTTGAAATATAACTGTATAGAATGACTATAATGGTTAAAGGTCATTTTATCTTCATGCTTTCACATCCGGGTCTGATGAACGCACAGTCTGTGTGCACATGTACCAGAACAGAGAAGATATTTTAATAGTCTTAGAGTTCAATAGCGTGTGTAGTTTGACTTTTAAAATAAGCCTCTCTGTGAGAAAACATTTTGTTATTGCCTGTATACCTTGCAGACAAACAAACCGCGTTGAAAGCGCGGCTTGTAATCATATAACACACTGTTCAAAACTTACTTACCAGCATCTGAGGGTTATCAATTAACCCAGTCCAGCGTCCCTTAAAAACACGTGCATTAGGCAAATAGTGTAAACGTGACTCGATTGGCTCCTAAAGGAACCCTGATCAAGGTCTGCACTGTTTGGTGAACCGATCAATATCAACAGTTTATATTTTGATTGTTGTACCCCTCAGATCTAGTCGGGTTGTTCTTAAATACTATGTGAATAGACTAGATGGGTTAACCATACAACAGTGAAGCTCCCGATGAGATGGTGCATCCTTGGTAAGTATATATTGTTTACAGCCCTTAACCATTGTCACACTAACTGCGTATACATTGTTTAGAGCCGTTAACCATTGTCACGTTATCTGCGTATATATTGTTTAGAGCCATTAACCATTGTCACACTATCTGCGTATTGATTGTTTAGAGCCTCTGACCATTATCACACTACATGTATATGCGTATATATTGTTTAGAGCCCTTAACCATTGTCACGCTATCTGTGTATATATTGTTTAGAGCCTTTAACCATTGTCACGTATATATTGTTTAGAACCTTTAACCATTTTCACACTATCTGCTCAAATTCGGATCATTTACAATTTTGTTTTCGAGAAAATCATTTCGGAAGTATTGACCGAGTGTCAAACACGTTGATTACTTATGAAATGCCGAGTTACTCGGTATCTTGATTACTGATGAAATGCCGAGTTACTCGGTATCTTGATTATTGATGAGATGCCGAGTTACTCGGTATCTTGATTACATATGAAATGCCGAGTTACTCGGTATCTTGATTACTGATGAGACGCCGAGTTGCTCCTCATTACTCTGTATTCAAAGCTGTCTGTAACTCCGAGTCAAGTCGCGAATTAACCCATTTTATCCTACTGAAGCCTTTTTGCCCCTCTGTAAAACTCATTTTTGTGTAACCATTGCGATAAATGGAGCATTTGCTGCATAGGAGCAAATGCTCTATTTATCACAATGGTTCAAAACTACAAAATTCTAAACTTTTCCTTTACTATATTTAATGCTCCTTTTCGGTAGATTAATTCAAAGAGGTTGGGTCTAAACAAATCTAGGAGGAAATGACTTAAGGTAAAGTTCGTGAACACTGGCATATTATTCTGACACTGGGCTCACTATTTAAACTTGTTATGCGCAGTCTATCTCAACGGAAACCACTTGCACACACGTTGCAGACCGAAATTAACATTTATGTTCACGTACATGGCAACTGCCATGTCATAAACGTATATGTACGGCGCCATGAGAAAACAAAACTTTGAAACCTGAATATTCCCCGTGACGTCTGACTACGACCAAGACTACAGGAATAGATACAGCACTGTAGCAACCCGTTCTGAAATAACGATGCACTCTGAAAAATTTATTTCAAAACGGGTTGAAGTTTGTTTTAATGTTTCATCATGTTTTGAAACCAAGTTGCAAATTAAAATAAAAATGTACTTAAGTACTAAAAGAAATGGTAAACACAGAACATATCCAAATTCATATGCACTCGTGGTGTGTTTCCATTGTCTGTAGATTCATGTCGTCAAGTCGGCATCACATGACGCCATTGACTTAAAATGCATATTTTACTTCAAAAATCGTCCAATATCAAGTTTTAATCCGTGCAAATTCAAAATTAATCATGACGTCACGGGCTACACATACCTTTATCCCCATGTTTCACTACATAACTCATGGAAATTTAAAATAAATGATGCGGGACTTACTTTTGCAGTATGCATACGATTTTGAAGACTATTTTGCTTTAAATCACATTTACATTTCCATGCATTTTGTTGTGAAACATGAGGATAAAGGTATTGATATCATGTGACGCCCAAGTGACGTCCTGACTAAGTTTGACCTTTCACGGGTTAAAATTTGATATTGAACGCTTTTTGTAGTAAAATATGCATTATTTCAAAGTGTAATGTTATTTCAAACGGGTTGGCATCGAAAATCGCATATTGAATAAACTGCAACCCGTTTTGAAATAATGATTTCATTGTGCAACGTTATTTCAAAACGGGTTGCTACATAGCACACGTAAATCAAAGCAATTTTAGGATTACCACATTTACTTCTCCGACAAACCCCATGTCGTGATCATTCTTAAGAATCGTTTCTTTGAAAGTGTTTGATGGAGAAACGATGATTTAAGTATTTGAACATGTATCTTTATAAACAGATATGTACATTGTTGTAAAGTTTTGTGGAGAACAATGAAACTCCGATCAGATGTCACTGTTTCATAAGCCTTAAACATACGTTCTCTATGCGTGACTCTTTTGTTTTAAAGAAATACTTGATATGCTCCAGCATGACCCGGATATATTTGCAAATAGTACAGAAATGGGATAAACTATCTATTTTGCGATCATCATTTGCAAGGCAAATTTGATTCAAATGTCCAAATAGAGCATTTGCAAGGGTAATATAGACAAGTTATTCCATTCATTGTGTGTTACATTTATATCAATGAACACAACAAATCTGTCTGGAATGTTTTAGCGAAATGATCTATTTATGATATTATGTAGCATTGTTTGAATTCCTAATTGTTCTCAACCCTTGAGACTTGTTGCAGTAACCGCGGACTGCCTTAATATTACTCTAATTATTCGGATACAGAATCTCCCAACGCCATTAACTAAATCAGTCAGTTTGGCATCATTTTGATAATTTTGACTGACGTAGAAGCAACTAGTATAGACTCTGGTCAAACTGATCCTTGAGGGGCATTTGAATCTGAGTCTGAACTATTTGCATAAGTCAGTCTGTCCGAATATTTAAGGTTATTTGAATTCTTACTTAAATTTCTTATAAAACTTGCGATCTACATAATGATGCACTTTGCCATTTACTCCATAGATACGCTTTTAACATCTTTGCAATCAGAGTAGACACATATCAGACAGCTAGCTATGTTTGGTTATGAATCAAATATAGACATGCAAAGCAACAGATAAAAGTGCGTACTCAAGTACTAAAATGGTAATTTCTCCACCAATCCCTATGCTGTGACCACTCTTTAGAATCGTCTCCAAGAGAAGACTCTAAGGAGTTGTCACACCATAAGGTTTGGTGGAGAAAATGTACGAATCTTATTTCGACATCTGGATGTGATTCCATAGTTTCAGCCGTAGCTAAATATTGCTTTGTCCACACGCCTTTATCAACCTTTAGAACTGATTAATGTACATGATGTCATTATTTCTTATATAAATATCCATGGGTTGAAGGTTATACAGTTTTGTCGAGTTAACCTAGAAAGTCTTCGTGGTATGATTAGGTACCTCAAAAGGCAAAACGTTTTCTGTCAAATCCTTCCGATGAAATTTTCAGACTGAATGTAAGGCTTTACAGTAGTATTGTATTAAGGAAAACATAAAAATACAAAGCCAGACCGTTCCCAAATTCCTAAAACAAATTGATTTTAACAAATTTAGAAAGACAGGAAGTCTGTTTGATAAAGGTCTGTTGTTTCTTGAGGACATTGAGGTCGATATCGAGAACATCTTTATGAAGCATGCCTTACACTTTGAAGAACGTTACTGGATTACCACATTACAGCAAATGCCTAAAAGTTTATCACGCCCGACTAGTTGGTAGCGTGTTCGATAGGTCATATATGTAGGTTTGATCACCCAGTAGGTGATACCAATTACTTCTGATATCTGAGACTTAGTGTCAGAATCAATGCTTTACACTGGGTACACGAGAGTACCAAGAAACCTAAAGAGGGTTCTTCCGTAGCAATCTCCTCCTCCCTCACCTCTGCATTAGCCCTAGATGGCAAATTACGCACGTTGCATGCTTATGTCGCATCTGGGATTACTTGTGCAAACTGTTTGGTGCTGTGGTATTGAGGGTTTTTTTCAAAGACAAGTAGAGAACATTAATCAAACGAAAATAGTTACAGACGACACATTTTCAGACGGCAAGATTTGGTAGCGAAAGAGTTCAACCAATGGCATACATTAACCAACAAAGAAGCATAACATTACCAACCGCTTTAATAAAGGATAAACCGGCATTGTAAAATGTACACTGTTTTATTTTGATTTGCTGTATTTAAAATATTTGCTATCCTTCCGACTGGTTGTTAAATGCCATATTAGACATTATATCCATATTTTCATCTGGTCACTGTATAATTCAGGAGTCCAGATGAGAAGCGTAATTTAAAACATTTCAAGAATAACTTCTGTATTTCTCCACCAAACCCTATGTTGTGGCCACTTTTTAGAATCGTCTCTTCGAGACGATTCTAAAGAGTGGCCACAACATAGGGTTTGGTTGAAAAAAGACAATTTAGTTCTTAAGTACACGCGACACTCGAAGAGACGATTCTAAAGAGTGGTCACAACATAGGATTTGGTGGGAAAAAGACGATTTAGTTCTTAAGTACACGCGAAACTCGAAGAGACAATTCTAAAGAGTGGTCACAACATAGGATTTCGTGGGAAAAGACGATTTAGTTCTTATTGTACATTATATTATTAGTACAGAAACGATGTGCTGATTTTACTGAGCAAATGGAAATACTGAAAATTCAACTCATTATAAAACATTTAATTGATATTAATTATGCCATTATTTCACCAATGAAATTTTCACTGAGTGAAGGGTAAATAGCATTGCATTATTACGAAATTGCACGGACCGTTTAAACAGTATAATTTTACCGCAAACTACTCGAATTATTTCATATTTAGACTACGTTCCAGATTTTATCTTAATTGCAATTTTGAATAATTAAATTTGATTGAATACATTAATTTAAACCCCGCTTAATGTAACAGCTGAATTGGCACTGTGCACGCAGCTACAACCAATTACATATGTATGTATATTTTAGTGCTTTTAGTTATTATCTCTTAATCCGCCGTGACAAATCAATGTCTACTCAAATTGGACATGATGCAATTTTGACTATTTCCGATTGGATCAAGTTTTTGTGAAAGTATTCACCGAGGGCCAAACAGTTTGGATCCTAATGAGACACCGAGTTACTCGGCCTTTCATCTGGATCCATGCTGTTCGCGAAGGCGAGTCAAGTCGAGAATAGTGGCATAATGGTTAATATCAATCTTTAACCCTTCGCTTGCTGAATTTTAAAACACGTTTCTCCTTCTTTACCCATGCCCTGTTGTATAATTACATAGATCTTCACTGTGTACAAATATTTCGCTGTGCAATCACTACCGTGGAGTGCACTGGTTGCACAATCAACTTGTAAATAGTGCAGACCCTGATGAGACAGCTCCCGCAGGAGCTGTCTCATCTGGGTCTTCACTATTTACTGGTAGGTATATTGACGCGATTAGCAAGCGAAGGGTTAACCGTCACAGTGCGGGACACGAGCCAGTGTTCTTTGCAAACAGTGTAGATCTCGATGAAAGGACTCCTAGAGGAGCTCTCTCATCACGGTCTGCACCGTTTGTCATGGTATGCTTTTCTTTAGAAAAAAACCCCTAAATATTCACCATAAGTTTGACCTGTTTGAATTTTTGACCAGTCAATTTGAAAATTCAGCATTGTAAGGGTTAACTCCAATTGCTAAAGCGTTTCAATCCAAGCGACTCTTGTTCTTCGTCGTTTGCATGGGATCACAGAGATGAGTTAATACATTATAACCCTCTAAACCAGGCGTTAAATGTAGTATAAATATCGGTATTGGAGACGAGTGGCAGCTGCAATGTACAAGTCATGCAGCAAGAGGAGCTGCAATAAGCAACCACTTGCCTAAAAGTATCTAAAATCTTCTCTACTAGAATACCTACTTAGAGGGACTTTGCTTTACATCTTTTCTAATTAGGGTTACTTCAAATAAAACTTTACTCATGAATATTCATTTTAGATATAGAATAGGGACATCAGAAATATTAGTTATCTCGTTACCTCATAGGCTATTTTTAGATCCAACCTCTTTGAATAAATCTACTCAAAAGGAGCATTAACTATAGAAAAGGAGAATTTTAGAATTGTGTTGTTTCGAAACTGGAGCAAATGCTTTATTTATCACAATGGTTTCAACTTTTAAAGAGTGACTTTTAAAGAGGCACAGAAATGCGTATTAATGGAGGAAAGGGTTATATAGGGGAAAACAGGATAGTTCAGTCATGACAGGATACTCAGATATGTATATTATTCCATAAGCAGATAGAGCAGGCCATTATCAGATGTCTCCTACAGGATCTGAGTCTACTCTGTTTACAAAAGAGTTTAATCGTGTACCTATGGAATACATATTTAACATATTCTGACATTCCTGACATACATATTGTGTTGGGTTTTAAAAGCGCTTAATTGTTAACTGTTAATGTCACATCTGTGATTACCTATGCAAGTAGTTTTGACCAAGATGAGACGCCGAGTAACTCGGCATCTCATCAGGATAAAAACTGTTTGTTAACGTGATTATGTTTTGAAACAGTAATGAAGAAATGTAAAAAATGAAAACTGCAGCAGACGACAGGGGTAGCAGACGACTAAATTTGGCAAAGAAAGATTTAAGACCGACCGGTATAAGATATTTAGGGAAACACATGGGCAATTCTTTCAAATTAATTATTATAAATAGCGATAAGCCCGTATTGAACAAGTTATATCGAGGTATAATCGGATTCGAATAAGATTAAGTGCTAATGGCATTTCGAAAACTGGATGAAGCAAACATCTTTTTTTCAGGAACTGAGAATATAAATGGAATATGTTTTTATTTCCTAACAACAATATGTCGAGTCATTCTTTCAACAATCTTCGTCATGTTATTGACATTGATACTTTATAGAAAACAAACGTTTTCTCACACATTCGCAAACAGAGTAGATCCAAATCAGAAACTCCTGTAGGAGCTGTCTGATCAGGATTGTTCTGCTTGCTCATGAACTTACAACAGAACTTACTCTATGGTTACTACCAATACCAAACCATCCTGTGTACATATGACATAATTAAATTCAGCTAATACATATTCATGATGTCATTATTTCATATATGACTTACAAACAATGGTAAAGGTTAGCCCTTACCACATTGTGAATTTTATTTTGGTTATTGGTTCTTGTGCGATTTTGACTACTTCTAATCAAACTTTTGAGAAAAGTTTAACATGTTGGATACTGCCGATACGCCGAGTTAATCTGTAAATGCGAGTCATGCCGTACGAGTCAGGTCGCGCGAGTCAGGTCGAGTTGCGAGTCAGGTTGCGCGCGTCAGATTGCGCGAGTCAGGTGGATTTGAGAGTAAGGTCGAGATGCGAGTCAAGTTGCGCGAGTCAGGTCGAGTTCCGAGTCAGGTTGCGCGAGTCAGATCGAGTTGCGAGTCAGGTTGTGCGAGTCAGGTCGAGTTGCGAGTCAGATTGTGCGAGTCAGGTCGATCCGAGTCAGGTTGCGCGAGTCAGGTCGAGTTGCGAGTCAGGTTGCGCGAGTCAGATCGAGTTGCGAGTCAGGTTGTGCGAGTCAGGTCGAGTTGCGAGTCAGATTGTGCGAGTCAGGTCGAGTTCCGAGTCAGGTTGTGCGAGTCAGGTCGAGTTCCGAGTCAGGTTTCGCGAGTCAGGTCGAGTTCCGAGTCAGGTCGAGATGCGAGGCAGGTCGAGACGCGAACCAGGTCACGCTAGTCAGGTCGTGGATTGCGCGTAACGGCTAATGTAAATGACAATGCAAAGCGTCGCAATAAGACCTTCCATATATAATTCCAAATATAGACTTGTTCAGTAAAACATCGCCCATGTTTTTCATGTCATATACCTTTGATAAATGTTTAAGATATTCCAAATTTAATGTCATAACCACAACATATGAAATTATTCAGTAAAAACATGGCCCATGTTTATCAAGTCATAAACCTTTAATAAATGTTTAGAACCTTCCAAAATTAATATCACAAAATATATATTAAAAATATTCAGTAAAAGATCTGAGTCTGTTCGCAAATGCGTGAAAAAAGCGTTTATACGAGCGAAAGTGTCGAAAGAGAACACAAAAATAAAATAAAAATGGGACACATTACTTACTTGAATCTGCGGTGCTAAATAAAATCCGCCATGATCTATTCCTGAAGAATTCTCAAAACAGGTGACACAACTATTACCGATCACTGTTGAGTTGTTATACATTGTTTATATTCTATATAAACTTTGGTCGAACCGTTACACAAATAATATTGTATATTGATATGACGTCGATTATTCGATGTCAACTGCCTTAATATTTCATTCCCTCATATTGACATATTTTGACGCATCGGTAATACACACATTTTAAACCCATTGTGGTAAAAAGAGCAATTATTCCATAGGAGATCTATAGGAGCATATACTCCATTTATCACAATCATTTCAAAACTACACAGTTTAAAATGTCTCTTTTCCAGTAAATTCTCTGTTTAAGTAAATTTATTCAAATACTTTTGGTCTGAAACAGCATATGAGGGAATGTTATATATATGATTGAATTATGAAACATGTGAGGAGGTCCTGAAGTTATTAATTTGTCTGCTCGAGTCTGTTAGTTCATTCTCAAGCATCTGATTGGTAAGATACCTGAGAATAAATTCAGACTCACACTCAAATTGATGTTTGAATAAGAAAAAAACATCAATTTTATATAGTATTAAGGAATAAATAAATAACAGAATCCCTTAAAAAGGAACAATTTCCTGGCGCTGCTAGTCAAACTCAGATATTTTGATAAAACCATAGCAGATGCGCATTTGGTAGTGGCGAAAGTTTGCAATCGATCGAACAAGAGATTCGCCACTAGTCCATATCAGAGGTCCAGATAAGATGCGTAAATTAACATTTTCAAGAATAACTTCTTATTTCTCCACCAAACCCTAGGTTGTCACCACTCTTTAGAATCGTCTCTCCTAGATGAACATAACATCATAGGGTTTGGTGGAGAAAAACTATTTTAGTATTTGCGTACACACTTTTGTCTGTTAATCTGTGCTATGTTTGTATCACAAACAAATAATGTGTAACTCTATATAACTCTGTATTAATGCATTTAAGCCATGTAGCTAGCCCATACACCGGTTGCATGCGTATTTCGCTACTGTACGCATGCAAGTATCCCACCTCAATCCATGCTCACTGTAATCTACAATCCCAGAAGATACTTCACACTGAACAGTGATAGCGATGATGCTTAGTTATCTAACCGCATGGAACCAATCTATTGCGATACTTTTCTTCGTTCGATATGGCATCGATTGGTTTCGTAGACAATCTGGCAGTTCACGCCATTGACAGTGTTATCTCGTTCGTTTTGCCGTTTGCAACACCTTGGTCTGCTACGATTTTAATTGTTAATTTATTTCCTTTATTTTAATCTTTGCATGCTATCGGCAGATTCTCTCACCATGTATGACCTATGCAAACAGTTGGATCCAGATCAGGCCCCACAAAACGTTGGGCTTGATCTGAGATCAAAACTGTCATTCTAGCTTAACTCTTTCGCTGTCATGATCACATATGTGATTACCTATGCAAACCGTTTGGATCCAGATGAGACGCCGAGTTACTCAGCGTCTCATCAGGATCCAAACTGTTTGTTACTGTGATTGATGTTTTTCAAAAAATTCAAGAAAAATTGTAGCAGACGACAAAGTTTGCAGACGACAAAAGTTGACAGCGTAAGAGTTAAAGTCTGCAAAAACTCCGAAAGAAAATGTTGACAATGTAGCAAACAGAGCGTTAAAATCTCACCACACCATCTTGATAAGGAGCAAATTAACATGTTATCTCAACTTGTTAGGAATAAAAGATCCTCTATTCCATTAAAATGATATAAATGTTGGTTGTTTCAAACCGAGTATGCTTTTCAATAAATGTCATTTAGCGAGATACATGTCCGTTCTATTGACGAGCCTTTCCACAACGTTATCATGGTACTATGTAACTGAAATTAATCATTTCCCTTAGAGTAAAATCCTTAGATAACTGAACTTTTAGAACATCGCTCTATGTGCTTTAAGCCAGTTGTACACTGACGATGAAAATTATTAATACAGTATTTGAGAGGAAACTGAAATGACTAGATTTGTTGCATTTATAAAAAGTACTAATTTACAACCTATGTGATTATTATCGTTGTTTTCTTCAATGAACAATTCTCATGCTGGAAACATTATTTACGTTAAACGTACATGTATGTATTTGCAAATATTGTAGACCCATATGATGCGATATGGGTCTGCACTATTTGCCGCTATAATTCAGTGAATATATTTGATCCAATTTTAGAATAATTGAGCTAATCAATATTAATAGTGGATGGATCTACATTTGTATATTCAACATGAGATGGGTAAAGAAACTGTCCCTCGCATCTGGATTAGGGCGTCTCATCTGGATCAAAGCTGTTTGCAAATGCTAATCTGTAATCTGTAATATTCTAAGAGATTTATTAAAAAATGTTTTTATTCTTAATTGTAATATGTGTATTTAAGATACTGGTTTTCCGTCTCGCTAAAGAAACAAAGTTAAATGGTTTGATTTTAAAAACAAAGTTGATATACAAAATATATTGTCAATAGAGCAATTAAATTATTATAAGGCTTCGTCTCAACCAATCATCGTCTCGAAGAGTCTTAAGTCTGTATACTTTACAATGTTTTATTTTCCGCTCTTATTGTATCTGGGGGCAACCATACCTAGTGAACCTCTTTGGCATAGCGCAAAATCAATGAAACACCATTGCAAAAGATAATTGATTAATTGCAAAAGTGTCGTCTGTACCAATTATAAGGTGTCTTACGGTCTATTTCTTTCCAGACAGAATGTCACATGGTTTGGTTTATTGATGATTCATGTTACTTGTCGTTTTTTGTTTGCAAAATGCCAAAGTTAATCCTATACTCCATGAATACGTTTTTCTACGCCTTTGCAAACAGAGTAGACCCAGATCTGTAGGAGCCGTCTGATTAGGGTATGCTCTGTTTGCTTATCATATAATGAAGATATGATTCTACAGTTTATGGTAATGCCAAAAACTTCCTGTATCCCTGTGCTATTATAACAGTTAATATGATTAATACTGATGGTGGCATTATTTCGTACATGAATATTGATGGAATAAACTGTTAAATTCAACCATTTGACATGTGTACGTTCAAACGCAGGCATAGCACGGACTAGTGTGCAAACAGGACCCGTACTGGTCGACACTCAAGAGTGTATGTTTGTAGAATAAGACCCGTACTGGTCGACACTCAAGAGTATATATCTGTAGAATTAGACCCGTACGGGTCGACACTCAAGGGTGTATGTTTGTAGAATAAGACCCATACTGGTCGACACTCAAGAGTGTATGTTTGCAGAATAAGACCCGTACTGGTCGACACTCAAGAGTATATATTTGTAAAATAAGACCCGTACTGGTCGACACTCAAGAGTAAATATTGTAGAATAAACCAGTACTGGTCGACACTCAAGAGTGTATGTTTGTAGAATAAGACTCGTACTGGTCGACACACAAGAGTGCATGTTTGTAGAATTAAGACCCGTACTGGTCGACACTCAAGATTATATATTTGTAAAACAAGAACCGTACTGGTCGACACTCAATGGTGTATGTTTGTAGAATAAGACCATTACTGGTCGACACTCAAGAGTGTTTGTTTGTAGAATTAAGACCCGTACTGGTCGACACTCAAGGGTGTATGTTTGTAGAATAAGAACCGTACTGGTTGACACTCAAGAGTGTATGTTTGTAGAATAAGACAATAAAGAGTAGTCTTGGTACCATTTACTTCATGAATATGCATGTAAGAAATAAAAACAACATGAATACTAATTATGTAATTACCTCATAGACTATATTTAGTTCCAACCTCTTTGAATAAATCTTCGAAAAAGGAACAAATATAATTACATGTTTTGAAACAATTGTGATAAACAGAGCATCTCCTCTTATGGAACAAGTGCTCTATTTATCACAATTGTTTGAAAAAGTGACTTTTACAGTGGTGTCAAAAGATGTCAATATGATGGAATGGGTTTAACGATACAGAGGTCAAGATACGACGCGTGAATTCAAACATTTTTAAGAATAGTTATTTTATTTCTCCACCAAAATCTATACAGTGACCACTTGTTAGAATCATCTCTTCAAGACGATTCTAAAGAGTGGTCATAGTACTGTGCTTGGTGGAGAAATGGCAGTTGTAGTATTTGGGTACGCATCCTTATCTGTAGCTCTGAATCTTGATAATTATAATGGTATGTAGATATGGGAACATGTGGTTATGGCAGAAACTGAGTATCAGATCAGAATCTGATTTATATCATTCCATAAGCATATAGAGCAAACCATGACTAGACACTGCATACAGGAGCTTAACGATATGGGTTTGTCAAATGTCAATATTTGAGCGGGTGACAATTTGCTCAGCAATCTAGCTGATAGCGGCCTTTTCAAGATTGACATTCACATAGGGGGACATGTGATATGTTTGACAAAGTGGTGTATATTACGTATACATTTCTAATGTATTTCGGAATATTGACACTCAATGCCAGATGGATGACTCAAAATCTTAAGATATTTCAACATAATTTTAGCGACGAAACTGTTTGTGTTTTCCGTCATTCTAACAATATATGTGACATAACTAGTTTTATGTTGTAATGTAAAGAAAATGTCACTACTGCATTATATTATTCAGTTATAATTATTACTATAATCTCACTGGTATTGATATTAAACTTAAATTCTGAAAGTAGGCGATCCTTCGAAAGCCAAAGTAGCAATGCGAAAAGAGAAAATTTGCTTTACATACTAGGTTTTAGTTTGTCCGTTCATGAGAAGAAATTAAAGGTGAAACACTACTCCTACCCCCTAGCACCGGATTAAGCGATATTTATGTTTCAAAACTAACAACTGATGATCCCGAAGGACATACAATGTAACAGCACTGAAATGAAGTACGGGGCGACGTTTTACGGCCGCCACAGGAACACTTAACACCTGCTGTTGCCAAGAGCATAAATTCTGAAAGTAGGCACTTATATTAGACAGAGTCGTCAATTCGTTTAAAAATATACACGTCGGCTTTGGAATGAAGGCAATGTATTCAATTGTCATTTTAAAGGCGAAGCTAATTTAAAATTCCGTAATTTTATTTGAAAGTTTGTCTAGAGATGGTGATTATCTCCATGCCGGTGTTACTAAACAAAGAAAACGAGGACTGTATGAAATTCCCTCGTGAATGACAAATGTTATTAACAAGTTACCTGATAGAGAAAATGTTTTACGCAAAAGAGTAGACCTAGATCAAACAGCTCTCACAGGAACTTTCTAATCAGGGTCTACCCTGTTTGCTTTGGAAATGATAAAGGTCTGCTTGTATAGTGTGTCACGCTTAAACTACCTTAGTTCATAACGTCAGTATACACATTCAGCTAATTAACATACATGAAGTACGTACTTCTTACATGTATACATTAGATAAAAGGGTTGTGTATGGTTAATTTTTTTATAATAAATCAAATATTGCCATGGCGACAAAAATATATCCTGCAAGGTTTTTGACAGTTGAATTTCCAAAGTGGAAATGATAATAATATTGACGCTGAAGTATATTTAGAATACAAATAACTCGGGCAGTTTTAATTACAAACAGGTCAACCCCTGATCAGATCCCTATTCATAGTATTCTTCAAAGTGTCCCCTGATCTTGATCTACAATGGTTTCAACTGCTAGTTAAATTCAGCGAAATGTCTATTCCAATTCCGTGTGAATGAAATTTATTTCGAAATATCTAGAAAGACAAATTAAAATTCTTCTTTCTTTGTATAGATTAGCAATTATAAATGTTATCTTTTACTACACAGATACTCCCTTTAATGCCTTTGCAAACAGAACAGAATCGTCATTTCTCCACCAAACCCTATGTGAAGACCACTCTTTAGAATCGTCTCTTCGAGAGACGCAGGGTTTGGTGGAGAAATATTTCCACCACAAATATTCCTGGAAATATTTTATGCATCTTTTCTGGACCTCTAATAGATACACTATTTCTTACAATAATATCCACAGCTTTGCAACAGCTCAGGGAGCAGTGGAAGAAAGGACAAAGTTGAATAGTGGTGTCATGAAGTCAGCTAAGATGCCCCTACGACCGACTAGGTTACATGTACGGGGAAATTGAAATGAAGATGTTAATGTCCAAGATTGCCAGGATCGTCTGACTTCTTAAATCAAGTCATTGAGATGTCTATGTAAGTTTCATTACAGCCACTTAGAATAGTTCCTAAATAGGATCACCGGATTAGACTGGTGGTGATATGTTCTGTCAACAAACTTCCTGCAATCAATTCAATTCACAAGATGTATAATAGTGTATGTTAGTTTATTTTTCTGATGTAACAGTGAAATTTTGTTTTTCATCGAGTCAGTAAAGCTTCATTAATGTTAACACTTTGAGTTAAGTACCATTATTAGGTTTTAATACATGTTACAGCTTAATGCAGGGTGAAAGTCACACAGAAAGGTCCTCTATGAGCTTACTGCATGACTTCGACTCTGTATTAAGCAAACACCAACCTAAAAAGTTCTCAATTCATCTTTGCTAAATGTACGAAGCTGGGTGGCTTTATTGTACTCTATCCTGTCGGAAGTTGAAAAGTAACACATGGGTAACATAAAATAAGCAAAACTGAAATAATTGTCAGAGTTTTTTTCGGATAAATCTGTGATAAATGTACTACTACGGGCAACAACAATGCAAATCAGTTTTCTTAGAAACAGATTACGAAACAATCTATTAATGTAGTATATATCATTCTATATAATTCATGTAAATAAATATCTAATGAATCATTCTATATTATCCATGTAATTGTATATCTAATAACTTATTCTGTATAATTCATGTAACTATATATATCTAATAAATCATTCTATATAATCCATGTAATTATGTATCTACTAAATACTTCTATATAATCCATGTAACTATATATCTAATAAATCATTCTATATAATCCATACAAATATATATCTAATGAACCAAGTCCTTATCCTAAAAGCCATTACACGAGTCGCATTTTCAAACAGCTTGGATCCAGATGAAACATCGAGTAACTCTGTCCCATCTGGATTCAAACTGTCTGACACTCGGTCAATAGTTACTTAAAAGATTGATTGAATTGGAAGTACAGTTGAACTTCGATAACTCGAACTTCAAAGGACCATACAAAATAGTTTGATATAACAGAAGTTCGAGTCATCCGATATCTAATCTGAACAAGTAGACAAGGTTACCGTGTTATGAGGTCTAAAGTAATGCTGAAAGCTCCTGTAGGAGCTTTCAGTATTACTTTAGACCTGTATTAAGCTGTCACATATGTTTCTAGATATATGTAGCCATACATTTTAGAAAATTCTGTATTGTAATTTTGGAAGGACTGAACTTTTTGTTCGAATTATCCGAGTTCGAGATATTGAAGTTCAACTGTATTAAAATTACACCAGATCCGAATTTGAGCAGACATATTTGTTCTCAAGTGGATTTAGGGTTAATGGGTTAATGAGTGATTTGTTTCCTAAGTGCTATCATGTGAAGTAAAAGATACCACTATATACATGCTATCGTTGTCATTAAAACTACTTCACAACAAAAAAGTCCAATATAATAGATTATGTTGCCTGTGAGAAAAATATAAATACATCAGTTTTTATAGCAGATCGACACTCAACAAAGATATTTTATGAGATTCATGTCTTTCAAAAATTGCTTCGGTAATAAAACTAGACATTTATATCATAACGTTACTGAGAAAAAAAGTATTCTATTTCAGCAATGGGGTAATATAATTTCTTAGAAACTAATATACAGTGAAACTTCGATTATTCGAACACTCAAATATGTACCATTATTGACCTTTAATCTTTAAAGCAGGGTGAAAGCCATGAGATTCACCCTGCATTAAGCAGCCACCTGTCTACAAAGACATAAATTCTTCATTACTAAAATTTCGTAGTATTGAGTTCTTACTGTATTTTTTATGACTGTAGGTCATTTTGCGTAGTTTGCCTTCGTACTTCACCACAGTGCTTTAATAAACAAATAGTCTGGATTTGTAGATAAAAGGCATTTGGAATATTTGTCAGGTGCAGAAGCTTAATGGCAGTATCGGTTATTTGACGAGTATGGCAACTAAATGGCAATACTGATTATTTGACAATTACAGGAGTCAAATTGCAGAACAGCTTTTTGACGAGTATAAGAGTAAACTGGCAGTATTTGTTATTTGATGACTATAAGGGCTAAATGGCAGTATTAGTTTTCTGACGAGCAAAAGAGCTTAATGGCAGTACTGGCTCTTTGACGAGAACATGTGCTAAATTGCAGTACTTTTAAAATTGGGCATGTAAAAAAGGCGGCGTCTGATAATTGACTTCACTCACTGTGTGTTTCTATCTCTAGTTATATATTCCTTTGAGGGTTGAATTCATTTACTTTATACAGTAAACCCCTTTAAACCGGACGTTAATCCTGGATAAAAGTTGTGCAGAAAGCTCCTTTTCTCCCGGAACTAAGCAGCCACCTGCCTAAAAGTATCTAAATTCTTCTCTACTAGGAGTCCCGTTTAGAAGGGTTCTACTGTATGTCATTCACTTTTCCAAAATGTTTCAACAACATAGTGATGCAGATCACGATGATAAATTTGGAAACAACAGAAATAAAGAGAAGGATTACATCGGCCTGTTTAATTTGTTTTGTCCAAAGTTAAACCTTGATCACATGTTCAGCTAAACTCTGAGCTACCATAATGAAAATACTTGCAAATGACTGACACATTTTTGTAAATATGTATATTTATGTTTTATGTAGAGATTCATGATAAATAGTAAATGCATTATGCCACGACAAATTAAGACTTTGAAAACAAAAAACAGACCTATGTAATGTCTACCAAGACTGCTATAAGGCTTTGATGACATCCATGTCAAACAATTTTAAAATTCAAAGCAAGTTAACGAGTCTCTATCGCGTTTTCTATTGGCGTCTCTCATTTGTCTTCAAACACTGCTCACAATAATCCAACATAACCCCGATATTGTTGTGTCAAGTGACGAAATATGAAAATATATTCATTTTTGCCAACATCATTAGCAAGGCAAATTTGAATCAACACGTCTAAATAGAGCGTTACGGTTTTATGAAATATCCTGTTCCCAAAGTACTTGTTTCAAGTAAGAGAAACTTGAAAAATACATAGCTCATTTTACTAGCATCATTTGCAAGGCAAATTCCATTCAACGTGCCTGCAATGTATTCTATTTTTTGTATAGTACAGTTATAACAATGAGCACAGGAAACATATGTCTAGAATCTTTCATCGGAATGCAGTATTGCTCCATTTATACCCCATGTAGTGTTTTTGAATGTCAAAATTATCACTCTTGGCTCTTATTGCAGTAATTGTTACATATACGTTTAATTTACTATCGAGGTTGCTTACGGAATTGTCGATTATACAACTGATGCAACTTAATGGGTGGGAAGTATTTCAATACGGTTCTCTGTGTAATCGAAGTACGTGCATTATGTTTGCAAGCTTATGCTATTGTAAGGAAACTGTGCATTTATATAGTTGCTACTCGGAATAACTGACTTACATTTTATGCGTACAAAATTTGTGTTATGTTTTAACGGACATTTGTCTCCAAAATTGAAAATTAGGTGTTATGCCATTTGTGCACGTGCAATTCAGGTCACATGGGTGCGGTAAGTTAATCGTAAACGCTAAAATATTATGCAAGTTTTATCGAATTTTAAGACTCCTAAATTTAGGAGAAATAGCAGCAGTTCGATCTTAAAATTGTTAACATTTTCATGAAACTTTAAACAATTACTATTATTTGTACGCATCCCTTGTTTAATGCGTAGTATTGTCACTGGATGTGTGTGAAGCTGGCTCAGCAATCAACCATCAACCATCAACATTCGTTTTTATATAAGGAAATCGAATGTTGATCTGGAATGTCGAGCTCGCCCATCAACATTCGTTTTTATATAAGGAAATCGAATGTTGATCTGGAATGTCGAGCTCGCCCATCAACATTCATTTTTTTATAAGGAAATCGAATGTTGATCTGGAATGTCGAGCTCGCCAATCAACATTCGTTTTTATATAAGGAAACCGAATGTTGATCTGGAATGTCGAGCTCGCCCATCAACATTCGTTTTTATATAGAGAAACCGAATGTTGAGCTGGAATGTTGAGCTCGCCCATCAACATTCGTTTGTATATAAGGAAATCGAATGTTGATCTGGAATGTCGAGCTCGCCCATCAACATTCGTTTTTATATAAGGAAATCGAATGTTGATCTGGAATGTCGAGCTCACCCATCAACATTCGTTTTTATATACAGAAACCGAATGTTGATCTGGAATGTCGAGCTCGCCCATCAACATTCGTTTTTATATAAGGAAATCGAATGTTGATCTGGAATGTCGAGCTCGCCCATCAACATTCGTTTTTATATAGAGAAACCGAATGTTGATCTGGAATGTCGAGCTCGCCCATCAACATTCGTTTTTATATAAGGAAATCGAATGTTGAGCTGGAATGTTGAGCTCGCCCATCAACATTCGTTTTTATATAAGGAAATCGAATGTTGATCTGGAATGTCGAACTCGCCCATCAACATTCGTTTTTATATAAGGAAACCGAATGTTGATCTGGAATGTCGAGCTCGCCCATCAGCATTCGTTTTTATATAAGGAAACCGAATGTTGATCTGGAATGTTGAGCTCGCCCATCAACATTCGTTTTTATATAGAGAAACCAAATGTTGATATGGAATGTTGAGCTCGCCCATCAACATTCGTTTTTATATAGAGAAATCGAATGTTGATCTGGAATGTCGAGCTCGCCCATCAACATTCGTTTTTATATAAGGAAATCGAATGTTGATCTGGAATGTCGAGCTCGCCCATCAACATTCGTTTTTATATAAGGAAATCGAATGTTGATCTGGAATGTCGAGCTCGCCCATCAACATTCGTTTTTATATAAGGAAATCGAATGTTGATCTGGAATGTCGAGCTCGCCCATCAACATTCGTTTTTATATAAGGAAATCGAATGTTGATCTGGAATGTCGAGCTCGCCCATCAACATTCGTTTTTATATAGAGAAACCGAATGTTGAGCTGGAATGTTGAGCTCGCCCATCAACATTCGTTTTTATATAAGGAAATCGAATGTTGAGCTGAAATGTCCAGCTCGCCCATCAACATTCGTTTTTATATAAGGAAATCGAATGTTGATCTGGAATGTCGAGCTCGCCCATCAGCATTCGATTTAAAATAAGGAAACCGAATGTTGATCTGGAATGTTGAGCTCGCCCATCAACATTCGTTTTTATATAGAGAAACCAAATGTTGATATGGAATGTTGAGCTCGCCCATCAACATTCGTTTTTATATAGAGAAATCGAATGTTGATCTGGAATGTCGAGCTCGCCCATCAACATTCGTTTTTATATAAGGAAATCGAATGTTGATCTGGAATGTCGAGCTCGCCCATCAACATTCGTTTTTATATAAGGAAATCGAATGTTGATCTGGAATGTCGAGCTCGCCCATCAACATTCGTTTTTATATAGAGAAACCGAATGTTGAGCTGGAATGTCGAGCTCGCCAATCAACATTCGTTTTTATATAAGGAAATCGAATGTTGAGCTGGAATGTGGAGCTCGCCCATCAACATTCGTTTTTATATAAGGAAACCGAATGTTGATCTGGAATGTTGAGCTCGTCCATCAACATTCGTTTTTATATAGAGAAACAGAATGTTGAGCTGGAATGTTGAGCTCGCCCATCAACATTCGTTTTTATATAAGGAAACCGAATGTTGATCTGGAATGTCGAGCTCGCCCATCAACATTCGTTTTTATATAAGGAAACCGAATGTTGATCTGGAATGTTGAGCTCGTCCATCAACATTCGTTTTTATATAAGGAAATCGAATGTTGATCTGGAATGTTGAGCTCGTCCATCAACATTCGTTTTTATATAGAGAAACCGAATGTTGATCTGGAATGTTGAGCTCGCCCATCAACATTCGTTTTTATATAAGGAAACCGAATGTTGATCTGGAATGTCGAGCTCGCCCATCAACATTCGTTTTTATATAAGGAAATCGAATGTTGATCTGGAATGTCGAGCTCGCCCATCAACATTCGTTTTTATATAAGGAAATCGAATGTTGATCTGGAATGTCGAGCTCGCCCATCAACATTCGTTTTTATATAAGGAAACCGAATGTTGATCTGGAATGTTGAGCTCGCCCATCAACATTCGTTTTTATATAGAGAAACCGAATGTTGATCTGGAATGTCGAGCTCGCCCATCAACATTCGTTTTTATATAAGGAAATCGAATTTTGATCTGGAATGTCGAGCTCGCCCATCAACATACGTTTTATATAAGGAAATCGAATGTTGATCTGGAATGTCGAGCTCGCCCATCAACATTCGTTTTTATATAAGGAAACCGAATGTTGATCTTGAATGTTGAGCTCGCCCATCAACATTCGTTTTTATATAGAGAAACCGAATGTTGAGCTGGAATGTCGAGCTCGCCCATCAACATTCGTTTTTATATAGAGAAACCGAATGTTGATCTGGAATGTCGAGCTCGCCCATCAACATTCGTTTTTATATAAGGAAATCGAATGTTGATCTGGAATGTCGAGCTGGCCCATCAACATTCGTTTTTATATAAGGAAATCGATTGTTGATCTGGAATGTCGAGCTCGCCCATCAACATTCGTTTTTATATAAGGAAATCGAATGTTGATCTGGAATGCCGAGCTCACCCATCAACATTCGTTTTTATATAGAGAAACCGAATGTTGAGCTGGAATGTCGAGCTCGCCCATCAACATTCGTTTTTTTATAAGGAAATCGAATGTTGATCTGGAATGTCGAGCTCGCTCATCAACATTCGTTTTTATAAAGAGAAACCGAATGTTGAGCTGGAATGTTGAGCTCGCCCATCAACATTCGTTTTTTTATAAGGAAATCGAATGTTGATCTGGAATGTCGAGCTCGCCCATCAACATTCGTTTTTATATAAGGAAACCGAATGTTGATCTGGAATGTTGAGCTCGCCCATCAACATTCGTTTTTATAAAGAGAAACCGAATGTTGAGCTGGAATGTTGAGCTCGCCCATCAACATTCGTTTTTATATAAGGAAATCGAATGTTGATCTGGAATGCCGAGCTCGCCCATCAACATTCGTTTTTATATAAGGAAATCGAATGTTGATCTGGAATGTCGAGCTCGCCCATCAACATTCGTTTTTATATAGAGAAACCGAATGTTGATCTGGAATGTCGAGCTCGCCCATCAACATTCGTTTTTATATAAGGAAATCGAATGTTGATCTGGAATGTCGAGCTCGCCCATCAACATTCGTTTTTATATAAGGAAACCGAATGTTGATCTAGAATGTCGAGCACGCCCATCAACATTCGTTTTTATATAAGGAACCCGAATGTTGATCTGGAATGTTGAGCTCGCCCATCAACATTCGTTTTTTATATAAGGAAACCGAATGTTGATCTGGAATGTCGAGGTCGCCCATCAACATTCGTTTTTATATAAGGAAATCGAATGTTGAGCTGGAATGTCGAGCTCGCCCAGCAACATTCGTTTTTATATAAGGAAATCGAATGTTGATCTGGAATGTCGAGCTCGCCCATCAACATTCGTTTTTATATAAGGAAACCGAATGTTGATCTGGAATGTTGAGCTCGCCCATCAACATTCGTTTTTATATAGAGAAACCGAATGTTGATCTGGAATGTTGAGCTCGCCCATCAACATTCGTTTTTATATAAGGAAATCGAATGTTGATCTGGAATGTCGAGCTGGCCCATCAACATTCGTTTTTATATAAGGAAATCGAATGTTGATCTTGAATGTCGAGCTCGCCCATCAACATTCGTTTTTATATAAGGAAATCGAATGTTGATCTGGAATGTCGAGCTCGCCCATCAACATTCGCCATTATATAGGGAAACTGAATGTCGAACTGGAATGTCGAGCTCGCCCATCAACATTCGTTTTTATATAGAGAAACTGAATGTTGTGCTGGAATGACGAGCTCGCCCATCAACATTAGCCATTATATAGAGAAACTGAATGTCGAGCTGGACTGTTTAGCTCGCCCATCAACATTCGTTTTTATATAAGGAAACAGAATGCTAAGCTGGAATGTAAACTCCTCCATTCTACCATTGTAGCTATATAGAATTTCTCTTGCGGAATATCATACAATGTGAATAACAACTGAATATGCCTGACATATGACAATACTATGCACCATTTTTTTAAACATTTTTATTGGGAACTTTCCAAATACAATGGGTCCATAGCCATATTCATTAACATAATGAGTTCAAATTTAAAAGCTAATATTTAACTTAGGCAGCTGTAAAACATGTTCGTTAATCCATTGTAATATTTAAACTTCTTATAAACTGCAAAATCAAACATCAGGTGTTATAAATATGAAATCACAATTGTCAATGCATGGTTCTCAAATTCATACTCAAAGTGTTACTGGTTATGGGCACTTGCGAATTGTCTTAATGGTCCTGTCACACTATAGCGTATGAGACGAACGTATGCATAGCGTATGAAAAACTGGTCATGCGCACAACTGTTGAGCGTATGAACCCGAAATTTCCCAACACTATCTTCGATGAACCTACTATACCAGCGCATGTGTACCGTATATCTGGCGTATATGCAGCGCATGAGAATCGTATACGAGCGTGTGTCAACTTATGTCACCGTCAGTGTAGCGTATATCAGCGTATAACTAGCGTATGCGAGCATATGAGTAACATGGTCTTACTGCATGTGAGCGCATGAGCAGCGTATGGATAGTCAGAAATAGATTAAATACGTTAAATACGTTAGTCATTCGTCAGACATACGTTAAATTATGCCCATGTCACAGTATAGCGTATGAGACGAACGTATGCATAGCGTGCGTATGAAATCCTGGGCATACGCACAACTTTTGAGCATATGAATCCGTAATTTTCCGCCTCTATCTTCGATGAACGTATTAGCAGCGCGTGAATAGCGTATGCGTACCGTATATCTGGCGTATAGGCAACGCATGGGAAACGTATACGAGCATGTGTCAACTTATGTCACCGTCAATGTAGCGTATATCAGCCTATAAATAGCGTGTGTGAGCATATAAGTAACGTATTCTTACCTCATGTGAGCGCATGAATAGCGTATGGATAGCCAGAAATAGGTTAAAAACGTTAGTCGTTCGTCAGACATACGTTAAAATTACGTTACTGATACGCTATCCATATAATAGATTTACTGGCCGCCTTCATGCCACCGTATGTGAAACGTATTTGACCTAATATACTTCATACGCTTGTATACGCTGAACTGCTTTGAACATGTTCAAAAATTAGTTTCGTTTTCTGCGTATGAGAACGTACACCGACATATGGCAGCTTATACAACGTATGCCTATACTACCCATAGCGATTATCTGCGTATGCGAGCGTATGAGCATTTTTTCTCATACGTTCGCATACGTTCGTGCCATACGCTCTAGTGTGACACCACCTTTATAATTGACTAAATGCCAAATTTACACATGCAGATGTAATAAAGAAGATATAAAGCATATTTTCAAGATACATGTATATTCCTAAAACGGAAAGTCGGTTTCTAAGAAGGGCTATTTTCAATAAAACGTCCTAGATAAAAACTAAAAGGTAAATGTTTTCATAGGACACAGATACATGTATTCCACATCTGATTATATCAATTAAGGCCTGCAGTTATTAAAATCAATATATGTATTTTAATGAATAGGCAGCAGTTACATACTAATACTTATCATGACTAACTATCAAACATATATGTTTGACTTGAGTATGATCTTTAAAAATTCCTATACGCCAGACGTACATGTTCACATAAATTTATCAACAATCAATAGGTCAAACTGCATTACACAACAATATTACCACGATGACCCTGGTATCGTTCACAAGCCAATCATTGGAGAAAAATCAAGTGTTTCACTATATTTTTCTATAGAAATCTGGCTACCCATGTAGCTGGGCCTTATCTGACCCCTGCGGACTTCAAGGTGACGTAATTTGCCATCTTGAAAGCTAAGAGCTTCCAGTTTCAGAGACATTTTCAACATTTTAGCTATATGTTCCTATAGAAAGTGGCAACCCCTCGGCCGGGTCCAATTTTTACACCATGGGCAAATTTTTTGTAGCGGACCTACAGATGATGCTATGTGCCAAAGATGAAAGCTGATAATCCTGTATATTCAGAGAAAAATATTTCCCTATATAATGGCGAATGTTGATGGGCGAGCTCGACATTCCAGCACAACATTCGGTTTCTCTATATAAAATCGAATGTTGATGGGCGAGCTCGACATTCCAGATCAACATTCGGTTTCTCTATATAAAAACGAATGTTGATGGGCGAGCTCGACATTCCAGATCAACATTCGGTTTCTCTATATAAAAACAAATGTTGATGGGCGAGCTGGACATTCCAGCTCAACATTCGATTTCCTTATATAAAAACGAATGTTGATGGGCGAGCTCGACATTCCAGATCAACATTCGATTTCCTTATATAAAAGCGAATGTTGATGGGTGAGCTCGGCATTCCAGATCAACATTCGGTTTCCTTATATAAAAACGAATGTTGATGGGCGAGCTCGACATTCCAGCTCAACATTCGGTTTCTCTATATAAAAACGAATGTTGATGGGCGAGCTCGACATTCCAGATCACAATTCGGTTTCTCTATATAAAAACGAATGTTGATGGGCGAGCTCGACATTCCAGATCAACATTCGATTTCCTTATATAAAAACGAATGTTGATGGGCGAGCTCGACATTCCAGATCAACATTCGATTTCCTTATATAAAAACGAATGTTGATGGGCGAGCTCGACATTCCAGCTCAACATTCGGGTTCTCTATATAAAAACGAATGTTGATGGGCGAGCTCGACATTCCAGATCAACATTCGGTTTCTCTATATAAAAACGAATGTTGATGGGTGAGCTCGACATTCCAGATCAACATTCGATTTCCTTATATAAAAACGAATGTTGATGGGCGAGCTCGACATTCCAGATCAACATTCGATTTCCTTATATAAAAGTGAATGTTGATGGGCGAGCTCGACATTCCAGATCAACATTCGGTTTCCTTATATAAAAGCGAATGTTGATGGGCGAGCTCGACATTCCAGATCAACATTCGGTTTCTCTATATAAAAACGAATGTTGATGGGCGAGCTCGACATTCTAGATCAACATTCGGTTTCCTTATATAAAAACGAATGTTGATGGGCGAGCTCGACATTCAAGCTCAACATTCGGTTTCTCTATATAAAAACGAATGTTGATGGGCGAGCTCGACATTCCAGATCAACATTCGGTTTCCTTATATAAAAACGAATGTTGATTGGTGAGCTCGACATTCCAGATCAACATTCGGTTTCTCTATATAAAAACGAATGTTGATGGGCGAGCTCGACATTCCAGATCAACATTCGATTTCCTTATATAAAAGCGAATGTTGATGGGCGAGTTCGACATTCCAGATCAACATTCGATTTCCTTATATAAAACGAATGTTGATGGGCGAGCTCGACATTCCAGATCAACATTCGGTTTCTCTATATAAAAACGAATGTTGATGGGCGAGCTGGACATTCCAGCTCAACATTCGGTTTCTCCATATAAAAACGAATGTTGATGGGCGAGCTCGACATTCCAGATCAACATTCGATTTCTCTATATAAAAACGAATGTTGATGGGCGAGCTCGACATTCAAGATCAACATTCGATTTCCTTATATAAAAACGAATGTTGATGGGCGAGCTCGACATTCCAGCTCAACATTCGGGTTCTCTATATAAAAACGAATGTTGATGGGCGAGCTCGACATTCCAGATCAACATTCGGTTTCTCTATATAAAAACGAATGTTGATGGGCGAGCTCGACATTCCAGATCAACATTCGATTTCCTTATATAAAAACGAATGTTGATGGGCGAGCTCGACATTCCAGATCAACATTCGATTTCCTTATAAAAAAACGAATGTTGATGGGCGAGATCGACATTCCAGATCAACATTCGGGTTCTCTATATAAAAACGAATGCGACATTCCAGATTAACATTCGGTTTCTCTATATAAAAACGAATGTTGATGGGCGAGCTCGACATTCCAGCTCAACATTCGGGTTCTCTATATAAAAACGAATGTTGATGGGCGAGCTCGACATTCCAGATCAACATTCGGTTTCTCTATATAAAAACGAATGTTGATGGGTGAGCTCGACATTCCAGATCAACATTCGATTTCCTTATAAAAAACGAATGTTGATGGGCGAGCTCGACATTCAAGATCAACATTCGATTTCCTTATAAAAAAACGAATGTTGATGGGCGAGATCGACATTCCAGATCAACATTCGGGTTCTCTATATAAAAACGAATGCGACATTCCAGATCAACATTCGGTTTCTCTATATAAAAACGAATGTTGATGGGCGAGCTCGACATTCCAGATCAACATTCGGTTTCCTTATATAAAAACGAATGTTGATGGGCGAGCTGTACATTCCAGCTCAACATTCGGTTTCTCTATATAAAAACGAATGTTGATGGGCGAGCTCGACATTCCAGATCAACATTCGGTTTCTCTATATAAAAACGAATGTTGATGGGCGAGCTCGACATTCCAGATCAACATTCGATTTCCTTATAAAAAAACGAATGTTGATGGGCGAGCTCGACATTCCAGATCAACATTCGATTTCCTTATAAAAAAACGAAGGTTGATGGGCGAGATCGACATTCCAGATCAACATTCGATTTCCTTATATAAAAACGAATGTTGATGGGCGAGCTCGACATTCCAGCTCAACATTCGGTTTCTCTATATGAAAACGAATGTTGATGGGCGAGCTCGACATTCCAGATCAACATTCGGTTTCCTTATATAAAAACGAATGTTGATGGGTGAGCTCGACATTCCATATCAACATTCGGTTTCTCTATATAAAAACGAATGTTGATGGGCGAGCTCGACATTCCAGATCAACATTCGATTTCCTTATATAAAAGCGAATGTTGATGGGCGAGCTCGACATTCCAGATCAACATTCGATTTCCTTATATAAAACGAATGTTGATGGGCGAGCTCGACATTCCAGCTCAACATTCGGTTTCTCTATATAAAAACGAATGTTGATGGGCGAGCTGGACATTCCAGCTCAACATTCGGTTTCTCTATATAAAAACGAATGTTGATGGGCGAGCTCGACATTCCAGATCAACATTCGGTTTCTCTATATAAAAACGAATGTTGATGGGCGAGCTCGACATTCCAGATCAACATTCGATTTCCTTATATAAAAACGAATGTTGATGGGCGAGCTCGACATTCCAGATCAACATTCGATTTCCTTATATAAAAACGAATGTTGATGGGCGAGCTCGACATTCCAGCTCAACATTCGGTTTCTCTATATAAAAACGAATGTTGATGGGCGAGCTGGACATTCCAGCTCAACATTCGGTTTCTCTATATAAAAACGAATGTTGATGGGCGAGCTCGACATTCCAGATCAACATTCGGTTTCTCTATATAAAAACGAATGTTGATGGGCGAGCTCGACATTCCAGATCAACATTCGATTTCCTTATATAAAAACGAATGTTGATGGGCGAGCTCGACATTCCAGATCAACATTCGATTTCCTTATATAAAAACGAATGTTGATGGGCGAGCTCGACATTCCAGCTCAACATTCGGTTTCTCTATATAAAACCGAATGTTGATGGGCGAGCTGGACATTCCAGATCAACATTCGGTTTCTCTATATAAAAACGAATGTTGATGGGCGAGCTCGACATTCCAGATCAACATTCGATTTCCTTATATAAAAACGAATGTTGATGGGCGAGCTCGACATTCCAGATCAACATTCGATTTCCTTATATAAAAGTGAATGTTGATGGGCGTGCTCGACATTCTAGATCAACATTCGGTTTCCTTATATAAAAACGAATGTTGATGGGCGATCTCGACATTCCAGATCAACATTCGGTTTCTCTATATAAAAACGAATGTTGATGGGCGAGCTCGACATTCCAGATCAACATTCGGTTTCTCTATATAAAAACGAATGTTGATGGGCGAGCTCGACATTCCAGATCAACATTCGATTTTCTTACATAAAAACGAATGTTGATGGGCGAGCTCGACATTCCAGATCAACATTCGATTTCCTTATATAATAACGGATGTTGATTGGCGAGCTCGACATTCCAGCTCAACATTCGGTTTCTCTATATAAAATCGAATGTTGATGGGTGAGCTCGACATTCCAGATCAACATTCGATTTCCTTATATAAAAACGAATGTTGATGGTTGATGGTTGATTGCTGAGCCAGCTTCACACACATTGTCACTGGTCGATCTACTCGTCATGCAAAAAAAATCACGTACTGATTAAGACTCATTTAAAAGATGTCATGTTTCAGATGAGTTCAAGCCGAAAAGCTTCTTGCGCCAGGCATAAGTTTTAGTCACGTTGAAAAGCAGTTCAGTCTTCGACGGAGTTTTCATTAAATTAAAAGCGTCCAAGACGGCGACCATTCAGTTAGACCATAAATGCATTTGATTGTGGTACAACTTAGACAGATAAATCTCCTATATGGAGGTACCAACTTTACAAACAGGCTGTATGCATTTTTCGCCAATATGCATTAATGCACATTCAGATAAAATGCATTTCTTTCTGGACGGTTATCACGGTGCTGTTTCAATTGATCTTATTTTCTGTTGACAATAGTTTGGAATGCTGATACAAGTTAATCATTATCATGCTATTTTCAAATAATGTTACGTTTTTGTAGACACATATGAGACAGCTTCTAGAGGAGCTGTCTCACATGGTTCTGTCCGATTTGTCATGTCAATCCATTGGCTACACTTGTTCCACCTTCACAAAATTCACCTAGTAGTCAATATTCATAGTGGATATATCAACCCTTCGCTTGCTGATTTTTAAAACACATTCCCCCTTCTTTACCCATGTCCTGTTGTATAATTACATATGTCTTCACTGTGTACAAGTATTTCGCTGTGCAATCACTGCTGTGGAGTGCACTGGTTGCACAATCAACTTGTAAATAGTGCAGACCCTGATGAGACAGCTCCTGCAGGAGCTGTCTCATCTGGGTCTTCACTATTTACAGGTAGGTATATTGACGTGAATAGCAAGCGAAGGGTTAACACTGGCATATTTAATATCAGAAGTGTTAATCAAGAATTCCAATGTTATACAGAGTTTAAACCGCTTGGATCCAGATGAATCCAGACGAAGCTCTTAGTAAATCTAATGAAAGGCTCAAATAATGAACACACCGAGAGTATATACTGCACCAGATTTGAGCTTAACCATTCACTCCATGCATATTCATTTAAATATGATAAATGACAGTATGAACATTAATTAGATTTATAATTATGATATAACACGGACACGGGAAGTCTTAGCCATTGTAGAAGCTGTGCAATCCTATTTATATTATATTATAGGCAAACAACAGAGCAGACCATGATCAGACGGCTCATACAGGATCTGGGTCTACTCTGCTTGCAAAGCCATAGAAAGGTGTAACTATGAAGTAAAGCTTTAACCCATTACCTCATATGCTATTTTAGATACAACCTCTTTGAATAAATCTACCGAAAGGGAGTATTAACTAGAGAAAAGGAAAATTTTAGATGTTTTTTAATTTTAAACCATTGTGATAAATAGAGCATTTGCTCCTATAGGAGCAAATGCTCTATTTATCACAATTGTTTCACAAAGTAACTTTTACAGAGTCGTCAAAAGCCGTCAATATAAGGGAATGGGTTAATCAGTATTTCAACACAGACATAATATTTCTTTCTGACATGAATATTGTTTAGGTGTGTAATATCGTCCGGAATCAGATTTTAAAAGTAGCTCAAGGACATTTGTTCCAAATCAACCATAACAAATGAAGATAAGCCCGCATTAGCAAAAGGCAAATTTAGAAACAATCAGATTCTAATAATGTTCCATTGACGATACAAAATGAACAAAAAATTGCAGATTTAGTAAATAAAAACAAAATGAAGTGAACGTCAATTCGAAAATAAATTATGTGGTGTAGAGCTATGTTAATGTTGGTGTAGAGCTATGCTAATGTTAGTGCAGAACTATGCTAATGTTGGCGCAGGGTCATGCTACTGGTTGTATAGATTTATGCTAATGGATGTGTAGAGCTATGCTAATGGAGGTGTAGAGCTATGCTAATGGTGGTGTAGAGCTATGCTATTGGTTGTATAGAGCTATGATAATGGATGTGTAGAGCCTATGCTACTGGTTGTACAGGGTTATGCAAATGGATGTGTAGAGCTATTGTAATGGAGATAAAAGGCTATGCTAACGAAGGTGGTAGAGATATGCTAATGGTTGTGTAGAGCTATGCTAATTGAGGTGTAGAGATATAACAATTCAGGTGTAAAGCAATGCTAATGTTGTTGTAGAGCTATGCTACTGGTTGTATAGAGCTATGTTAATTGAGTCTTAGAGCTATGCTACGATTTGTATAGAGCTATGCTAAAGGAAATGTAGAGCTATGCTATTGGATATGTAGAGCTATGCTACAGTTTGTGTAGAGCTATGCTAATATTGATGCATATCAATGCTAAGGGCTGCGTAGATTTATGCTAATATTGGAACATACTATGGTAATGAGCTATGCTTATATTGTAGTAGAGCTATGCTAATGTTGGTGTAGATCTATGTTAATGATGATGTGGAGTTATGCTAATGTTGGTGTAGAGCTATACTAATGGTTGTGTAGAGCTATGCTACTGATTGCATAGATATATGCTAATGTTGGTGTAGAGCTATACTAATGGTTGGTGTAGAGTTATGCTAATAAGTGGTGTAGTGTTATACTTAAACTGGTGGAGAGATCTGCTAATGTTAACAAAAATATTTGTCCAATCTATGACATATCTATGCACCCTCTAGTCACAATATATACCTGCATCTCGAGCTCAGTCTCCCTCAAAAATCAAAATTAACTAGAGGTTGTTTTTGTCACAAAACAGTTGTCTTCCCCTTCGTCCTCATTCCAATACACAAGTGTAATGTACGCATTCTGAAAATGACCATTCTGAAAATGACCCTTTTCCGTACCTTTTACTGTTAATCCATAGTGCGTAGTTTTAGTCCGTAGGAAATACTGACAATCAGAACATTCCTGTAAAGTTTGGTGCCTCTTGGCTCCATCAGTTTCAAAGATACATGCCAAACCATGTATATCTAGTTGCCAAGGGCAATAACTCTACAGTTATCCATGGGAGACAATTCAAAACCCCAAGATGCACAGGAAGTCATACTTAGCAACATTCCTGTGAAGTTTGGTGACTCTAGCACTACTGGTTTCAGAGATACGCGCACACCAAATACAGAAATGAAGACAGAGTTGTTGCGCAACCAATACAGCAATGAAGACAGAGTTTTACTTTTGAAAAATCATAAAACCTTAAAACATTGTTCGAAGTTTCTACAATTGCAATTGAACCTTTACCTCTTCTACGCCTTTCAATGACCCTGCAAAGAAAGCATATACTATTTAGACGGCTCCTGCAGGAGTCATCTCATCTGGGTCTACTCTCTTTGCTTACTACATACAATTGATCTAATTATACAGTTTCTGCCATGCTATAGCTTCCAGTTTTAACATGTCATTATAAACAAATCAGCTGATTAATAACTCTAACATCATTATATTTTATATACGTCCTCCTAAAGAAAGTACTATATTATATTACGTGGAAATTAACGGAGAAAAGGTTTAAGACAAATAACACTGACTTTGAAACCTTAAACATTACCGTGACAGCTCCTTTTAAAAGAACACAATACATCAAATCAAATACGAATTCCCCGGCTGTGCAGCTATCAGTAACGTCAAACATTGTTGGAAGTCTGGATATAATTTGTTTTTCATCAGCACATCACTGGCAAAACCATGATAAATGTTTTAGTCCGTTTGCATCTCAATTAGACGCAGGCTATTTTATGAGGCAGACATGTGTAAATGACAAACGGATAGCAGAACTGGGGCATAGAGAAGATATGCAAGGATAGCAAAACTGGAGAATAGTACAGATGTGTAAGGATAGCAAAACAGGAGTATATAGATACGTAAGGATAGCAGAACAGGGGTTATAGAAGATGTGCAAGGATAGCAGAACAGGGGTTATAGAAGATGTGTAAGGAAAACAGAACAAGGGGTTATAGAAGGTGTGCAAGGATAGCAGAACAGAGGGTGGGTATAGAAGATGTGCAAGGATAGCAGAAAATGTGGCTATAGAAGATGTGTATAGATAGCAGAACAGGGGGCTATAGAAGATGTGCAAGGATAGCAGAACAGGGGGCTAAAGAAGATGTGCAAGGAAAGGAGAACTGGAGTATAGGGAATGTGTGTACGGGTTATCATTTTTCTTCAACGAAGTACGGATTTGCGACCGACTTTTCGGAATTTCACGATATTATTTAACCCCTTCACTGCCATGAAGACTGATCTGTGATATCATATACAAACAGTTTGGACCCAGCTGAAAAACTGAGTAACATCTGAGCTGGGTCTACTTTGTTTGAAAAAGGCGTATTTATTGAGTATTAGAATATAATCAAAGTATTACAGCGCTTTGATCACAATAATTACAAATACGATTCGCCAGTGGCAAAAACAACAACAAAATTTAAACATCAATAGACTGATTAAACCCGTGTGTGCTTTTAATTGAATGTCAGATTGTACAATACAGGTCATTTATGTTTATGACAGCCGAAGTTGTGTGTTGAACCTTTCGGTGTTAACCCTTACAATACTGAAGTTTCATATGGACTATTCCGAATTCCAAACAGGTCAATGTTATGGTGAACATTTAGGGATTGTTCTATAGAAAAGTGTAGCATGACAAAATAGTGCAGACCCTGGTGAGAGGGCTCCTCTAGGAGCCCTTCCATCTGGGTTTACACTGTTTGCAAAGGTCACTGGTGACTCGTGTCCCGCACTGTAAGGGTTAAACGAACTTCATCTGCTAAACTGTGTCTGGTTCCAAAGTAGCGTCATCTTCTGCTTTTTTAAAGAACACATAATAAGAGCACCAAACAGCATGGACACTGAGAAGAGTGTCAACAGTGTGGATACTGAGAAGAGTGTCAAATAGCGTGAATACTGAGAAGCGTGTCAAACAGCGTGGATATGAGAAGAGTGTCAAACAGCGTGGATAATGAGAAGAGTGTCAAACAGCGTGGATACTGAGAGGAGTGTCAAATAGCAAAGATACTGAGAAGAGTGTCAAACAGCGTGGCTACTGAGAATAGCGTCAAATAGCGTAGCTACTGAGAAGAGTGTCAAACAGAGTGGATACTGAGAGGAGTGTCAAATAGCGAAGATACTGAGAGAAGAGTGTCAAACAGCGTGGATACTGAGTATAGTGTCAAACAGCGTAGATACTGAGAAGAGTGTCAAACAGCGTGGGTTATTATAGTGTCTTCCTCCACCTGTTATAAGCTGGACGTCGTTATATAATTGAAATACTAAATTATCTAAAGTATCTTAAAAGGATGTTACAGCAATACAGTGATATGACAGCTGGACTGGGCAACAACAGCCGCAAGGAACATTGCAAATGTTATTCCCCACCAACCCACACACACCCACCCCACCCGCACACCCAACAACGTGTATTATAGCTTTTCTTGCATAAAACTATTTTTCTCTTTTCCTGCGTTCGCCTAGCTTCGTCCAGAAGGCTACAGTTCTCGAGTTCAGTGTTTACATTAGGCCGTTTTATGCAAGAACATATTTTAATGATGGATTTGTAAACGAGATTAAAATGTTTCTGTCTGGCTAAAGTTGAAGTTGTTTGGCTCAAGACCCAAAGTGCACATACAAAGTAATTTATTGATAAACCAATTATAAGCAAATAAGATTTCTCCAGACTAAGGTCTCGTCTCTGGCTTATTTTATGGCAGTAGTTAATCATCAGCTATATCCAATTAACCTTTTACCTACTACATACGCCATCAAAGACCTTTGTAAACCCAGATCAACTGCATAGCATTTACTTCAACATTTCACTCCATATATACGCCACCAATTCACATCTTTGTAAATATAGATCACAGTTTGAAAATGTTAATTAACATACTGTTTATCATTCAAATGGTTCAATAAAACTTAGCTGAGGCAATGAGAGTTAACCGATTCCCACAGAGACTATTTTAGAACCATCCCATTTGAATAAATCTACTGAAAGGGAGCATTTACTAGAAAAAAAAGATTGTGTATTTTTAAAACCATTTTGATAAATAAAGTATTTTCTCCTATGGAGCAAATGCTCTATTTATCACAATGGTTCAACAAGTAACTTTTGCAGGTGCGTCAAAAGCCGTAACATGAGGGAAAGGTTTAATTATATTAGAATTCAGTTGACACAATGTCTATTCCAGTTGACACAATGTATGTTCCTGCTGACACAATGTCTGTTCCAGGTCTGTGCACCTAATTTTAAAGGACACTTTAACATGCTCTTATGTTGTTATTACCTCTTTCAATTATTTTTCCAGACTTCATCAGTAAATGCGATGCTCTATATGGCGTTAGCTCGCAATGTTTTATCTTTATATATCAAAGTCTAATCTTTATCACTGTTTTATCTTTATCTCATAAGAATTGCTTATATAAGACAGATAAGGCGTTCCATAAACTTAAATCAACGTAATGGAATGTCTGTTCAAACTCCGTTATACATGTACCGCCTATAAATTGCTATTAACAACAATCTCCATCGATTCGAATATTTGTGTAATGTTAGGCTTATTTCCTGAAATCGAATCTGTCGAAACTCTTTACAAACACGCAACCATAATATCCAATAGCCTGATGAGACACCGAGTAGCTCGTTTTATCTACATGCAAAATGGAACACAGCTTTTAAGGGTTACACGGCCGTATCAGTACGGCTTACAATAAAATCGTCATTTCTCCACCAAACCCTATACTGTGGCCAATCTTTAGAATCGTCTATCAGTATATGACTTGGTGGAGAAATAAAGGAAATATTCTTTAAAATGTTTAAATGTACGCATCAGATCTGTATTAACAGATTTGATATTGACAGTGAAAGAGAGAAAGCATCCATAAATCATGCAGATATAATAGCATCGGGAGAGACCCAACACTAATGCATTATCCATTTTCGTTGTTCCTTCTTCCACTCAGGCAACATGTAAATGACTCTCAAGCATATTTCTTTAGTTTCCATACGTGGAGTGTCAAGTCTGAGAGAGTATATTGGTGTATACAATCACTGATGTAGCTTTACCCAACAGCTAAATAATGCAACTGAAACATACGCATACTTACACATTGGTAAATAGAGTAGACCCAGATCATGTAAGTAGGTATGTTTGTTTGCTTTTTGGTAATTATAGATTTGATTATACAGTTCCTGCTATGGTAAAAACAACGGAACACGTTATGAATCTGTCCGCACCTATATTTTAGCGTTTTATACCACTAACCCTAACACTAATTCTAACCAGAATCCTAATCCTAATCCTAATCCTAACCGTAATCTTAACCCTAACCTATACCTAGTATGTAAAATAAATATTTGAAAAAATGGAATGAATTACTATTAAACTTGAAATCAGTAATATTTGGTGCGTACATATTCTAAAGTCTAGCCAACATTCCTTTATCCAAAATTCATAAAAAGTAAGGAAAACAGTATACAGGGAATTCCATACACAAAAGGACGTCACCACCAAACATGAAACAACAGAGCTACCAGACGAAACGTGACGAAACGCATAAAAAGACAAAACATTTACTACATAAAAGAACAAACAGAGACTATGGGGTGAATGTAGAGGCACCGCCTAGGAACGGTCAGTAGACAAAAACGTTACTGGGAACTTAAACCAGATTTTCGGCATCCAACCTTACGCTTATACCACCTTCGTCATGTGTTGATTGATGATTTTATAAAGTAAAAAGGTTAAACTAGAGCTACATAATCTATATGTAATAATTTCAGTTTTCAACAGCACTGAACGCGTTTCTGGTACCCGTATATCAATTGACAAAGTACATGTACATGTAAAACATCATAGTCAATGATATGCACCATTTCTTTTCCTTGTGATTAGTTTAGGAAAATACTTACAGTAAAAGTTCGATACTACAAATTTTAGGCAGGTTGATGCTTAATGCAGGGTGAAAGTCATGCAGAAGCTCCTCCGGGCATTAAGCCGTCACAACCTCAACCCTTTCCTTTATATAAATGTGTTTTCACGCATTAGCAAACAGAGTAGATCCAGATAAGACAACTCCTATAGGAACCGTTTCACCAGAGTCTGCCCTATTTGCTAGTGGAAATTTAAAAGATTAATTTCTAAAATGGCTACAATGTTCCACCGACATTTCATTAAAACTATTTTGTCCATCAATATTCGGTAGATATTGAAATTTGGACAACATACAGAGTAGGGAAAGGGTTAGAGGCCGATAATGATGCTTGTTTTAGTGTTCGAACTCTCGGGATACTCTTATAGTTTATTAGCAAGCCATATTGGGTTGGGTGACTGAGTGTTTTGGTTTATTAGCAAGCCATATTGGGTTGGGTGACTGAGTGATTTGGTTTATTAGCAAGCCATATTGGGTTGGATGACTGAGTGATTTGGTTTATTAGCAAGCCATATTGGGTCGGGTGACTGAGTGATTTGGTTTATTAGCAAGCCATATTGGGTTAGATGACTGAGTGATTTGGTTTATTAGCAAGCCATATTGGGTTGGGTGACTGAGTGTTTTGGTTTATTAGCAAGCCATATTGGGTTGGATGACTGAGTGATTTAGTTTATTAGCAAGCCATATTGGGTTGGGTGACTGAGTGATTTGGTTTATTAGCAAGCCATATTGGGTTGGGTGACTGAGTGATTTGGTTTATTAGCAAGCCATATTGGGTTGGGTGACTGAGTGTTTTGGTTTATTAAGCAAGCCATATTGGGTTGGATGACGGAACGATTTGGTTATTAGCAAGCCATATTGGGTTGGGTGACTGAGTGATTTAGTTTATTAGCAAGCCATATTGGGTCGGGTGACTGAGTGATTTGTTTTATTAGCAAGCCATATTGGGTTAGATGACTGAGTGATTTGGTTTATTAGCAAGCCATATTGGATTGGGTGACTGAGTGTTTTGGTTTATTAGCAAGCCATATTGGGTTGGATGACTGAGTGATTTAGTTTATTAGCAAGCCATATTGGGTTGGGTGACTGAGTGATTTGGTTTATTAGCAAGCCATATTGGGTTGGATGACTGAGTGATTTAGTTTATTAGCAAGCCATATTGGGTTGGGTGACTGAGTGTTTTGGTTTATTAGCAAGCCACATTGGGTCGGATGACTGAGTGATTTGGTTTATTAGCAATCCATATTGGGTTTGGTGACTGGGTGATTTGGTTTATTAGCAAGCCATATTGGGTTTGGTGACTGAGTGATTTGGTTTATTAGCAAGCCATATTGGGTTGGGTGACTGAGTGATTTGGTTTATTAGCAAGCCATATTGGGTTGGGTGACTGAGTGTTTTGGTTTATTAGCAAGCCATATTGGGTTGGGTGACTGAGTGATTTGGTATTTTGACTATTTTCATGATTACAGCTGTACTTACCTTTCCTATTGTTACGAATTTATATAGACAGATGATGACTATCTTTATAACGCAAATGTTAACTGCTTTAATTCAATGTCTTCAAAGATAGCATGTTGCCACAAAATGTTACCTTGAAATTTCTCACTTTAACCAATTGATCACATTCTCAAATTGATCACATTCAGTGAATGTGGTAATACTTATATACTTGGAGACAGAACACGGAGAATTATGTGCGTATATTTATATAATTATAGAGGCATTCCACTAAGGCCGTGTAGACTCTGAAGCTTTCCAAAGTAAACACCGAACTATTTCATGACATAAAATTATTTATTAGCTGAAATCTTATAATTTGTATATAAACACATGTTATTTTGGCCATATCAGAAAGTGTAGAAACAGATCTATATATTTCCATAAGATGACACATCTGAGCAGACGGCTCCTACAGGAGCTGTCTAGTTCCAGTCTGCTCTGGGCCCAATGTCATTAAACTTCTGAGTCTGAGATCATGCTCAAATATCTGGTTAGTCAGATACTTGGGAATGATCTCAGACTCACGCAAACTGTTTTATAACCTCGGGCATGTTTGCAAATGCGTAAAAAAGTGTTTATATCAGGTATAGTGTTAATCAAACCTTCTGAACATAGAAAATTGGTTGAAGCAAAATGCCTGAATACATATGCTATAAATGTTTGTACTTGAGATAAGAGCATTTCAAGTATTTATGTATTATATTAATTCCCTTTGTGGAATATTTTCTTCATTGTGTATAAGTGTTTGTGTTGAATTGGGTGTTCAGCACTTGTACTTATTACAATTGTTTATGCGTGCATCTGTGCTTTTCGTATCACTAATGAAATATTCAAGTAGGCAAACCGTTCTTAACTGTAATAATTAAATGTAAGACTGTAAACAAAAACATTCAGAAACATGCAATCGTGGTGAAATTCAAGAACCGCTCGATTTGCAGTTAAAGCTAACAAGCACACTACGCTGACAATAAATACTAGCAGTATTCGTGCAGTCGTACTGATTACACATTCCTTTTGTATTCAGGGGATTGGTTTGACCTGAGCTGTTTTAGGCGTTAGCGTGTCACCGGTGATATTTAACCTGTTCATTGTCGCAGCGCCGTAACATTTAATTAATACACCAGTCCAAGGTCCTCCGTGGCCGAGTGGCCATAGTCGTCAACTGACAATCGCTTAGCCCCTCACTGCTGTTGTTCAAACCCCGGTCTGAGCATTTTGATTTTTCATTCTAGGAAGCCTTCCAGCTTATTTGCGGTGGATCTACCCAGATGTTCTTCTGTGCATGAAACAACGCAACTTGTTCCGTGCACAGAAGAACCTCCGGGGTATTCCTCCACCTGTAATTAGCTGGACGTCATATGACTGAAATACTGTTAAAGCAACGTAAAATCCGATAAAAACCAAACCAAACCACCAGTCCAGAAATTTCTTCGTTGACACAACTTACACAAACACTTAAACGCCACTTATAAAATGACATCTTGTGTGAATGTGATTGTCAACAGATGTCATATGAAGAAATCAGCCTCATGTAATCTACACTTCAAAAACAAAGAAATTTGAGATATAAATTGAAGTTTACAGGAAAACAAGTGGGAATTTGACATTTAAAACAATTCCACTCAACACAACGTTTTATATCTGAACGATCACAATATAGAAACGCCTTTGCACGTTTTTGCTAACAGAGTAGACCAAGATCAGACGGCTCCAGTAGAAACCGTCTCATTATAGGGTCTGTAAATATATCATTTAGTTAAGATGAAATGAAAACTACAATGAACCCTCATTATACTGGCATTCGTTACAATATCACCCCCGTAATACCGGCAGTATGCATAGAAACAATATAACCGTTATTTGAAACAACCACTAACTAAATATGTGCAATACCAATAAGACATGTGATCGCTTAATGCAGAACACAAGAAGTACAAAAAGCTTCCTAAGGGAGTTTTTGCACTTCTAGTGTTCTGCATTAAGCGTTTACCTAGTACTAGTTTAAATATGGCCACATGGTTCCTTTCATATTTAAATTCGTTATAACGGCAACCTCGTTATACCAGCAAAATGTCAGGAAACAAACCTCTCCGTTGTAACAAGGGTTCACTGTATATGTATTATAAATATCGTAATGGCGCACATATGCATTCCTTCTACAGTAAAACCCTCTAAACCGGAAGTTAAGTTTAGTATAAACATCGGTCTCGGTTACAGGTGGTAGGTTAATGCAGTGTGAAATTAATGCAGAAAGCTCCCCTAGGAACTTTCTGTATGACGTTCACCCTGCATTAAACAGCCACCTGCCTGAAAATATCTAAATCGTCTTACTAGAATTCATTCCGGTTTAGAGGGGTTAATTGTACGAGTTGAAATACATTTATTATTTGGAAACTGTAACATGCTTTCTGCTTTATGATGTTTGTTTCTAAGTCGATATCATTCTACGACTTTTACCCATTCCTACATGACTACTCTTGTAAGAAATAATGACGTCATGGATATTAATCGGATTATTTTCGTTATAATAACACAGACACATGAAGTGTTGGCCATGACAGATACTGGATAATCCATATCATATCATGAGCAAACAGAGCAGACCCAGGGTCTGCTGTGTTTGCAAAGGCGAATTTATAGAGGAAAGGGTTAACAAAGACATCGGAGTTTGATGTTTCAAAATTACTCAATAAATCACATTCACGAAATGCACTAACATGCTCAAACATTTCGCTACCTTCCCTTATCTATAATTATTCCCAATTTCAGTACCTATTGCATATGAACGTTGCATTGTCCATAATATCGAACCTTATCTCGCTGTCGGCCCTTATCTCGCTGTCGGTCCTTATCTGTCGGCCCTTATCTCGCTGTCGGCCCTTATCTCGCTGTCGACCCTTATCTCGCTGTCGGCCCTTATCTCGCTGTCGACCCTTATCTCGCTGTCGACCCTTATCTCGCTGTCGGCCCTTATCTCGGTGTCGACCCTTATCTCACTGTCGGCCCTTATCTCGGTTAAAAGATATCTGCTCATATTGGGATCTACTTTGACTACTTCAGATTCTATTGAACCTTTGACAGACTATTGATCGAGTGTGAAACAGGTTGGATCCTGATGAGAGACGATGAGTTACTAGGCGTCTCATCTGGATCCAAGCTGTTTGCAAATTCGAATTAGCTCACATTTATTCGGCTTCTCACCTGAAGCCAAGCAGATGACGCATACGAATTTAGCTGTATATATCGGACTAAGGGTTGAGTTTGTTATGGACCAAGTTTGCTATTTGAAATGTTTTTGGTATTTAGTCACAATATCAGCCGGCATAAGCAAATGGAAAACACATCTCTTCTACTCATCGGGGAAATCTTCCAGCATTGTCATACCACTCGAGAAAACCAGCGATGCTGCATTCTCTAGCATGATTTATTGATTTGAGATGTTCGCTGATTTAATTTTTATGACAATCAGGACAGCCCCACCAATTTTACGAGCAATAATGCTTAAGAAACGATTAACTGACATACACCAGAACAAAAAAATATATAAAACGTTGGTTTTGTCTTTTCCTTGAAACATTGGTCATGATGTATCGCTTCAATGATTGCATGGCCAGCATTAAAAAATATCGAAGTTTCGTATGAATAGGTCAAATTGTTTACAAACAACAACAACAAAACGTACAACAACGAAACAACACCCCCACCCCCAAAAAGGTTGGTTATACAGCTTGACATAATCCGTATACGAGTGTTAATATTTGATAACAAACTGTAATATATGTAACCATTTACTCCATAAATACGCACATTTGCAAACAGTGTAGACCCAGATCAGACGGTTCCTTCAGGAGCCGTTTGATCAGGGTCTACTCTGTTTGCTTGTGACACAATATAAATATAATTCTACAGTTTCTGCCCTGGTTAACATTCCTGCATTCATGTGCTATTATAACAACAAATCTAATTAATATTGATGATGTCGTTATGTTTTACATTAAAGGGTTAAGAAAAGCAGTGAAGAAGTTGACTGCAGCATAAACACGTTACTACATAGATCATTGACATGCACTTGACAAAAACTCGCTTTCTTTTGATTTGAAATCCTTTTTTCTAAATGTATTTCTGTGTAATTTAATTTATCTGGTTACTCCTGTTCGTTTGTCCCCAACTTTAACGTTGCCGATAATTTTGTAGCAATTGCACATAATATTTATATACTTCAAACGTGGCATGCATGTGCAACTTATGGAGGCGAACATTCTTAGGGGTGAGTAATTAAAGGTCAACTCATACATCTTGGTCAAAGGTCAAATTACGGATCAACTTTATGTTGGAGAAAATCGGGAGCATAGTGTTCACATACACATCTTGTTCGCAATTCTTGTAATACTAAAGCTTATTTGTCAACACCTTTTCTTTTTACGAACCGGCGTAATTCGTTACATGTATACGTGTGTGAAATAATTACCAATAAATACTCAATTAGTTCTTTAAACTACATTCCGGATATAGTTTTAATTTTCTTGGTACAAAAGTATTTTAAGAACGCTGGAATTAAATACTGGAGTGATATTATGTACACCTGTGTAACACTCAATTTTGCGCTAGGTAATTAGCCTTAATTGTATGCAATTATTTTCAAACATACACTTAATTACATGTATCAGATACAGTGACCCCCCCCCCCCCTTCTAAACAAAATATTGAATCTAGCATATATCGATCTTGGAAACAGGTGGCAGCTTAATGCAGGGTCAAAGTCATGCAGAAAATCCCTCTAGGAGCTTTCAGCATGACTTTCACCCTGCATTAAGCAGCCATCTGCTTAAAAGTATCTTAATTCATCTCAACTACTAGAATTCCGGTTTAGACGAGTCTACTGTATCTTGGATCCTAGTGAGTCTTCAGCCAGACTATTTGCATAGATTTATCTCAAGTTCGCACAAATAGCAATGCAATGAATTCCTGCCATGAATATCACATTTGGACAGATTAGATTGCAAAATCCAGTGCACATGCATTTGAAACATACTATAACTATTAAGCATAACGATAAGCCTGCACTGCACGATGCAGATTCAGATACAATCAGATTAGGATTAAGCCCAAATGCTAATGACATATGGAAAATAGGATGAAACAAATTGCAGTTTTAGGAACTAAAAACGGAACTGAAGTAAATGTTATTTTGCTGATTCTGGCATCGATATAAATTATATTATCATATCTATATCATATCCTGCAGGAGCCGTCTGATTATGGTCTACTCTGTTTGCAAATGCATAGACGGGTGTCTTTCTAGAGAAAGGGGTTATCATAACATTTAATTTCATCACAATGGCAATACACTACATAGGCATAATGTGCCAATGTTAGTTCATGGTAGTTATGTCTTCATTTTATCAGCAACATATCCCTTTCAATGTTCAGACTATAGTTCTCTTTCAGACTATGTTCCTGATGGTACTTTATGTTGTAATAAGGCATAGACGGACGTAGTTATGGAGAAAAGGGTTAACACAACATTTACTTTTATCACAATGGCAATGCAATACATAGGCAAATGGTGCCAGAGTTAGTTCATGGTAGTAATGTCTTCATTTTATCAAGCAACATACCCCTTTCAATGGTCTGACTAGTTCTCTTTCAGACCATTTTTCTGGTCGTTGCTTTATGAGTAGTATCCGGGTGGGGGGGGGGGGGGGGTAGAACTCTGATCTGGACATATACAGTTCGTTAAAATACACTGAAGAGGAGGATTAACATATATCCAATGTGTTTTTTATAAAGTAAATCAGATGGAATAATATGAGCTATCAACTAGTGGTTAGTGTTGGTCTTATTCCTTGCTAGGGTAAAACAATTACTTACAGTTGAACTTCGATATCTCGAGATCGGATACCTCGAACTTCGGGATAACTCGAACAAAAGGTTCAATCCTTCCAAAACTTACAATATAGAATTGCTCTAAAATGTATCGCTAGAAACACTTGTGACAGCTAAATACAGGTCTAAAGTAATGATGAAAGCTCCTATAGGAGCTTTCAGCATTACTTTAGACCTGCATTAAGCTGTTTACTCGAGCAATTGTTCAGATTACATAGCGTATAACTCGAACTTCTGTTATCTCGAACTATTTGCACAGTCCCTAGAAGTTCGAGACTAGTATGGAAGCATTTGCATTTCAATTGCGTGAAATGTTGAATAAATTGTGCATATTGTTTTGCGTGTTGAACTTTTTCATGAGTGTACAGTTAAATCAGCAGGGTTTTCTGTATGACAATCACTCTGCATTAAACTGTCACCTGTACTGAAGACCAATAATGATACTTATTTGAGAGCAGTTATAATACTTGTTTGGGAATTTACTGTACTTTCATGCCCTGTGATGGTTTGATATCGAAATCATGAATAAATAATTTGCTGGGAAACAAAGGTCTAGACTTTCTATAATACAGATCTGGTTCTACAGTGTCCCGTGTTCATATGCCATTGGAAACACATTCCAATTAGCATTTATGATGTCATAATTTTTTGCATGAATATTCATGGTGTAAAGATTTAATTAGACATTGGATGGCTGGTTGAAGTAAAAAATAACTATACATACACGCTGGTAAAATTAGATTATAACATATTATATTGTAGCGCTTAGGGTGTGTTGTTATACATCGTGCATGGGTAAAACAGTCTACAACATTCCAATGCAAGCAATCGTCACTGCGACCATTGGTCACTGCTATCAATGGTCACTACAATCTTTGGCCACTGTGACCAATGTTCACAGGAACCAATACAGTAAAACCCCTCTGAACCAGAATTCTAAGAGAGACTATTTTAGATAATTTTAGGCAGGTGAACGCTTAATGCAGGATGATAGTCATGCAGAAAGCTAAAGCTCATAGAACAGCTTTCTGCTTGACTTTCACCCTGCATTAAGCTGTCGCCTGTCTCCAAGACCGATATTTATACTAAATTAAACGTCCGGTTTAAAGGGGTTTTACTGTTCACACATTTATCTTTGGCCTTGGTAAAAGATACTTCACAACTTCATACCGTCACAGCCGTATCAATAGCATTCAGTTATCTTCGTGCGTGCCTGCAACAGATCTAATGAGAGACATGCTTTCTCGTTCGATGTCGCTTCGATTGGCGGAAGATACGACTTGTATTTTATATTTCGCTAGTACGTGATTGATATTAACATCTACTTCGATTTTCATGATTTAAGTTCAGTTTTAAATGCTTTAAAATACTTGGATCCATACATTTACAAATATTATAACAGAGTATTTGACAGACACAGGGTGAAATTGAAACATCGGTTGAATGACTAAACCCTTGCGTGCTTTTAATTAAATATCGTATTGTAAGATAACAGCTAGCCATCGTATAATTGGACTGAACTAGACTAAAGTATACCAAAACCAGGGTCTGCTCTGTTGCTTATGCAATTATGAATATCTGATTATTTAGTTTCGATCAATACGAAAATATCCTGTATGCATATGCCATTATAAAAGTTCAGCTGATAAACATGTCAAGGTTTAACCGTTTTCATTCTAAGCACGATCTGACAGGTGTTCCAACGATGTCTCACCAGGATCCAAGATCCTCATTCAATATTTTCTTAACTCATTCCCTCCTACATACGCCTTTTGACGCCTCTGCAAAAGTCGTTCTTTGAAACCATTCGCTAAATAGAGCATTTGATTTCAAAACTACGCAATTCTAACATTTCCCTTTCTCTAGTAAAGGTACCTTTTCAGTAGGTTTATTCAAAGAGGTGGGGTCTAAAAATAGCCTATGAGGGAATGTGTCTAAAATGTTCTATGAGGGAATGTGTCTAAAAATAGTCCCATATGAGGGAATGGGCTAAAAGCTTATACGAATCGGAAGAACATTAAGTATTGTCAGGTTTTAGCAGACTTTATGGCTTTAGTATGTGAGAGGTTAATGTTTTCCGTCAGGCCAAAATTAAACCTGTGCTACTTAGATAGCAGAGAATACATGCGAACTAATTTGTCAATAAACCAGTGTTCAGTAGAACCTTTCTTAAGCGGCCATTCATTTATTGAAAATAAGAGTCTTAAAAGCAGGTGGTTGCTTAATAATGCAGGGCAAAAGTAATGCAGTAAGCTCCTATAGGAGCTTACTACATTACTTTAACCTGCATTAAGCTACCACCTATCTTAAAACCCCACAATTAAACCTCTTTTTGTTGGCTGCTTAGGAAACATTCATCTGTATAGGCTAATGAGAGTTCGTCTGGCCTGGGTCTATTTTACTGCAATGTTTAACCATCAGTCAGCTTTATATTTGAGTTAATTTGTAAGCAGAGGGGTCAGTGCAAACGGGGCGTAACAGTATACTTCAATATTAAAAGATGAACTGTAAAGACACCAGAAGATGACAGTCATGCAGGAGATGCCACACTGAAAAGCACAACCATCCCAAAGCACGACTGAAGTAAGCACACACACACACACGTACGCACGCATGCACGCACGCTCGCACACACACACACACACGCACGAATGCACGCATGTACGCACACGTGCACACACACACGCGCACGTACATACATACACACACACTTACGGACGCACGCACACACGCATGTACGCACACACGCATGTACGCACACATGCACGCACACACACGCATACGCGCCTACGCAAAGACCAAGACAAATACAGCAAACCCTCAATAGTTTGAACACTGAAACAAGCATCATTATCAGTCTTTAACCCATTACCTCATAGGCTATATTTAGATACAACCTTTTTTTAAAACATCTACCAAAAAGGAGCATTAACTAGGGAAAATAAAAAAAACAGAATTTTGTAGTTTGAAACTATTGTGATAAATAGAGTATTTGCTCCTATAGGAACAAATGCTCTATTTATCAAAATGGTTTCACAAAGTGACTTTTACAGAGTCGTCAAAAGTCGTCAATATGAGGGAATGGGTTAAGACAGGTTGTAGCTTAATGCAGCATGTAAGTTGCGCAGAAAGCTCCACGCTGAGCTTTCTTCATATCTTTCACCCTGCATAAAGCAGCCATCTGCCCAAAAAACCCTCAGTTCTTTATTACTAAAATTTCGAAATATCGAGTTTTTACTGTATATCCTTTTTAGCTAATGAAAATATTTGTCTTACACTAGAACATGACTGATACACATGTAGCAAATCGACAAATATGCAGGGTTAGCAACAGTTTAACCCCTCTAAACCGGACACTCAGTTTAGTATAAGTATCGGCCTTGGAAACATATGGGAGCTTAATGCACGATTAAAGTCTTCTAAGTATAAGTATATTGAATGGCACTTTGATGCGAACCATCTATCAGAACAAATAAGTTTTTAGAGTGTAGCCAACTATTTACCCCTTTTCTCCAGTACTAGAGGGATTTTGCTTACACTGCATTAAAAGGAAATCCATACAACTATAACTGATGAGAGTATGCATATGAACAGTTTGGATACGAATTGGCAAAGCGAAATGGTACAAAGTCATTAACCTGTCCCTTATGTAAGCGCATTCTGACGCATCTGCAAACAGTGTAGGCCCAGATCAGACGGCTCCTATAGGATCAGGGTCTGCTCTGTTTGCTTATGGTGTAATATAGATCTGATACTACAGCTTCTGTCTGAGGCAAAATGTGCTGTGTTCATATGCCTTTATAAGAAATAATCTTATTAATATTCATGACGTCATTATTTCCTACATGAATATTCGTAAGGGAAAGGGTTAAACAGCGCCATCGATTCAGTATACAGATTCGGTATACAAGGAATTTAAGTTGCCAGGGCAGGTGAATGACCAACAGTACAGATCCTGATCAGAAGGTGTCTATAGGAACTATGTGATCTATGTCTACACTTCGTGTAAATTGTAGTTGAGAGAGCTTTCTTAAGCAAATGGTCATGTATACCCAATTAGATGGCGTTGCTAGTTCCGTGCAACTTTTAATGGGAAATACCGTGACATTATGAAGACAAAACTTTAACACGTGCTTATATTACAGTACTCTCTTGTAACTCATTAACCCAGCCAATTCGATGCCCTATATGGCGATGACCAGCTCACAATCATATGAACTTGGTTCTAATCAACTTAATGAGATGTCTGTCTGTTCAAATTCCGTTACACCAATTAATCGGAACAGAATATTCGTGTTATGTTTTTGCTCATTTCCTGAAATTTCTTAGTCACTAATCAACTCGATTCACGAGCTCCTTTCTCAAATGTTGCAAACTACTTGTTTAAAGGTGAACTTCAATATCTCGAACTCGGATAACTAAAACTTCAGGACAACTCGAAGTAAAAGTCCGGTCCTTCCAAAGTTTACAACACAGAATTGTTCTAAAATGTACCACAAAGCATATTTAGAAACGTATGTGACGGCTTAATGCGAGTCAAAAGTAATGTATTACTGTAGATTTGTACCAAGCTGTGAACTTGAGAAATTGCACACTTTAGAAAGCGGATGACTCGAAATAATTTGTACGGTCCCTTGAAGTTCGAAATATCGAAGTTTAACTGTATATTAGTAAACCGTTAGGCTGTAGTCTAGTTGTAGTCTTGTTGTAGTCTAGTTGTAGTCTCAACCACAAAGCCAAGGTTTATATATGTTGTAGTCTCTACCACAAAGCCAATGTTTATATATGTTTTAGTCTCAACCACAAAGCCAATGTCTATATATGTTGTAGTCTCAACCACAAAGCCGATGTTTATATATGTTGTAGTCTCAACCACAAAGCCAATGTTTATATATGTTTTAGTCTCAATCACAAAGCAAAGGTTTAAATATGTTGTAGTCTCAACCACAAAGCCAATGCTTATATATGTTGTAGTCTCAACCACAAAGCCAAGGCTTATATATGTTGTAATCTCAACCACAAAGCCAAGGCTTATATATGTTGTAATCTCAACCACAAAGCCAAAGTTTATATATGTTGTAGTCTCAATCAAAATGTCAATGTTTATATATGTTGTACTCTCAACCACACAGCCGATGTTTATATATGATGTAGTCTCAACCACAAAGCCAAGGCTTATATATGTTGTAGTCTCAACCACAAAGCCAAGGTTTATATACGTTGTAGTCTCAACCACAAAGCCAAGGCTTATATATGTTGTAGTCTCAACCACAAAGCCAAGGTTTATATACGTTGTAGTCTCAACCACAAAGCCAAGGCTTATATATGTTGTAATCTCAACCACAAAGTCAAGGCTTATATATGTTGTAATCTCAACCACAAAGCCAAGGCTTATAATATGTTGTAATCTCAACAACAAAGCAAAGGCTTATATATGTTGTAGTCTCAACCACAAAGCCAAGGCTTATATATGTTGTAATCTCAACCACAAAGCCAAGGCTTATATATGTTGTTATCTCAACCACAAAGCCAAGGCTTATATATGTTGTAATCTCAACCACAAAGCCAAGGCTTATATATGTTGTAATATCAACCACAAAGCCAAGGCTTATATATGTTGTAATATCAACAACCACAAAGCCAAGGCTTATATATGTTGTAATCTCAACCACAAAGCCAAGGCTTATATATGTTGTAGTCTCAACCACAGAGCCAAGGTTTATATACGTTGTACTCTCAATCACAATGTCAATGTTTATATATGCTGTATATGTATTTGTAATTCTCTGTACACATTTCTAACAACTTGGATCGTCTGGTTCATAAATGTTAAATTTGGATATTGTGACATTTGACCTGCTTCCGATTTGATCAAGTTATTGAAAAACTATTGACTGAGTGTCAAACAGCTTTGATTCTGATGTGACACCGAGTATCTCGGCGTCTCATCTGCAACCAAACTGTTTGCAAATGCGAGCCCGGTCAGGAATAACAGGATAGGGCTGACCTGAGTCTAAATATTTGGTATTTTCACAACTACTTGCTTTGAGTACGAACCTTTCACATGGACCACACAGTTGATTAAAATGTGATGGCTGTCCTTAGTATTCAGCGTCTGACAAGGATTGCTATCAGTCACGGAATGCTACATTAAAATGTAATGGTTGTCCCTAGTATTAAGCGTCTGACAAGGATTGCTATCAGTCACGGAATGCTACAATAAAATGTAACGGCTGTCCTTAGTATTCAGCGTCTTTAAAGATTGCTATCAGTCATGGAATGCTACATTAAAATGTGATGGTTGTCCCTAGTATTCAGCGTCTGACAAGGATTTCTATCAGTCACGGAATGCTACAATAAAATGTAATGGATGTCCTTAGTATTAAGCGTCTTTAAGGATTGATATCAGTCACGGAATGCTACATGAAAATGTGATGGTTGTCCCTAGTATTCAGCGTCTGACAAGGATTGCTATCAGACACGGAATGCTACATTAAAATGTGATGACTGTCCTTAGTGTTAAGCGTCTGACAAAGATTACTATCAGTCACGGAATGCTACATTGCAATTTCTCACACTAAGTCCACATTTGCTAGATAATCACGTTTTCCAGACTGATGATGACTTTTTAAATAAGGCGGACCTCCATATGATATTTAAATAGCTCTCCATACAAACCATCAAGATTAGTACTTTTTCGAACACATTATACCTTTCTAAGAAATTTACAGTGTATTAGTTTTATATTTTTACATTCGTGGTATTCGAAAATTTCGGATCCGTAATTACGTATAGATCTTACGAAGCTGTCAAAAAAGTTTACATTTATCTGTTATACATGTAGCTAGATCTAAATGGTTGAATTTATGAATAAACTGTGCATATCAAATAAAGAGTGTTCGGCTAATTTTTTCTGTGTTTGGAACCAATTTCCGTTTTGAACATGTTTATACCGAGATATTTAAAGGATTCTATTATATCTAATTTCATATTATTATAATAAAAATCATGTTTTGTAGGTCGGCCTTTCTCGAATATCATGATTGTTTTCTTTGTATTTACCTTTAGTCCCCAAGAGTTGCCATATATTTGTAGATCATTGGGTAAGGATTGTAGAGCCTGTGGGATATGTGCAAAATGTACCGCATCATCAGCAAATAAGTGGATGAATAATTTTGCGTCATCAAGAGTGAATAAAGCATCAATATTACCATTTAGATGTGTCATAAAAACATTAGGGTAGAGCACATGTCCCCTTGTATTACACCGATGTTCGATTCGAAAAAAGGTGATGTTTCAGTGTTATATCTAACACGTGCCTTCACTACCCTGTACACACTTTTAAAAAGCGTTCACTAGTTTTGAGCTTATATTTTCTGTTATTAACTTATGAAAAAGGTAAGTTCTATCAATTTCGTCAAAACACTTTTCAAAATCTATAAAAGCACAATATACTCGTTATTTCATTTCATTTGCTAGATTATTTGCAATTATGGAGTCTATGGAATGGAATGTATAATCCCCAATACATAGATCACTATGCAGGCGACCGTTATCTATTATTAACAAAAGAAGTCGACTGACACAGCTCGATCAAGCGTTTACCATACACATCGAACACGTGATCTTTTGCGATACGTGGTGTAACCTTTTGCAGACCATTTACAATTTGGCTAATAGAAAAAGCTGCACTGCACAAGACCAAACATGTGATAAGGGTTTTACACATTGTTTGTCACATTGTTTTAACTGAACAGAACCATTTTGTAATTTTTAAGATAAAAACAGAATTTACCCTTGTGAAATGCCATGTTTTAGACAAGGAAACTGGCCTGTATATACATTGATTGCAACCCTACAACCCATATTTTGACCTTTACAAACTCAAATAAGTCCGTCACATTGGGATTTAATCGTGATCTTTTATGGAAAATGTGCCGATGATCGAGTAAATTATTTGCAGCCGATTGCCAACACTATAGAGTAAAGCCGTCCGAACAGGATCAGCTTTGTTTGCTTATGAACTAATATAGACGTGATTATACAAATGATGTCATGCCCAAACGCTTTTGTGTTCATACGCCAGTCAGTTGGATGTATATATATCACACCCTCAATCAGTTGGATGTAGCGAGTTTTTTTATTGTTTTAAAAAGACGAATTTAATAAATCCAATAGTCAGGAACACGAATGCAAGATTCTATTAATAACATAACAAACACAAATGTTTTTTGCAGCCAATATTTCAGCGGTAACGTGGATTGTTATGAAATTTCCTTACATATATAAATGATGAATGAAAGGTGTTTATAAGGTTCGTTAAATAACTGGGACAAAGTAGGTCCAAATTTTCCAACTGTTTGTTTTTACTTACTGTCATATCAACCAGGATCTAATATAGACATCTCTTGTATTCAATTTAACTGTGATAGTTTATGATAACAAAAACCTACAGAAACACGTTAAAATAAATTTTGAGTTACAGTTTCGACATACAAACACGTCACATTATGACGTCAATGTACACAACATGTGTATGTGTAAAGTGCGCCAATTGCTCATAGTTTAAAAGAAGACCAATACAGTTCGCCTACACGTCTAACACTCACTGTCAATGGGATTCAAAATGTACATTCGTTTTGGTATATTAAGCCCTTCATCAGTGACATTTCCACCGAGAAATACATGGACCTTTCCACCGAGAAATAAGATTTCGATTCAGATTCAGTAAAAAAGTTTATTAAAATGGACAAAAGATTCAGGGATACGAACTGCTGCATAAAACTGTTGGAACAGGAGGAATATTTTCGCGATCAGCTGTTTTGGAGTATATAACATATTTGAGATATGTCTGTGCTGTGCTGGATTCAGATGACTATAGCTGTTGATTGACGAGATATTTTTATGAGTAGAAATCTGCATAAACAAAAGGACATGCGTTGAAGAAATCTGAAAATGTAAAGTTGTGGAGGCAATTTTTTGTGTAGAGTGGATGGTTTGGGTCAGAGTAGCTGGTAGGTCTCTTTGCATACATTGTGTAGATATTTACTGACAGCGATTATAATTTGTATTATTTTATCGAAATTAAGGCGCAAATGCCAACAGTCCTTTGCCATCTATCCTGACTCAATCGTTGACAGGTAGGTCACCATCCGCCAGTTTGTTTTGACAGTGCCTATGAATACAGTTAGGTCGTTCGGATGTTATTCACTAGTGAATATATGCCCATGAATATCAAAATTTATCACATAATCTACCATGTGGGAGTGTCGTAACAGAGTGCCGTATTTCGCAGAATTACACTAGTGCATTTTTATGCAAATTAGCAAGTTATCCAATCGTAGCTCTCATTTAAAAAGCGTTAGCCAATCATATCACTCCATGCAGGTCGTCCGTTGTATTACTACGCTGTTTGTAAAGCAATGGCAGAAACAGCCGTCAGCTAGTCTGTTTTATTTTCTATTTTAAGGATTATGTGATAAAAAGAATCTTACATCCGTGTTCATTATGCATTGTTTTTATGAAACTCGTTTACTATAATGAGTATGACACTTGCTAAAGCTCGTGTCGTATTATTATAGTAAACTCGTTTCATAAAACAATGTGTAATGAACAATCATGTAAGATCCTATATATATATATGATAGTGTTACGTCACGCTGAAGCCACGAGATATGTTAAAACTATGGTTCTACAGTTTCTGCCATGACCAAAACTTCCTGTATTATTGTGCTATTATAACAGTTAATCTAATTAATATTCATGACGGCATTGTTTTTTACATGAATATTCATGGAGAAAGAGGTTAAATCTAACCATTCAGATTATTATAATATTGTTCCCTTCTCATTTTAAAATACAGTGAAATCGCGATGAGTCGACATACCATGGGAGATCGCCGATATGTCGAGTCAGCCCGTTTCAGAGAAGAAGATTTTTAAAGATTTTCCTATGAAAATTCCATATTACCATATACGGAAAAAATGACCACGCCCTCTGGCGGCCATGTTTTTTGCCGAATCAAAATTCTTTTAACAACTTTTGAAGTCTATCAACTTAGAAACATTTTGGTGAAAACTATATTCAAATCGGACAAGTCATTCTGGAGAAGAAGATTTTTCTAGATATTGTGTACGGTTGCCATGGCAACAAGACCGATGGCCCCACCCACTATCTTTTATCAACTTTTGAAGCACCCACCAACAGTATGTATCTGACCAAGTTTGGTTACAATTGGGCAGTCGGTTTCAAAGAAGAAGTCGTTTGAAATTGTTGACGGACAGACGGACGACGGACGCCGGACACAGAGGTATCACAAAAGCTCACCTTGAGCACTTTGTGCTCTGGTGAGCTAACAAAAATAACACAAACCTATAAAAAAATTAAATCAGTGCATACGAACAAACATGACAAATATCAACAGCATTACACCTAACGTTCATACATAAGTGCGTCAAATAGGTCTAAACAGTATGCATAATGCACAACACTGCATATGATTCATTTTAACAAAATGGATCCAGAATAAATAAGTATTTACTGATGTTTTCGATATATAGTCAAGATACATGTGTTTAGCATTGGTGGAAACTGCTGTTTTTATACAAAATAGTCATCATGTCAATTAAAATTTATTGAACGGTGTCAACACCGGCATATGTGTGAATAATTGCAGTCATTAACACAGTTTGCTTGTGTTTTGGCGTGATCACCGATAGAGGTGCGAAAATCTTCTGTCGGCTGATCAGTTTTTGATGTCGAGTCGGCGTGTTGTCAATTATAGTAATTACAATTATCGGGGCTGTGCACCTATGTCGAGTCAGCGTGTTTAACGAGTCACCGTGTTTCGAGTCAGTGTGGATAGTTTACATAGGGATTAGAAGGCAAGTTCCCGGGACCATTAAAGATTGTCGAGTCAGGCCGTAATGTCGAGTCAACGCATGTCGACTCATTGTAATTTTACTGTATGGAGTTACTTGGTCGGAACACCTAGCAATCTTTGTCTCAAGACAACAACTTTTAAAACATCTCAATCAGTTATCAGGGGAGCATCTTTTATTTGCTTTCGATAACCTATCCAGACATTGCTAGATGATATCGACATCCTGTATTGACCCTGGGTATTCGCACAGGGTATTATAGATTTGGCCATGGTATGCAGAGTGTAATTGGAAACCTAATCCGATAGACGTCAGTCTATGTCCAGCGGTCGTCTTTCTCTTTGAATACATAAGCTACCCATTCTACAATGGCTCCCTCTACTCCGAGAATATTCAAGAAAGAAATAAGGAGTAATGACATTATTAATATTAATTAGATTATTTTTATAATGGCGCAATGCCACATGAAATGTTGGTAATAGTAGACACGGTAGTATAAGATCTACATGTATATCATTCTACAAGCAAACCGAATAGACTCAGAGCAGACAGCCCCTACAGGAACCGTTTGATCTGGGTCTACTCAGTTTGCCAAGACGTAGAAAGGGGTAAAGAGTTAAGTTGTTATTTAACTAGATTGTCTCAATGTCCATGTTACAAGTGTATTTGCCATTGATATGTTCAAATTTAACCCACTGTAAAAATAATAACAACAACAACTGCAACAATCTTTACATACTTTCGATTGCACAAAAAGTATAACCCTTTAAGGCCCGGTCACAACCCACCCTGCGTGTTTTTAGCACGTACTCTTTTTTTTCTTTTTTTTTTGGGGGGGGGGGGGGAGGGGCACGTCCACCACTTTTTCTGAAAACGTGGGGAGGGAGTGGCAAGAGCAGAGAGGGAGCAATCAGCTGCACTAGTTTGGATGTTATTAGTTTTGAAAGTACTTCAAGCCGGTGTTAGGATGTGTGAGTGTTGTTTCACTTTTAATTACTACTCATGAATAGACTCAATAAAACCGAGTCTGCAATTTTCTCTTTTCACATTGCTACTTTTGCTTTCGAAGGATCTCCCACTTTCAGAATATATCTTCTTCGCTCCTGCTCTCCGCTTCCTCTCTGGCCCTCTCATCTTCCGCGGCTCGTTTCTGTTTGGTCTCTCTGGTCGTATCCACTGCTTTTTGGGCTGCAGATGCAGCTCACCCCTTCTTCTGTGCCCTCTTATTAGGTATCTTGGAGATGAAATGTTGGCACTCGTCCGTCGGCTCGGCTTTTATATATAAATTCTGCAGAAATCAGTGCGCACAACTTGCGTTGTAACTGCGGAGCACGTGATTACTCGGTACGGTCCACGTGAGTTCTACCAGCTCATTGGACAGTAGAACGGGGGAACTGGCAGGTGAGCACAGACCACGCACGTATCACATGCGCAACACGCACGTGCTAGATACGCCGTCCGTAAAGCAAGTGACCGTGGGAATTTTTTTTAAAAGACTCACGGAGTGCGTTGTGCGCTCGATGGCTGTAGAAGGCACACATGCCACCCGTACGTATGTGAATCCGTAGCCCGAACGCAACTCGAACGCAGCGAAAGTATCTCATGCACTAAAAGTGCTATGGTGTGTCTCTGCGTGCTCCTAAATCCGTACGGAGGCGGTACTTGCCAAGTACGGATCCCAAAAATTTCCCCACGTTTTTGCACGTAGACTGCACGCACTTGCAAGTACGTCGGGTTGGGACCACGGCTTTACTCTATAAATACACCTTTCTACGCCCCTACAAACAGAGTAGACCCAGATCAGACGGTTCCTAGAGGAGCCGTCTGATCCGGGTCTGCTCTGTTTGCTTAAGATATATTAATATAGATATGATTCTACAGTGTCTGCGATAGCCAAATTGTCCATTGCTATCATAGTAAATCATTCCAATTAATACTCATGACGTCATTATTTATAACATAAATATTCATGGAAGAAACGGTTAAGAAACTATTCACCGATGTCAAGCAACTTGAATGCTGATGAGACGCCGATCTGTCCGGTGTCCCATCTGGATCTAAACTGGTTGGAAAATGCCAGTTTGGCCGCGCTCAGCAACCTTAATATAAGATTAACCCTTTTACCGCCAGTGTCGCATAAATGAACCACAATAAATAGTGCAGTCCCAGATCAGATGCCGCCTTGAAAAGGCGGCGTCTGATCAGGGATTTCAGTTTTTGTCTCAATTTCTATTTCTATATCTGTGATTTATTCCTTTGAAATTTGCATTTATTTATCCCATTTCCTTATTTTACCGAATGATTTAACAAATTAAATTGGATTACAGGCCACAATCAGAAATTTGGCACCGAAAGGGTTAATTCCATCGACAAGGACTATGCGTTATAAATTGTTTGCAATACTGACACAAGTATTTGTAGTCACGAACACTTATCACAGTAACAGCTTTAAATGCTGTCTTGTTTTATGTACATGACAGCTGAAAAAGACATATTTACGAGATCAAAATACCTGTGAATCGTCTTTTGTAAATATGAGACACACTTGAACCTCATAAAGATGGCATGCCATGTAGAGGCTGAGACGATATATCCTTACATTATCAGGACTTGCCCCCCAATGTGACAGACAAATGTTAATATGATAAAAACGTTTCTGTCTATTGGCTGATATAAACATAGATCTTACCACTGTCATGACTTGTCCCAAGAGTTGCATGACCACTAATTGAATATATCACAAAGTCTCATGTGTGACTTCAATCCTGGTAATTTTGATATAAGACGACACAGAGTCATTGTGTAAAATATTGACACTTTCTACCGCTACTCAGAGCAGCAGATACAGGTGCGTAGTCATTATAAATTACAGTAAAACCTCTCTATAACGGCCACTAAATTACATCAAGTATTTTGTGTTAAAGGCATGTTGCTGCTTAAAGCAAGGTGATAGTCAAACAGAACGCTCCTATAGGAGCGTTCTGTTAGACTTGCACCTTGCTTTTAGCGACCACCTGTCTTAAATTCCAACTAATTAACACAATTTAGTGGCCGTTATAAAGAGGTTTCACTGTATACTGAAATCGTGTTTTAGCCATCAAACCTTATGTTGTGAGCACTCTATGTTGCGAGCACCCTATGTTGTGAGCACACTATGTTGCGAGCACTATCGAAGAGAAGATTCTAAATAGTGCTTACAACATGCGGTTTGACTGATTTTAAATTACGTATCTTATCTGGACATCTGATATAAGACCACAGAGAGACATTTTGTAACAAATGGACACGTTCTTCCGCTACTGATAAAGAAACTTTCAATAATTTAAGAGAATATGCAATTCAAAGCTTTAAAAGATATATTCCTTTTATAAGGGTCCTTCCCGTCTCATCAATTTACTATAATACTAATTAATCCTTCGCCTGCTAGGCACGGCTTGACTCGCAATTGCAAACAGCTTAGATTCAGATAGGCAACTGAGTGATTCGGCATTTCATCCGAATCTAAGCTGTTTTACACTCGGTCAAACGTTTCTCAAAGGCTTGGACAAATAGGAAGTAAGTGACAATTTTAACATATCGATATTTTCATTATTTTTCAGCAGACAACGGGTTAAGGTCTGGCATGAAAAGATTCGATTCTACCGCTATTGCTGCATATCTCATATGTTTATCTTCTCTTTTCAGTGCGTCCTTGAGAAAATATTCAGTACCTGTTACAAATTCCATCCTCGTATTTGTGTCATTTAAACATTGCATTTTTGCTTCAACGGCCGTGAACACATTTCTTATAAAAGCAATGTAAAATGAAGACACTGCCATACCGTATATACACGCTCAATACACGCTACACAACAACTCGCTTACTGACAATATTTATTTTCATCATGTTTGATTGGAGTATTGTAAAATCGATGACGTCAAAGTATGTATATGCGATATATCAATTACCGGCCGATGTGGTCGTGTGGTTAACGCGCACGATTACAGTACCAGGGGTCCCGGGTTCAATCCCCCACCGGACCATGTTCTTCGGACGGGACTATAAACCGAGGTCCGGTGTACCAGTGCTTTTCATCGGGCATCTAAAAGGGCCAGATAAAATAAGATTATTGCATCGCGCTCGGGTTTCTTTCCATCATCTCGCCTCTCTGGGGCGTCATATTAGCATATAGCGAGTGGAAACGAACTACAATCAACACAAACAAACAATTAATCATCCTTTTAGATGTAAGAAGATTTCAACAGGTAACCTGGATTCTTGTGACATATCATAGCAGTAGACAAAGCTCAGAACATTTTAACAAGCCAAAGGTTTAAACGTAGTCGATGGTTGTGAGTTTTGTTGATAATTGTCAGAATGTCAGCTTGTCCGTCAGTCTCACGGATTGATAACACACTTGCTTTATTTCTGCATCACTAACTCCTAAAGAACTATACGTTCTGTGACAAAATGCCAAGCTGGTAAGACAATGACATTGTTCAAAGTCTTCAGTGATATACAGCTGAACTTCGACATCTCGAACTGCAAGGGACCATACAACTTACTTCAAGATAACACAGGTGGTACACATCCATTTTCTAATCCGAACAGTTTCCCAGGTTCATAGCTTAATGCAAACTAAAATGCACAGCTTAATGCAGGTCTAAAGTAATGCTGAAAGTTCCTGCTGGAAATTTCAGCATTACTTTCGACCTGCATTCAGCCGTCAGAGTATTGCTGCATATATAAAATTATGAACTTATGAACTTTGATATAACACGGCAGAGAGAGACATTGTTCAACAAATAGACTGGTTCTTCTGCTATTGATAAAACATTTTTCAATCATTCAGGAGACCCAAGAGACCTTCCTACCTTGCAGTGGTTATGTGGCTTATTAGGGGATATTTTTGTTTATTTGACGGAGATTTATCCCCTCTGCCAGGAACTTAAAGGAAGGCAGGCAGGTGGTTTTGATCCCATGCGCTGCTATGCAGCGAATGAGATTAGCCGAAACCATCTTCCTTAAATCTATTCTCATGATCATGTCATCTCATTATTCATCGGCGCTATATGACCTATTCAGTGTCGCAGTGCCGTAAACCCTAACCCACCCACTCCCTCATTCAGGAGAAGATGCATTTCAATGTAGCATAGCACGAAAGATGGAATTCATTTTAAAAGAATCTTTCGCGTCTTATCAATTTACTGTAATGCTATTACATCCTCGCCTGCTAGGCTTGACTGGCATTGGCAAACAGCTTAGACTCAGATGAGACGTTGAGTAACTCGGCATCTGATCAGAATCTAAGCTGTTTTACACTCAGTCAAACGTTTCTCAAAGGCTTGGACAAATAGGAAGTGAATGAAATTTTTAACATATCGAAGCATTTATTATTTTTAAGCAGACAAAGGGTTAAAGTTTGCCATGAAAATATGAGATATCACCATTATTGCTGCGTATCTAGGATTATGTCTATCTTTCCTTTTAGTGCACGCGTCCTTAAACAAATATCAAGTACATTTAACGAATTCCATTCTTGTATTTGTGTCAGCTTGCTTCAAAGGCGGTGATCCAAATTACATTTTCTTGTAAAAACAGTGTAATACAAAGACCATATCCAGTTGGACTTCGATATCTCAAACTTGGATAACTCGAACTTCGGGATAAGTCGAAGTAAAAGTTCGGGCCTTCACACATTTTCAATACAGAATTGTTCTAAAATGTATCATAACACATTTCTAGAAACACATGTGACAGATTACTGCAGATCTCAAGCAATACTGAAAGCTGCGTGAGCTCACAAGTATTACTAGAGTCCTGCATTAAGCTGTGAACCTCAGAAAATGTTCAGATTAGAAATCCGATGACTCGAATCTCTATTGTACCGAGGTAATTTGTATAACCCCTTGAAGTTCCAGATATCGAGGTTCAACTGTATACAAAAGCTCAATACATGATACACAACAACGTTTATTTTCGTTACGTTTGATTGGAGCATTGGAGATCAAAGATGCCAATATGTTCAGACGTGTATGAACACGATATATCCATTAATCATCATTCTAGATGTGAGAAGATTTCAACAGATAGCTTAGATTCTTGTGACATAGCATAGCAGTTTAGCGAAGCTCAGAGCACATTGCAACATACCAAGGGTTTCAATGAAGTCGATGGCTGTGAGTCTCTAGGATAATTGTCAGAATGCCAGTTTATCATTCAGTCTCCGATGACACTATTGCTATACGACTGCATTACTCATTGCTATTGACATATACGTTCTGTGAAAAAATGTCAAACTGGTAAGAGGATGGCATTGTTCAAAGTCTTCAGTGATATACAGTTGATGAAATCATTGTGTTGGTATTGAAATACTAGTCCCAGTGTCACGAACAAGCTCAAGTAATCACTCGGCTGGGCCTGTATTTTCAAATTTATGGAATTGCTTGACATTGCTACAGTTAACGACCTTCACTTCAAATATCAGTTTATCACATAATCTGCCTTGTGTGAGTGCCGTAACAGAGTGCCGGAAATATTAAAAATGCACTAGTACATTTTTTATGCAAATTACCAATCGTTAGCCAATCGTATCGCTCATTTAAGCGTTAGTCGATTGTAGCCCTCTATATGCATCGTCCGTTGTATTACTACGCTGTTTGTAAGGAATGTTTTTATGTGATAAAAAGAATCTTACATTCGTGTTCATATCAAATTGTTTTCATGAAACTCGTTTACCGTAATAAATATGACACTCGCCAAAGCTCGTATCATATTATTATAGAAAACCCGATTCTTAAAAACAAGTCGTAATGGACACTCATGCAAGATCCTCTATTTATGTCATGCCAAATCAAAATTCACCAGGAAAATTTATTTAATTATACTTAGGTTTAAATAAGAAATAATGAGAATGGACCTGAGTCTGCTGAACGAGTTTGAGTATTTGCTCGAGTATATTTCTTGTTTTAAAACACCCCTTTTCCTGCGAAATACGACACTTATCATATTTCTACATAAGGAACATGTAGATATGGACCCAACACACTTCTGATATTAGCTCTTTCCTTCATAAAAACGTATTTGCAAATAGAGTAGACCCAGATCAGCGTCTGCTGTGTTTGCTTTTGAACTCATAATAGATGTAATTCTACAATTTCTACAAATACAAATATTTAATGTGTTTATCTGCCAGTATAGAAAATCATCTAATAAATATTTATGATGTCATCATTTATTACATGAATATTCAATAGAGACATGGTTACGGGGTATTGACAGGTTATGAGTCTGTACATAAAAACCAGATGAGCACTGAGCTTGACCTGACGCTTGGTTTATTGGTGACCCTTTCGTTTACTTCCAAATACATTATTATATTCCTAGGTAATGAACCTAGCAATATTATTGTCAGTTGCATTATACATAAAGTGCCCCTTCGTATATCTTGAACTACACAGGTTGAACTTTTTCCGTCGAAAGACTGAAACTCTCTGGAACAGATTGTAATGTGTCGTTAGTCTGTCGTTATTGTTGCCATGCAAGATATATGTATGTACACCGATATCATAAAAGTGTCAGACAGTAGACTGTAAGTATTCTTACTTTCGTAAATTGCTTTCGATAAATATACCACAGACTGTCTCCAAAGCTTCGCCACTCCTGTTTAAGAAATGCAAATTGCATTTTATAGGGGACATGACACGCATTATGTCCATTTGTTGGGGCTGACATTTTAAGTGATTTGAAACACTGTATACGTCCTTCAGTAAAATTTTACACTATAACTTTAATGTTTCCTCAATTTTAAATCTGGTGGAATATTGCCTGATTCCGATTCAGTTAGGCTTTTGAGAAACTCTTTGACAGAGTGTCAAATAGCTTGGATAGTTGACAGAGTGTCAATCAGCTTGGATAGTTGACAGAGTGTCAAACAGTTTGGATATTTGACATAGTGTCAAACAGCTTGGATAGTTGACAAATTGTCAAACAGCTTGAATAATTGACAGATTGTCAAACAGATTGGATAGCTGACAATGAGTCAAACAGCGTTGATAGTTGACAGAGTGTCCAACAGCTTGAATAATTGACATATTGTCAAACAGCTTGGCTGGTTGATAGAGTGTCGATCAGCTTTGAGAGTTGACAGAGTGTCAAACAGATTTGATAGCTGACAGGGTGTCAAACAGTTTGGATAATTGATAGAGTGTCAAACAGCTTGGATAGTTGACATAGTGTCAAACAGCTTTTATTAGCGACAATATATATTTCGCGCTAATTCGCGAATGCGTTGCCTCGCGAATTCAATATTTTCGCTAATAAATAAGTAACAAGTATAAAATGGAGTAATGTCCGAAATTGGTATATCCGGAATATGGTAAGTTTTATCACGTAGTCGTCCATGTGTTTTCTGCATTAAGTCAATTCTTCGTTTAACACAAATGTTGAATGAAGTGTATTGCTTCGATAAAAAGTTTGTTTAGTAAACAAAAAAAGTGTTGAAATAAAAAATACAGACCAGAAAATGGATGAATGTTTCTCTTCTTTATTGATCTCCGTGAAAAGGGGAGTCACCCTTATATACATACATGTATACACGTACGGCAAGTGATAAATTACATGTACAATTACGGACTTTTGAAACAGGTTTGACTCTATGGCTTCGTGAAAAACAATTCACTCATTTTGACTACTGAATACCGGCTTATCCCAAGCCGCGTTTAACAGATCAACACATATACACAAACTTGTCAATTTGTTTTCACACATTTATCATGCTATTTCAGTAAGGAAATGCATTATTTATAACAAGTGTTTCAAATCTACACAGAGCTTGCTCAGAATCTAACCAATCAGATACTTAAGAATGGTCTCATACTTTTATAACCTTGGACCCTGGTCAATGTCAGAGGGCGAGGCATTATTAAGACACAGACTATCTCCAAAGTTTGTCACTGACTGTTTTAAGTAATGTAGTCAACATAGTATGCAACATGTCAATGTATTTACTATTTAGTCAACATAGTATGCGACATGTCAATGTATTTACTATTTAGGCAACATAGTATGCGACATGTCAATGTATTTACTATTTAGGCAACATAGTATGCGACATGTCAATGTATTTACTATTTAGTCAACATAGTATGCAACATGTCAATGTATTTACTATTTAGTCAACATAGTATGCGACATGTCAATGTATTTACTATTTAGGCAACATAGTATGCAACATGTCAATGTATTTAGACAACATAGTATGCAACATGTCAATGTATTTAGACAACGTAGAATGCAACATGTCAATGTATTTAGACAACGTAGTATGCAACATGTCAATGTATTTAGACAACGTAGTATGCAGCATGCCAATGTATTTAGACAACGTAGTATGCAACATGTCAATGTAGTTAGTCAACATAGTATGCAGCATGCCAATGTATTTAGTCAACATAGTATGCAACATGCCAATGTATATAGACAACGTGGTATGCAACATGTCAATGTATTTAGACAACAAAGTATGCAACATGCCAATGTATTTACTATTTAGACAACATAGTATGCAACATGTCAATGTATTTAGACAACGTAGTATGCAACATGTCAATGTATTTAGACAACATTGTATTTAGACAACGTAGTATGCAACATGTCAATGTATTTAGACAACGTAGTATGCAACATGTCAATGTCTTTAGACAACATAGTATGCAACATGTCAATGTATTTAGACAACATAGTATGCAACATGTCAATGTATTTAGACAACGTAGTATGCAACATGCCAATGTATTTAGACAACTTACAACTATTTAGACAACCTAGTATGCGACATGCCAATGTATTTAGACAACGTAGTATGCAACATGTTAATATGAGGGGACTGACAATGCGAGTAAATTTGAATAAGAAATAACGTGTTCAACCAGTTGGATACGAACGAATTAACAAGTTAGTCAACGTCTAATTAACGGGCTAGTCAACGTCTAATTAACGGGTTAGCCAACGTCTAATTAACGGGCTAGTCAACGTCTAATTAACAGGGTAGTCAACGTCTAATTAACGGGCTAGTCAAAGTCTAATTAACGGGCTAGTCAACGTCTAATCTGCACCTAAGCCGTCTGTAAATGTCATTAACTGTTTCGGTGCCAATGTCGCCTGTTGGCACCATTGAAAACAGTGCAGTTCAAGGCGGCATCTGACCTGGGACTTCACTGTTTTCTGTATTATTTTAGCCCAAGGATACAGGTTTTTATAAACATTTTTTTTCTAATATACCTTTATTATTTAGTTTAGAATTGTATTTAATATGGAATTATTATTGCAGACGACACTTTTAAATTTGGCGCCAAAAGAGCTAAGGTACATGTATGTGTTAAAATATTAACGATAAAACAATGTATGGAACGAAGATGGACTGCAGTTTATTATCAAATTGTCTGAAATATATCCTTACTCTTTTGTAATTTTTCAAAGGTCTTTCTTAATCTTTTTCTCTATAAATACGATTTTCTATACATTTGCAAACAGAGTAGACCAAGACTAGACGACTCCTACAGGAGCCGTCTGATCAGAATCTGCTCTATTTGATAATGAAATATTATAGACATATCACTGTAGTTTCTACGATGGCGAACCTATTTTGTTTTCATATGCCATTATAACAATGAATCTAATTAATATTCATAAATATTAATCTAAGAAATGGTTAAAAAATTCAAAACAAAGCGTAATAGAATGTAAACAATGTGCCAATGAATGAATGAATGAATGAAAGACTTTACTTTATTTAACGAGGGTATTGTTAAAATGACTGTGCAGATCGGTTTGTGCTAAATCGGCATTCGCAATTATGATCTTAATCTAATATAAAATAATTTCCTTATTTAGTATTTATCATTAACTCTTTGAATGTGGGAAGAGATACTGGGATTTATTGCAAACAGTGTAGACACATATTAGAAGGTTTATCGAGGAGCGTTCTGGTCGGGTATGCATTGTATGTCATTGAAAATTATCTAGCAAAAGTAAACTTGTCATACTGAATGTACTCTTCTAGTCCATTACACAATAGATATTCAGTATTTAACCTTTTTCTTCACTTAAACAAATATTCACGCCTTTACTAAAAGCGAAGACCAAGATAAGACAGTCCCTAGTATAGGAGCGGTCTGATCGGGGTCTGCTGTGTTAGCTTTTGGTATGATATATATTTGATCCTACAGTTTCTGCCTGAGCCAAACCTCCTGTGTACATATGACAGCATACACGTTCGGGTAATAGATATTCATCATGCTAATATTCATTCAATGAATTTTAAACAGGGAAAGGGTTAAGTTAGTGTGTTTGTGTGTGTGTGTGCTGCGTGCGCGCGTGCATGTGTATGTGTGTGTTTGTGTGTGTGTGTGTGTGTGTGTGTGTGTGTGTGTTTGTGTGTGTGTGTGTGTGGGGGGTATGTCTCCTTTTCACTCTATTTGCATAGTCTATAAAGAAAGAGGATATATCATTGTCTTACAAGTGCGAACAAGCATCGACATGGAGTACAGGGGCAGAAGTATATCGCCTTTCATTTATTGGATTGCTACAAATGTATTTGGCGTCTCTGATACCAAGTCTTGTGAAACATAAGGCGCTGACAACAATAAACACGTACCACTGCTGACTTTCTCGAGAGATCATTGCAGCAGAGATAGCATACTACCGCTTTAATGCATGTCAAATGTAAACCAGAAAGCTCTACACAAAGCAGACATGGGGTAGACATCTATAACCTTTGATATATCCACTGGTTAAAGACAGACATCAGAGTTTGAAATTACTTAATCACACGCCTTTCAACGCTTTTGCAAACAGAGTAGACTCAGATGAAACGATTCCTACAATAGAAGTATGATCAGGGTCATCTCTGTTGCTTCAGAAAGTATAGTAAATATCAATGTATAGTGTATACCTATTTCAAACGATCTTGTGTACATATGCAATTATAAAACTTCAGCTAATATATATTCATGATATCATTATTCCTAATATAAATATTCAACACGGAATGGGTCAATAACTATATTCACCAAACACGTAAGCTAACACAATACTTTTACCGTAAGAAAGTCTATAATAAACAATAAGGCCTGCTTTTTGCTAGAAGATTTCAATAGTCGTAATTAATACATGTATTGCAATCTACGGGCGTTACTTCAACAACGTATTTCCCATCCATAATTCTAAGGTGATGTTATCAACAAACTTATGCATATCCGGAGTCATAGCCATTTTCATAATTTGTTTATTAAACTTTTAGGAAAAAAGATTATGACCGTTAACGATTTGGCAAATACCAAAATTAAAGACAAATATTGATATGTAGATAATGATAGTAAAGCGCTAATAGTAATACTGCTTTAATATTCGTATGCGTTTGGTGAATATGATATATTGAGAAATTTTGTAACATCAGCCTCCTACATCTGCCTTTAAAAGTCCGTCAGTCGATGTCACCAAAGCTGACAACTTACACACTTACGAACCCTATTGCTTGACATCTACAAAAGATAAGACGTCCATTCGACAAATGACCTTAAACGACTGACTAGCCTAATTTACACCGTCCGTTTTGTTGTTGTTTTTTTTGCCTAAATGACGTGAAAATCATTTATGCATTTATTATATCAGCATCAAACACACATTTTACTGGCGCAAAAGCCACGCCATTAATACTGGTAGAAAGTTGAAAGTGTGCTGGGTATGAATTCTAGCCACATTTACCCATTTATTGCCGTATTATTCAAGGAAACCCAGTCCAGACCTGAATTTTGAGCCCGTTCTGGTTTTTCATATGGCGTGGCACAACAAAGAAAACATTGGTTTTGATCTGGGTTTACAATGTTTGCATATGTCTTTTTCAAGGGACACTGGACACTAAAAGGGTAATAAGGAATAAGACTGAGATCGAGGGAGAACTGGCTACGACATGAAAAAGTACACGTTGTCATAAATCAGTCGATCGTGCTAATCATATTTTGCATTTAGAGATTTTGTATGAGCGTTAAGATTTGAAATGAGACGATGTCTATGTACAGGGTATACATTCTATATGAGACGATGTCTATGTGCAGGGTATACATTCTATATGAGACGGTGTCTATGTGCAGGGTATACATTCTATATGAGACGATGTCTATGTGCAGGGTATACATTCTATATGAGACGATGTCTATGTGAAGGGTATACATTCTATATGAGACGATATCTATGTGCAGGGTATACATTCTATATGAGACGATGTCTATGTGCAGGGTATACATTCTATATGTGACGATGTCTATGTGCAGGGTATAATTTCTATATGAGACGATGTCTATGTGCAGGGTATACATTCTATATGAGACGATGTCTATGTGCAGGGTATACATTCTATATGAGACGATGTCTATGTGCAGGGTATACATTCTATATGAGACGATGTCTATGTGCAGGGTATGCATTCTATATGAGACGATATCTATGTGAAGGGTATACATTCTATATGAGACGATATCTATGTGAAGGGTATACATTCTATATGATACGATTTCTATGTGAAGGGTATGCATTCTATATGAGACGATGTCTATGTGAAGGGTATACGTTCTATATGATACGATGTCTGTGTTCCGGTTATACATTCTATATGATACTGTGTGCAGTGTATACATTTTGTATGAGACGATGTCTGCGTGCTGTGCAGGGTATACATTCTATATGAGACGATGTCTATGTGCAGGGTATACACATTCTGTATGAGACGTGATGTCTGTGTGCAGATTATATATTCTATATGAGACGATGTCTGCGTGCGTGCTGTGTAGGGTATACATTTTATATCAGACGATGTCTGTGTGTAGGGTATACAATCTATATGAAACGATGTCTATGTGCAAGGTAAACATTCTATAAGAAACGATGTCTATGTGCAAGGTATGCATTCTATATGAGACGATGTTTGTCTGCAGGGTATTCATTCTTTATGAGACGATGTCTATGTGCAGGGTATGCATTCTATATGAGACGATGTCTGCGTGTTGTGCAGGGTATACATTCTATATGAGACGATGTCTGTGTACAGAGTATATATTCTATATGAGACTGTGTGCATTCTATATGAGACGATGACTGTGTGCAGGGTATACATTCTATATGAGACGATGTCTATGTACCGGGTATACATTCTATATGAGACGATGACTGTGTGCAGGGTATACATTCTATATGAGGCGATGCCTATGTGCAGGGTATACATTCTATTTGAGACGATGTCTGTGTGGAGGGTAAATATTCTATATAAGACGATGCCTATGTGCAGGGTATACATTCTATATGAGACTGTGTGCAGGGTATATATTTTATATGAGACGATGTCTGCATGTTGTACAGGGTATACATTCTATATGAGACGATGTCTGTGTACAGAGTATATATTCTATATGAGACGATATCTATGTGCAGGGTATACATTCTATATGAGACGATGTCTATGTGCAGGGTATACATTCTATATGAGACGATATCTATGTGCAGGGTATACGTTCTATATGAGACGATGTCTGCATGTTGTACAGGGTATACATTCTATATAAGACGATGTCTGTGTACAGAGTATACATTCTATATGAGACGGTGTACAGGGTATACATTCTATATGAGACGATGTCTATGTGCAGGGTATACATTCTATATGAGACGGTGTGCAGGGTATACATTCTATATGAGATTGTGTGCTGGTTATACATTCTATATGAGACGATGTCTGCGTGCTGTGCAGGGTATACATTCTATATGAGACGATGTCTATGTGAAGGGTATACATTCTATATGAGACGATATCTATGTGCAGGGTATACATTCTATATGAGACGATATCTATGTGCAGGGTATACATTCTATATGAGACGATGTCTATGTGCAGGGTATACATTCTATATGAGACGATGTCTATGTGAAGGGTATGCATTCTATATGAGACGATGTCTATGTGAAGGGTATGCATTCTATATGAGACGATATCTATGTGCAGGGTATTCATTCTTTATGAGACGATGTCTATGTGCAGGGTATGCATTCTATATGAGATTGTGTGCTGGTTATACATTATATATGAGACGATGTCTGCGTGTTGTGCAGGGTATACATTCTATATGAGACGATGTCTGTGTACAGAGTATACATTCTATATGAGACTGTGTGCATTCTATATGAGACGATGACTGTGTGCAGGGTATACATTCTATATGAGACGATGTCTATGTGCCGGGTATACATTCTATATGAGACGATGACTGTGTGCAGGGTATACATTCTATATGAGGTGATGCCTATGTGCAGGGTATACATTCTATTTGAGACGATGTCTGTGTGGAGGGTAAATATTCTATATAAGACGATGCCTATGTGCAGGGTATACATTCTATATGAGACTGTGTGCAGGGTATATATTTTATATGAGACGATGTCTGCATGTTGTACAGGGTATACATTCTATATGAGACGATGTCTGTGTACAGAGTACACATTCTATATGAGACGATATCTATGTGCAGGGTATACAATCTATATGAGACGGTGTCTATGTGCAGGGTATACATTCTATATGAGACGGTGTCTATGTGCAGAGTATACATTCTATATGAGACGATGTCTATGTGCAGGGTATACATTCTATATGAGACGGTGTCTATGTGCAGAGTATACATTCTATATGAGACGATGTCTGTGTACAGAGTACACATTCTATATGAGACGATGTCTATGTGAATTGTATACGTTCTATATGAGACGATGTCTATGTGCAGGGTATACATTCTATATGAGACGATGTCTGTGTACAGAGTACACATTCTATATGAGACGATGTCTATGTGCAGGGTATACATTCTATATGAGACGATATCTATGTGCAGGGTATACATTCTATATGAGACGATATCTATGTGAAGGGTATACGTTCTATATGAGACGATGTCTATGTGCAGGGTATACATTCTATATGAGACGATATCTATGTGCAGGGTATACATTCTATATGAGACGATATCTATGTGCAGGGTATGCATTCTATATGAGACGATGTCTATGTGCAGGGTATACATTCTATATGAGACGGTGTCTATGTGAAGGGTATACATTCTATATGAGACGATGTCTATGTGCAGGGTATACATTCTATATGAGACGGTGTCTATGTGCAGAGTATACATTCTATATGAGACGATGTCTGTGTACAGAGTACACATTCTATATGAGACGATGTCTATGTGCAGGGTATACATTCTATATGAGACAATATCTATGTGCAGGGTATACATTCTATATGAGACGATGTCTGTGTGTAGGGTATACATTCTATATGAGACGCTGTATGTATGCTTGGTATACATTCTTTAAGACAGCTCAGGAAAATCCTTTGTAAGCTTTTGCCTAATTGTGGTCCTGATTTAACCTAGACTCTGTCTGAAAACCCTATGGTTAGACTTCTTGGTGATTGTAGGGAGCATGTACTTCTTACAGACAAGTTATACAGTAGTTCAAACTAGACATGTTTTAAGTCATCATACAATGTACAGTAAATCCCCTCTAAACCGGGCATTAAACTAGACGCGCATGTACCATTATAAAAATCACCGAATGCATATTCATGACTACATTATTTCTTACAGGAATATTCATCAGATAAAGGGTTGATAAAAAGGTACATGAACGGGGACATACGGTCTCCAAAAGCATGTCCAGTTAAACCCCTCTAAACCGGGCGTTCGATTTAGTATTAATACCGGTCTTAGAGACAGGTTGCAGCTTATGCAGGGTGAAAGTAAAATACTTAGTTATAGTCTACTTTCAGTCGGAAGGACCGGTCAGACGACTGAACATTTACTCCCCTGGTCATTCGCCTACAATATTAATCACTGCTAACATATGACGCAATCATTCAACCGCAGTACCGGATAGTGACACTACAGGTACTCATTTTATGGAGAGGAGATGCGAGTGGGAGACACTGAAAAGTGTCTCTGAAATTTCCGGGAGGCAACGGGATTTGAACTCCGGACCTCCGGATTGGTAGTCAAGCGCTTTACCATTAGACCACCGCATATCACAAAATCATGCAGAAATCTCCTCCATAAGATTTCTGCATGACTTTCATTCGACATTAATATAAAGCAGCAACCTGCCTAAAACTATCAAACTTCTTCTGTACTAGAATTTCGGTTTTGTAGGGGTTTTACACCAGTCTTTGTATTCGTATTTGCACTCTATGGAATAATACGAAATATCATTCTAATAATTAGATTAGCTATTTTATTGTTTCACTACATACGATTATTGTATATACTTTATTAGTTATTGAGCGACTTTCATGTTGTAAGTAGATTATCCATCTGGCGGCCTCAGTATTGTTTCGAAGAGTTACGACTGATCAGTTTAGATACCTGTAGGCAGTTGGCTGCTTAATGTAAGGTGAAAGTCATGCAGAAAGCTCCTAGGGGAGCATTCTGTATGACTTTCACAACTCTGTATTAAGCTGTCGCCTGTCTCCAAGACCGATATTTATACTAAATGTCACGTCCGGTTTAGAAAGGTTGTACTGTACATAGTAATCTCCGAAGTGTTTCGATTGACCAATGGGATATACAACAAGTTGGGCATGTTTTGGATACAAGGGGCAATAACTCTCAATTTATTGAAGCCAGGGTTAAGGACCTTATGCATGACAAATTCTCTTATCATGATCAATCCATGTATGAGGTTTCACTTCAATGTCATGTGCCATATAGGAGTTATCATCCTGACAAAAAACTGTGGGTTTTTTTACAAAGGGCAATAACTCCAATATTAGTGAAGTCAGAGTTATGGACCTTGAGCATGACACTTTCCCTTATCATGATCTTTCCATGTATGAAGTTTCAATCCAATGGCATGAGCCATATAGGAGTTATCGCCCGGACAAAAAAATGCTGAAAAAAACTACAAGGGTAATAACTCCATTATTAATGAAGCCAGAGTTATGGACCTTGTGTATGACACTTCCTCTCGTCATGATCTTTCCATGTATGAAGTTTCAATCCAATGGCATGAGCCATATAGGAGTTATCGTCCGGACAAAAAAGTGTGCATTTTTTTACAAGGGGCAATTACTCCTATATTAGTGAAGCCAGAGTTATGGACCTTGTGCATGACACTTCCTCTCATTATGCTCTTTCCATATATGAAGTTTTAATCAACTGGCATCAGGCATATTGAAGTTATCGTCCGGACAAAAAAAGTGTGATTTTTTTTTACAAGGGGCAATAACTCCTATATTAGTGAAGCCAGAGTTATGGACCTTGTGCATGACACTTCCTCTCATTATGCTCTTTCCATATATGAAGTTTCAATCAACTGGCATCAGGCATATTGAAGTTATCGTCCGGACAAAAAGTGTGACGGACAGACGGACGGACGGACGGACGGACAGACAGACAGACAGACAGACAGACAACTCTCACGAAAACAATATGTCTCCCCCATATAAATATGGGGGGGGAGACATAATTAGAATCAGACCAGTTACATTTATGGCAGGTGATCATATAGATGACAACACCATTCATCCACCGTAGCTGAGCTGAAGTAATCGTTTGGCATGATCGAGACTGAATATATATTAGTTTTTGTCAATGAAATAATAGGAAAAAAGACAGTATCTCAATCTCAAGGATTTAAAGCTGTCTCTATGATGGATGGAAACGAAGCAGTAGATCAAACGTGTAATTGAAATGTCTACATCACATCCCGCAGGGTATTTTGTAAAGAATAAAACAGACAAAAAACTGAACATTTTCTCGCATGCAAACCGCAGATATCTTCATTGTAAAGTCCAATATGCAGAGTATTCCTGTCTGTTTTATTCCCTGAAAAACATCCATTAAGATGGAAAACTAGAGCCAGGGTTACGTATATACAGCATTTATCACATACTCTTAATGGAATGTTTTTAATTCAGTGTCCAGCTGAACTTCGATACCTCGAACATCAAGGGACCATACAAATTACTTCGAGATAACAGAGATTCGAGTTATCCGATTTCTAATCTGAACAATGTCTCAACTTCGCAGCTTAATACAGGTCTAAAGTAATGCTGAAATCTCCTAGAGGATATTTCAGCATTACTTTCAACATGCATTGAAATGTCGATGTGTTTCTACATATGCGTATTGATACATTGTAGAACCATTCTGTATTGTAAATGTTGGAAGGACCAAACGCTTTAGTTCAATTTATCCCAAGGTTCGAGTTATCCGAGTTCGAGATATCGCAGTTCAGCTGTACATGGTATCATTTCCAAACATTTACAGTTACCTTTACCCTTTATCATGCTAATCGCGACCTCACTCACAATTCAAACAGATTGGATCTAGATGAGATACCGAGTAACTCGACGTCTCATCAAGTTCTAAGCTGACACTCAGTCAACAGTTGCTCAAACGCTTATATGAATCAAAAGTGCGTAAAATGCAACAGATGAGATTTTTGGCAGACATATTTTTTCGGCACGATAAGGGTGAAATAGTCTAAAAGTTTCTATAGTTTTCTTTAGTTTCTAAAATAGCTACAGTGTTCCACCTTCCATATGTCTTTATAGTTATTTTGTCCATGAATTTTCAATAGGTATTGGAATAAGTATAGAATTGGAGAAGGGTTAAACTTGTTCAATGTTGTGAGTGTTTGTGTTAATGATCATACTATGGTGATCTTGATCAAATACAACAGAAAGCCAACTTACTGCACAATGTTCAATTGCAACAGATGTCCCATTGGCAGAACCAATACTTACAGCACCCGGGTTTCGTAACATCAGTCCCAACCCTGCATACAGGGATTCCATACCAAAAACATGTTTGGAGTACATCCTATGTATACTCTCGGATACCGCAGACATGTCGCCCGGGTCGTTCCCCTGGATATACACCTGTGCCTATTCCGATTCACCCATTGGCAAGTCAGAGCATACATCGGCCTGCGGTCTTCCGACCAACGCCAGTTCCCGGTCCTACCGCTGGGCAGCAGGCTACACAGGTTCTGAACATTAAGAGAGTCAACGGAAACATCCCAGGCACGACTAGAAGTACCCAACAGGTAAACCCGCCAAATTCGGCTGCTGTTCGGGCGACTGTTTGTTCTGTATGTGGTGTTTCCTGCATGACTCATTTTTGTACTTTCAGGTGACGGTAAATTGACCGCTGGACCCAGGTTTTTTAAACATTTCAACCTGGCACAATCAGTTCTAGATGGCAGTGGTATGCTGGATGATCTGTTCAGTGATCTGTTCGTCAAGCATGTGTAAAGGAGAATGGACAGGTTTGTTTGTTTTTCTTGAAATTAACATGGACTCGGTTTGTGTCGGGTGTGGCGTAATGAACAACTTAGTCTCTATACGTTTCTACATGTTTATTTCTTCGTACCGTGATATCTTTCTAACATACATGACTATGTCTAACCAGGACTCTCCCTAAGCCTCCTCCTCTACTCCTACTCTCTCCCCTGTATATATATCCAAGGCCTATGTAATGTCTAGACTATCTATGACAGCTGTACTATCTCGTGTGTATTCTTGACATATTGATAAATATATACATGTATACTCTACATGTATCATACAGTCCATAACCATTTAACCTTTAGCCCGTAACATAAGTGTTATGTTACACACCTCTCTTCCTACAAACAGTACTTTTAATAGAAAAGTACTTGTACGTAACACCATATTGACTTAATCATATAACACATAAATATTCTTTTTATTATTCTAACTTTAGTTTTTCCACTCTTAGTCTCTGTTATCACTGAATGTTCTTCTGAATGTACTTTTGAAAACAGTTCTCATGACCTTACGTAGTAATTTATTTTAAGTTCAACACAATTGACCATTAAAATCTGTTTAGTCTTTCTTCTTGCACTTGCATGTCGTTATTATTAGTTGTATATTTGCGGCTGTGTATGTTCCTTAACACGTGTGGTATTCTGCACTTTGTCTTCTGAATAATGTCCTGGTATAATTGTTGTGTAAACTCGGTTACGTAATCGCTCATGTGTATCCTTGACATCTATTACTCTGGTCAACTTCGAACTCCATAATTTATGTCTCCTGGTCATTGACATGGATACCAAAGTACGCAATTTTTTCAGGTAACTCAGTTATTCCCACAGTTTATATATGTGTAATGTTTTTCTCCATTGATATGGCCTCCAGGTCTATTCGTCTGTCACCGTTTTTGGTGTTGCTAGTGGTGACCAAAAGTTTGTCTATGCCTTTATTTGTCGTGCTTTTCTACAGGCTATGTTTTTCTATATCTTGACTAGGATTGGTCTATGTTGTTTTTCAGGCGATGTTTTTCGGCTTTGTCATTTCACCGGTAAACTCATCGAGATTTCGATCCGCTGCATGACTTAAAACTAGATCAACACAGACTTTGTAATTAAGTTCTATATCACATATGTTTAATACTTAAATTGAAATTATATTTCGTAATCTATATAACAAAGTGTATTTCTCAACATTGAAGTTTGGCAACCATTGTAATAATTATGTCATTTTAATTATTTTATAATTGCTTTTTAATATTTTATTTTTCTGAGGTCAAACTATACAGTTTGCAACTTGATACATCTTAGTTATATGTTTTCTTCACTAAACGATTAATTATACAGTGTGTAACTTGAACTCCTTAAGCATTTATTGATATATATTTTCTTCACTAAACTATTTATTATTAAAGGGTTTGTTTGTAATACATTTATTTTAGTATATAGGTTTAACAATGTATTACAATTACCCCCCTATGTTAACATTATCTTACTTATTAAGACAATTCTTGTCATCTTTAAGTCAACTGTCGGCGTCCACTACACATTTTTCATATACAAGATACAAGATACAAATCTTTATTCGGCATAAAATAGCATAAGCATATTCATAGCCATCAATATATATGAACAAATAAATATCTACATACGTAAAGAGCAATGATACATATAACCCTTTACCATACAATGTTTGTAATAGCAATAACATAAAATATAGTACTTCATTAAAATCTATTTACAACACTTTACTCAAATAGCGCTTTATCTTATTTACACGATCATGATCAATTTCTCACTCATCACTGATTAAACCGCGACACGTCTGTCGGGTATATCTTACGTTTATTACGTAACATTGTAAAGAGTACCTTTTAAAGGCATACGCCCAGTTTATACTCTTTTACAAACAACAAAAATACTCTACTCTGTTTTTACAAACAATAAAGTACTATTCTCTGTACACGTTTCAATCATAAGACATTTTCGATACCCTCTTGTCTTATTTGAAAGTATTTGAGATCTAACTAAGGATCAATACGTTACTGCAGTTAAGTCTACCTGACTTAAGCTCTTCTTACTGAAATGAAGTCTACAGTGTTTCCGTTCCTGCTTTTACTTTTCCATATCACTATAATTACATGACAACAAGCTGCCGGATGCATTATTTGTATCGGACCAGTTTGCACTTACTGCCTGACTAGAGCTATTTTCGTAAGCTACGGACATTTCTGTCTTTTGAATAGGATCTAACATATTCGAGTTTTCCTCGGGCCCTGAGGAGCTCGTCTGTGTTAGAGATCCACTTGAAATGTAATTATTTCCAGCTTTTCGTAAGCGTATGGCTAGATCTTTTAACGGAATATTATCTTCAGATGCCGAATTTGATCTGACAGTTTTATGTCTCTTGATTATTCGTCTCTTCATTTTCCGTCTACCCCTGTTTAATCCACTAGATACCCCCTCATTAGGCTCACTATCTTCATCATAACTATTATCTTCATCACTAGAAGTTTCTTGTGGAGGCAATACATATCTACAAGCTCTGATTGGACGCTGACCTACATGTACTATTTTATTATCTGGTAAAGGCCAATCGGCGACATTTGCTTTTCTAACCTGGTCTACATTGCATTTTATAACTCTGTTATCAAGTTGGTTCTTTATTAACAACGACCTGTCACTCAATATTTCCATTATTCTCCAGTACGCCACCCATTTCGGTTGTAATTTACTCTTTTTATTAAAGTTTTTGTAGTAAACAGTATCATTCACTTCGAACTGTACCTCTTGTCTATTACTATTTATTCGCTGATTTCGCTTTTTACGAGCGGCTTTTAGATTTTGATATACTTGACGGTAAATTTCATTGTTTCTAAACATTAAATGTTTGCTGAAGTCGTCCCCATAATAAGGAAGCTTAGTTCCAAGAAGATTATCAATAGGCAGTATAACATCACGGCCAAAAACCATGAAAAACGGACTGTGCTTTGCACTTTCAGTAACATTAAATCTAAGACCTGCAACCGCCTGGTTCAAGATTAAGTCCCAATCTGTGATATTGTTCTGGATTAGTTTAATCAGAATGGAATTGAGCGTCGCATGACTGCGTTCGCATCTGCCATTTGCCTGAGGGTGATAAGTCGAAGTAGTCACATGTTGCACTCCTAATTCAGACATTGTCTCTCTAAACATTCTTGAGGTAAAATTTGATCCATTATCTGTTATTATTCTTAATACCGCGCCATATCGGAAGAAAATGTTTGCAAAGAAAGTATGTAAACACCGATTCAGTTGAAATGTCTGACAGAGGGATCACCTCGACCCAATTAGTTAGTTCACAAACATAACTAATTATATACTTATTACCGCTAGGTGTTAGTGCAAATGGTCCTTGTATATCTACGCTGATTATACTCATCGGATATTTTGGAATTTCTGGCTCTTTCAGAGGTGCTCTAATAGCTTTGAGATTAACTGTCTGACAAGGCACACATTGTTGAACATATTCATATAGATTCTTATACATATTAGGCCAATAATAGAACCGCTTGATTGTAGCATATGACCGACTAATTCCTGCATGTGACAGTTCATGATAGCCTTGCATTACTGCTTCCCTAAGATGACTAGGTACATATACGCGTAATAGTGGATCCTCATCTGCATTTGAAATAAAATAAAGTACGTTGTCTTTGATTAGAAATGTTCGACTTTCCTTATCTGAAATTTCATTATGTTTTAATTTGGTTATAAATCTTTTCAACTCTGCATCTTTAATTTGTTCCAAGCTCATGTCTAGTGTCTTGATGCTATTTGGCTGGTCTAATTCGGGATAGCTTAACTGGTTTTTTGAATCGGCCATTTCTTTGGGGTCAAAACATGTATTGTTTATCGCCCCTATTAATTTGTGGTCTACGCCGCTGTCGTCATGACAACTGTCCTGACAACTGTCATCGCTGACTGAATTTGTACCCTTAATATTCCTTGAAAGCATGTCGGCTACAACATTAGCGACCCCTGGAATATATTCTATTGTGCAGTCATAACATGATATTTCTAGTGCATATCTCTCCAATAGTTTGTTGTCGAATTTTGATTTTAGTAGATAAATCAACGGACGGTGATCAGTTCTGATTTTTACTTTTGCACCACTTAAGTAACAATCTAACTTCTTCAGCGCAAAACTAATAGCAAGTGTTTCTTTTAAAATAGTACTGTATTTTCTTTGCGATCTGTTTAACTTTTGGCTTATGAAGTGAATTGGGACCTCCTCCTCAACTTTACCTGTTTTTGATTGTGCTAATACTGTGCTAATACTGCTCCTAAAGCAAGATTTGATGCATCGGTATATAAAATGTACTCTGCATTGATATCAGGATGTGATAATGTTGGTAATAATTGTAGCTGACGTATGATTTTGCTAAAACTGGTCTCACATTCTTTTGACTACTCAAACGGTACACTTTTCTGTGTTAGCCGCGTTAAAGGTAAAGCTATCTCAGCGTAATTTGGAATGAATTTTCTATAATATCCCGACATTCCAAGAAATGACCTTTTACATTTTTCGGAATTTGAAAGCCTTTCAAAGCTTCCACCTTTTTCGGGTCTGGTCTAATTCCTTCCTCTGAGATTATGTGTCCTAGGTATGTAGTACTGTTTTTTATAAAGTGACACTTCTTAAGTTTTAATTTAAGATTATTTTGCTTCAGTCTATCAAAAACTAGTTGTATGTGCTTTAGATGATCTTCTAATGTGAACTGAATATCAGAATATCATCGAGATAAGCTACACTACAAACTTCTAAGCCTTCTAAAATCTGCAAAATGACTTGTGCAAATGTCCCTGCGGCTAAGTTTATTCCCATAGCTAATCTATTGAATTCAAAAAGCCCTAGATTACTGGTAGTAAACGCAGTTTTTGATTTACTGTTTTCATCCAATTCTATTTGGTGATATCCCTGACTTAAATCTAGTGTCGTAAAATATTTAGCTCCATTTAGTAAGCTTAAAATATCATCAATCTGTGGTAAAGGAAAACTAGTGGGTTGGATTATCCTGTTTATTGCTCTGAAGTCAATGCATAACCTTTTTGAACCATCTGGTTTTGAAACTAGTAAACAGGAGGAACTCCAAGGACTACTACTCTTTCGAATAATATCAGCCTCTAACATTTTATCAAGCTTTTCTTTCAGTACTTGTCTCTGCACAAACGGCATTCTATAAGGTCTCTGCTTAATTGGTAAATGATCGCCTGTAGGAATGTTGACTTTAACATTCGGAACTTTACACATATTCAGACTTCGAGAATATCTCTTCGTTTTTCTGTATGAGCTGTTGTACTTTTGCATAATGTTGCTTTGGTGTATTTATATCAGACAGACTATTTAAAATCGGTTTGTGAATAGTTAAACACTCTTCATTTTCCTTATTGAAAACCGACTCTATCATATTCTCCTGATTAGCTTGAACCTTAGCGATTATGCAGCCTCTTTGTAATTTAATTGTTTTGCCTGACTCATTTGCGATAATTATCGGAACAATTCTATTTTTTCTTAAATGTACCAAAGCGGGAGCTATTTGTAAGTTAGGTTCTTCTGAAATATACCCTGTTTCCATTGAACAAACTTCATAGTCACAATTATTTTCTATACTAGGATTAGCTTTAAGTTTTCCTTGAACTTGATTTATAGTTTGTGGTTTGAGAATTGTAGATTTATTTAGTCTAATTATTGATGCTATACACCTGTCATCTTCCAACGGCACATATTCATCTTTAATTCTAATACAGTATAGATCAAAATAAATTCTACAGCTATTTGCAGCTAAAATATTTCTTCCTATAATACAATTTCTGTTTAGATTATTGACAATTACAAATGTGTGGTCTAAACATAGCTTGCTTACTTTAATTTTTAAATTCGCACACCCTACAACCTGTAAATTATCACCTGAAGCCGACTCTAGTGTAATGTGTGTTTTAGACAGTGGTATTTTAGGCTTAATTGAATCAAAAATTATTTTATGTAATATACTCACGGAGGCTCCTGTATCTATCAAACTTCTAACCTGTTTTGTTTCCTATCTTGATAAGGCAGGAATTTGGAATATCCTTATTTGCAGTAACATTGTATGATCCTACATTATTTTGTTTCCGAACACCGATCTCGTTATGACGGAAACGTCCGAGTTTTCCGAATGTATACTTTTCGGCCTGTTCATCAACTGCCTGAACTCTTTACATTCAAATTTCACGTGACCGACCTGGCCACAAAACCAACATCGTGTTTTGACCCTACGCGCATGCGTATACTCTTTGTTTACTCGCACCGTTTCCGATTTGACATTATTAATTGACAATTTTCTTTTCTCTCGTTTCCGTTTCCGTTTAGATCTTACAATCTCTCTTTTGCTAACTTTTCCCCTAGATCTTAATCTAATTTTTTCTCCGATATTCTGTTCGCTGACAGCTATTTCTATTGCATTTTGAAAACTTATAGGATTCTTCCTTATCAAATATTCCCTAATTTCCCCATCAATTAACCCCTCTGTGAAAAACCAAATTAATTGCTGTTCAATTACCTCTGTATTTTGCTCAAAATTTTCATAAGCACTTTTTGCCAAAACTTTTATTCTCTCTGCAAAAATCTGTACATTTTCACCTCTTTGTTGTTTAATATTGCTTAGTAGTGAAAAATTATGATATCTATCTGTTACTTCTCCAAAAAGATTTTCCAACTCATTTTTCAACTGTTGCCAACTTAAATATTGATTACTTTGTAAACGTTTTTGTATGAATTCTGAAACAATCCCTGTACTGGATCTTAAAGCAATTAAGTTTTTCTTTGATTCTGAAATATTGTTAACTAACACAAATTTTTCTATATTTCTTATCCATGATTCGAATTCTTTAGTTTTTCCATCAAAAGTGAAGTTTACATTTTGTGTTGATACATTTTCTAATTGATTTGCTAAATTTTCCAAAGTCTGAGTCAATCGAATTTCCGCCATTATTACAGATCAAAACAACACCACAAGCCACAAAGTGAAATGACTTACCCGTACTCCGACATTTTTCCGCGACTGATCCAGAATCCTTGGTCACGTGGCACCATAAACGCCCGTGTGGCGTAATGAACAACTTAGTCTCTATACGTTTCTACATGTTTATTTCTTCGTACCGTGATATCTTTCTAACATACATGACTATGTCTAACCAGGACTCTTCCTAAGTCTCCTCCTCTACTCCTACTCTCTCCCCTGTATATATATCCAAGGCCTATGTAATGTCTAGACTATCTATGACAGCTGTACTATCTCGTGTGTATTCTTGACATATTGATAAATATATACATGTATACTCTACATGTATCATACAGTCCATAACCATTTAACCTTTAGCCCGTAACATAAGTGTTATGTTACACGGGTTGAATGGAACGAGTCAAGTTTTCGCCCATTTAGTTATTCTATCGACATCAGTATTTCAAATGTAAGCAGCCATTTCTGTATTCTCTACTATAAAGACTAGTGTCATCAGCGAACATACGAATGTTAGATTGTACGTCATCAACGATGTCGTTGATATAAATCAAGAAGAGGACCGGTCCAAGAATATATCCTTGTGGTACACCTGAATTTACATATTTCATTAGATGATTCTAGAATAAAACGGTTATTAATTGCAAGAACAGATTTTACTTCATATGCTTATAAATCTATAATCGGTATTATATGATTAGTACCCATCAAGACAGGAGGTAAAATAAGAATTTAAAGTGTTAGCTTTGTAATTGCTTTCGACAGACACACTGTCATCATGTATAAGAGCAGGAATAGAGCTTTTATCTGTAGAGGTTGTGAACAATTTGAGAGTTTTCCACCAGTCTCTCAGAGACAGTGAATCAGCACGGAGTTTGATAGATAAACTATCAATGTATAACGTGTTGGATTTTCGAATTAACTTCATTACGACGTGATTTGAAACGAATCCAACTATTATAAGTGTTTGTGAACTTAGCTTTTGATATGCTCGCTTTCTTTTTCTAATTTTGTTTTTGATGTTTGAATTCAGCCAAGGAGGCTTATAATGTTTAATTCGGACAGACTGAGTGTTATTAGGGATACATTGTTCTGTTAATTGTAATAGTTTGTCTGTAATATTCTTGGAATAGACATTAATATAGTCGTCTTTGAGGTCAGTCCAGTCTGTGAGTCTTGCTTTTTCTTTGAGAAGGTCATAATCTTCTTGTTCATATTTCCAAATGTGTCTAGTATAGGATTTGAATTTAGGCTTTGTGTATCGAAATAGTCCATAAATAGGACAGTGGAAGCGATGAATTTGATTGAAGAAAGCATTACCTACGCCACTTGATATTATATTGTTTTTATTTTTCACAAGGATGATATCAATAAGAGAGGATGAGTGTTCGGTAAAATGAGTTGATTTATTGATGACTTGTGTAAAGCCAAATTGTTGGCATAAAAAGTTAATTTTTCTTGCGCTTTGAGGATTTAGCATAAAATTGAAATCGCCGGTTGTTATTATATCCTATATACCTGTATCAACGGCTAAGTGGAATGAATCTTCAATCATAGAAAAATAGTTAAAATCTGAATTTGGAGGTCGATAGAATACAGCTAGTAATATATGTTTATGGCTAATAAAAAGGTCAAACCAAATACATTCCAAACCAACCATTTCAATATCCTTACGGAGAGTATACTTAATTTTATCTTTCACATACAATATAACACCGCCATGGTTATCAAAGGGACTATCTTTTCGCTCAGGAGGATGATACGAGGGAATATGCAAGTCTACTGTCGCAACAACATCGCTCCAAGTTTCTGTAACGGTAAGTGAATCGAAACCCTGAGGTTCCGTAGACAGGATATCCGATTTAGTGAGCATACTTTGGACATTATAATGTACTAGTGATAGATTATTGGCTAGGACCAACGCTGATGCAGATAAGTTATGGTCGAAACAAGCGACATGTTTTAGACATGTTTGACTCGCAGGGGTTAGAAGGTTTCTGGTATAAAATATACTTTAACATTTCTAAATAGGGAATATGTTTCAATATGTTCTCTTGTTAGACAGAATATAAACAAGCAATTGTGTAAAAATGGGAAAGCGAATCGACAGTTGTATGTTCGGATGAACAAAAATAAGAAAATAATATAAACATAAATATAGGCAAACAAGGGAATGTATTTACAAACGATACTATCTATGTGATGAGCTCATCAGTTATCATTACTATGCTACAAATATGTCCTATAAAAAAACTTAGTCCACTGGCCTGTTTCACTGACTTCCATCTCCCCCCCCCCCCCCTTGTTCGGGCTATGAGAAGCTGCCGAGTCAAACGGTATGGAACCTGAGCCGAGAACGCCCAGTAACTCTGCGTTTTGCCAGGATCCAAACCGTCGGCAGTCGCGCTAAACACGAAACTTGTTAACAAAGTAGACCGTTCCTATAGTTATGAATAGTACACATAAACCCTGGGCGATATATTTAGCTAGACTAAATAAAGTATGTGTGAGCACATAGTAAGATTTTATAGCATAAATAGAGAATAATAGGTTAGTGCCGTAGATGGGACACCTTTATCCGACGAGGGGAGAAAACGTTGAGGCGAGGCTTGCCGAGCCTCAACTGTTTTCTCTCCGAGTCGGATAAAGGCGTCCCATCTACGACACTAACCTATTATTCGATTTATCCAGTCAATATAGTTAAATGTCTTTTTTATAGACTCATAACACTCTTGAAATAATTTACATTGAAAATGCAGTTTTTCGATCAACGGGTTCCTCCCTTTTCACTTCCATTTAGACGTAAATAGATCTAATGAGCTACCACAGAGGAATATAGTTTCGATACTTGCATTACTAGAAGGGAAACGTGGTTGAATTTGAAAAATAAGATGATTTGAATCGAGGGTCGATAAGTTATTTCAAACAGACATGATTATATTCTTTGGTCAAATTCGAGTTACATACTCTCGGTTTCTATTTTTAGATAGACCTAACGTCGCTCATAAATCGATGGAACTGAACAGGCTATATTTAGGTTTATGACTATCACCGCCCCTGTAAGAGTTTATCAATCAAATTATCATGAGAGTGAAAAGAAAACATTTACTATTTATCTGTCAATCTTTGCTTCCAGGTTTGATTTTATCAAAAACGGGTTTTGCCAGCGGTGGATTAAAAAAATAAATAAAACTGATAAATCAACGTAATTTTGTATTGGCCTCAGTGGCGTAATCGGTAAGGGCGACGTCTCTAGAGTGATTAGAATTGGTTTTTGTAGGATCAGGCGCGGGTTCGAATCCAGCTGTAGCCAATTATTTTTATTTTTTCTCATTTGAATAATTCTTTTGGTGACCAAATAGATCTGTTAGATCTATTCCATCAACATGTTTATGCATATTTACAGAAAACTAAAATAGTTCCATGGTTATAGAATCATTACGCCTATCTACTAACCTAATAAACCTTCTACTACCGGAAGTAACCTAATAAACCTAAGTTTATTTGCACCCCCTTTATTATGTCACTAGAGAAGCCTGGTGACTGGATAAAGTAATATTCTTGCACAAAACGTGCTGTTGTAGTCCCGCTAGACCATGTATTAACAGGGCGATTCTCGTGCTCACGCGCTGTTGTTGACCGGTTTTAATTATACCTATTCGGGGCCTAAGGTAAACAATGGACGCGAATGCTATATAGAGTTATGGCCTAAGCATAACTTATGTCAACTCAGAAAATTAACGATAAGTACAACTGTGGCATGTATATTAGGATAGGAAGCAGTGGTGTAGTGGTTATGCTGTTAGACCTGGATAGGTTAATACAACATGTCGCAGTTTAATTTATCGTTAATTTTCTGTGTTTACATACGTACTGTTTTGTAAACAACGCCTTCTGATCGTTGTACTACTGTAGTGATAGACATATTGAATGGAATTCCATGTAAACGGTATTTGACGTCATGAAATGACGTCAGAAAGAAAACAGTGGCCCGGAAACAGCATAAATCGAACGAAGTGTGTCAAAGACGTGTATAGTTTTGCTTGTATTTGGAAGAATTAAATTGATGCAGAAAATGGGTTTTATGCAAGAATAGCGTTAATACACGTTTGTATTCGGGCAATAACATCTCAGTGTCCCTATGAGCTCGGGCCAACAACAGTCCCTCGGGACACTGCAGATGTTATTGCCCGAAAAAACGTGTATTAACCCTCTATTATATAATGACAGAACAGGTTAGCAAACACGCGGATTCTGCAAAAACAAACGTGTTTCAACCACTGAAAGCATCAACTATGTAGTACATTATTATTTACATCTTGTTAACCCTTTCCTCCATTAACAGTCATGTAAGATACAATGGCGTTATGAATATTAATAAGACTTTATTTGCTACAATAGCACAAGGAAACAGGAGGTTTTGGCCAGGGAAAAGGATGAATAATCCTATCTGTATTATACCATAAGTAGACAGAGCAGATCCTGGTCAGACCGCTCCTGTAAATGCTGTCTGATCTTGGTCTGCTGTGTTTGCGAAATTGCAGAAATGTGTATATATGGGGTAAAGGGTTAAAGTGAATCATTGCTAGGATTTGACGTCGTCTATGTTCTGGAATACATATACAGTATAACATATCCACATCAGAATAAATGTGATATAAATTTCAGATGAGTTCCTAAGACGGCTGTTGACAGGCAATTTTAGTGCGGAATAAATAACACGTTCAAAACCCATTGATCAACAACACGAATGAGAACTATCACTTAAATGTAATTAATTCTGCAGTTTCAACACTGCAACATTTTAGAAAGGATGTTTGGATCCTGATGAGTCAAAAGATGGCCACCTTATCAGGATTTATACTACGGACAAATACATACTAAAACCGTTTACATGATACTGTTGCTCTCTTGTTCTGCAGACAGAGTAGATCCAGATCAAAAAGCGATTTAAGAACTTAAAATATGATACGTGTATATCTTATTCTACAGTGTCTGCCATCTCGGAGTTGAACTTACTCAACATTAATCAAGCCGTACATTCTTACATGGCTATCTGTAAAGTAAAGTGTTTACCTTAATCAACATTAATCAAGCCGTACATTCTTACATGGCTATATGTAAAGTAAAGGGTTTCAATTCATATGCAATTTATGTGATTACACATAAGCGATGACTTAACAACAGCTATTTTCAAACACGCAGTCTGCTGTTTTGTTTTGTTTTGCACGAAAAAAAACACAACACATTTCCATGGAGCGTGTATGAGAGAGACTGTGAATCCGAATGAGACGGCCAGGCGAGGACTTCTCATCAGGTGCCAAACAACTCAAGTATTCAATCTAGGCTAGATTTGTTTTATCATGATCAACGTATCAGGGTAATCTAAGAGAATGTCCCCTTTCAGCTCCACCTGTAACTTACGAGTATAAAGGTGTTTTATGCAGCAGTAAGAGCTGATCGACATTTGAAAACAGTTTAGACCCGGATCAACGAGGTCCTCATAGATGCTTCCACTGATGGTCCTTCAAATCCCTGGAAAATGTATACTCAATGGACACCGTATTAAACCATTCCAAAGCAATCCTTATGGAAAAATAGCCAGCATAGAAATGGTCAACAAGGGTCACTGCTTTAAGTGCTATTAGTACAGCAAACCCTCTCCATAACGGCCACTAAAGTGTGTTTATTAGTAGGTATTTAGAGCAGGTGTTTGCTTGAAGCAAGATGAAAGTAAAACAGAACGCTCCAATAGGAGCGTTCTGCTTTACCTTCACCTTGCTTTAAGGATCAACCTGCCTTTAACACAAAATATTTTATGTAATTTAATGACCGTTATAGAGAGGTTTAACTGTACATTGACTGTTTGCGACCATCTACGACCATTGTTATCCAGGTTCGTTTTCCTTTTATCAAAATTAGATGAAATACTTTTAACTCCAAGCCGTGATCCTTCAATAAGAGAGGAGTTAATTAAACATTAGAACCAGAAACACGTGTGTAACGGCACTTGCAAGCAGTGTAGACCAAGATCAGAGGACTCCTAGAGGAGCATTGGGAACAGGGTCTGTACTGTTTAACAGTCAACATCATCTAGCTCATCTCAATCATTTCATATGGAATGAGCTCTATATCTAAATACTGACGGGATTTTACACTTTCAAACAACAAATAGCGTTTGAAAGGGTACTCCTAGCCGAGTAATTACAACGAAGATCGAATATTAAAGATGCTTTATTATATGATGTTTGATGGTTTATTATACCCCCCTTTTGAAAAAATGGGGGTATATTGCTTTACACATGTCGGTCGGTCTGTCGGTCGGTAGGTCGGTCGGTCGGTACAGCGACGGTTTCCGATCGATAACTAATAAACGACTTGGCATAGAATCTTCAAACTTGCTGTGGTGGTTGGTCATGACAACTAGATGACCCCTATTGTTTTTGAGGTCACTGGGTCAAAGGTCAAGGTCAAAATGACCTTAAATGGTGAAATAGTTTCCGATCAATAACTGCTCAATTGTTTGGCTTGGGATCTTCAAACTTGCTGTGGTAGTTGGTCATGACCACTGGATGACCCCTATTGTTTTTAGGTCACTAGGTCAAAGGTCAAGGTCATCATGAACTTAACTGGAGAAATGGTTTCCGATCAATAACTGCTCAAGGGTTTGTCTTAGGATCTTCAAAACTGCTGTGGTGGTTAGTCGTGACCACTAGATGAGACCTGTTGTTTTGAGGTCACTAGTTCAAAGGTCAAGGTCACCATGACCTTAACTGGTGAAATGGTTTCCGATCAATAAATGCTCAAGGGTTTGGCTTAATATCTTCAAACTTGCTGTGGTGGTTGGTCATGACCACTAGATGATCCCTATTGTTTTTGAGGTCACTACGTCAAAGATCAAGGTCACCATGACCTTAACTTGTGAAATGTTTTCAGATCAATAAATGATCAGTGGTTTGGCTTAGGATCTTCAAAGTTGCTGTGGTGATTAGTCATGACCACTAGATGACCTCTATAGTTGAGGTCACTAGATCAAAGGTCAGGGGCTCTGGGGGTATAAATGTTTTACAAACATCTGTTGTTAGTATTTAAATTATACGTGACTCCCTGTACAGATGCTCCCTGTACAGTTTATCTTGATTAAGATTTCAAAGGAAGAATTCCACATAACTAAATGAAATAGTTGTTTTGACAGTTGTGACCTATATTAACAGTTTCCTTCATATAAACGCTGTTCGTGCATTTGAAACAGAGTAGCCAAGGCTAGACGGCCCCACTAGAGACGCAGTGTCTGATATGGGTCTACATGTCTGTTAACGGTCAGTGATTTCTAACCGATTGTTCGAAATCTAAAACAGTTATCATTATCGGTCTTTAAGACAAGTGGGTGGTTAATGCAGATGGAAGTCATGCAGAAAGGTCCTCTATGAGCTTTCTGCATGACTTTCACCCTGCAACAAGCTACCACCTACCTTAAAGGACATCAATTATTCATTAAACTATGGGGTTTTAACTATAAATATTAAATGTAAACCGTAAAAAGTCGCCCGTACTTTATTCTCAGTGTTATTCATTCTGGTCCTTTGGGATCATCAATTTCAGTGCTTTAAGTTTTGAAAATTGAATACGGGTGCTAGGAGACTTGAGCAGTGTTGCACTTTTAATTACTGCTCATGAACAGACTAAAAAAACTGAGTTTGCAATTTTCTCTTTATAGGGTTTGGTGGAGAAATAAAGGAGGTATTCTTGAAAATATTTTAATTACGCATCTTGTCTGGACTTCATTCAATATATTGTAACAAAATCTCATAGCTAGTCTATAGAGGTGTCATGTGTCCAACTAATACTACATAAAACCTTTACTCCATGAATATTCATGTGAGAAATAATGACATCATGGGTGTCAATTAGACTATTTCAATAATGAAACATTGACAGAGGAATGTTTTGCCATGGCAGAATCATAATCTATATAAATCCTACAGGACCCATCTGATCTGATTTGGGTCTGCTCTGTTTGCAAAGGTGAACAGGCGTGCATATTGAAAGCAGCAGATATTTTTAATCAGAAAAAAACACTATCTCAAACAGTCCGGGCATAGATAGTTAGACATTATTGTTTATCAAAAACCAAACTGCTTGGAGAAAATGGAAACAGTCAAAGCCTGGCCATTTAGAGTGAAACCATTTTTGGAACTGCATTTATCATGCATGTACATGTATTTACTTAATGGATATTGCAATCCAATCAAAACAGCAGCAACAAACGTTAGCATCCTAATCATAGTAATCCGTGGGAATTCCTAGCATAAATTACTTTATTTGAGTGCACATGCACACACACACACACACGTGACATTCCACACCTAACGTGAAATAATGCTGATCCAAATGTCAACTACTTCCTATATTCCATTGGCAATTGTCCGACCTAGCAGAGTTTAATCGAGAATTGATAAATTAACCATATCATTTCTCTAACCCATAGTAATCTACCATTCATGTTACAGTAGCTCTTCTGTAAATTCAAGTTTTTGCTTTTGTAAATGTTTGCGATCTTGCTCTAAGCATTCTAATGTATATTTTACGCAAAAAAGAACTGAAATTAAAGTATTGAATTATCTATTCGGCGTTTCACCTATTGATTTGTTAACACTTGTAGCCAATTAATTTTCGTCTGCCAACAATGCCGCCTGCTTTAAATTTAAAAGCAGTGTCACTCAGTTCGAATACTGATCAAGACGCCGAGTTCCTCGGCCTCTTATTGTATCCACACTATTTGAACAGGTTAAAACCTATTTTATATAATATTTTAAGTAATGTCAACAAAATGTCTAAATGTTTTGGACTACTCATAAGGCCTTAGTAACACAAAAAATCTTCAGTTTCATCACAAAGGGCCCTTGAAACGGCAGCCATTTCAGTCGGCTGACCATAGTTATATAATAACCCTTTCAGTCTCACACTGGACTCTTATCCCTTTTCAGGCTAACTATTCATGTAAGACATAATGACATCATGAATATTTATTAGCCCACTTTTTATAATGGCATAAGCACACAAATATTCAATTTCTAATCTGAACAGTATCTTAAGTTCACAGCTTATTGCAGGTCTAAAGTAATGCTGACAACTCCTGTAGGTTTTTTTTAGAAATGATAGTATTCATTTCATACTGTATATTATCCAATTCGAGATATCAACTGTATGTCTAAATGAAACGCCAAAGAGTATCATAGCCTGTAACTCTTGATACCTTGAATCTAGAGTTACTAGCCATCTCATCAAGATCCAAATTGCCTAACGTACAGTAACAGTGAATTTTCAAGTAAGTGTCATTATGTCAATTAATTAGTGACATTAATATACTGATAAAGCCTGAATATATGAACACATCATTAATATATTGACGCCTTTTACGGGGAAAACGGATTACTTACTCCTTCCGCCACAGTAAATCCCTCTAAAGGAGGTCTAAGTAATATAGTTGAATGAAGAACTGCGGGTTATTAATAATATGAAATAATTAGTGTTTTCAATTAATATATACACATATTTTATGCTAGAGCATAATTTAAGACCCAGTCACAGCATTTTACTTCATAGATACACATTTGCAAACAGGGTAAACCTAGAGTAGACTCAAAATAAATGGCTCCTGCTGAATCTTCTTTTTTTTACTTATGAGTGTTCGAACTATCAGGGGTTGACTGTGGGCGATTCATTGAGAACCATTTCTTTGATTTCCCCGGTTGGCTGGTCCAGACATAGTTTGAAGACAGCTGCTATCTTTTGACAGCTGAATCCATAGGTTATCCACTTTAATCCCTTACAATGCTGAATTATCATACTGGAATAATCTATCAATGTTTGACCCTTTCCCTGTTCTATGTTTGACCCTTTCTCTGTTCTATGTTTGACCCTTACCTTGTTCTATGTTTGACCCTTTCCTTGTTCTATGTTTGGTATGTTTGACCATTTCCTTGTTCTATGTTTGACCCTTTCCATGTTCTATGTTTGACCGTTTCCCTGTACTATGTTTGACCCTTTCTTTGTTCTATGGTTGACCCTTTCTTTGTTCTATGTTTGACCCTTTCCCTGTTCTATGTTTGACCCTTTCTTTGTTCTATGTTGACCCTTTCCCTGTTCTATGTTTGACCCTTTCTTTGTTCTATGTTTGACCATTTCTTTGTTCTATGTTTATTCCGAATTTCAATACATACTCAATATTTATGAACTATACAGTTATAATAAAGCGTCGAATGTGGATTGATGCAGCCATTTTTTAAAGTAACGAAACAAACCTACTGAATATTCATGGACAAAATAGTTATAAAGTGTCGATAAAGTTTGGAAATAGAGGATCTTACATGGGTGTTCTTGATTATTGGATTTATTAAATTCGTCTTTTTAAAACGATAAAAAAACTCGCTAAAGCTCGTTTTTAATCGTTAAAAAGACTCATTTAATAAATCCAATAATCAAGAACATGAATGCAAGATTCTATTTATAACATTACAAACACAAATGTTTTTTGCAGCCAATATTTCAGCAATAACGTGGATTGTTATAAATTATCCTTACATATAGAAACGATGAATTAAAAGTGTTATTAGGTTCGCTAAGTAACTGGGACAAAGTAGGTCCAAAATTTCCAACTGTTTTTTACTTACTGTCATATCAATCAGGATCTAATTATGACATCTTTTGTATTCATTTTAACTGTGATATTTTTTATGAGTAGAAATCTGCATAAACAAAAGGATATGCGGTGAAGTTGTGAAGGCACATTTTTATGTATGGATGGCTTGGGTCAGAGTAGCTGGTAGGTCTTTTTTGGCATACATTTTGTAGATATTTACTGACAGCGACTATAATTTGTATTATTTTATCGAAATTAAGGCGGAAGTGCCAACAGACATTTGCCATCTATCGTGACTCAATCGTTGACAGGTAGGTCACCGTCCGCCAGTTTGTTTTGACAGCGCGTATGAATACAGTTAGGTCGTTCGAAGGTTATTCACTAGTGAATATATGCCCGTGAATATCAAAATATACATAATAGCGTTAAGCCACGAGTAATGTTATAAAGTGGAATATTTGATAGTGTAGCCATTTCGGAAAGTGAAGAAACAGAGCAATCAAATTCCGTCAGCTAACATAGCAGACCCTGTTCAGACGGCTACCATAGGAGCCGTCTGATCTGGGTCTACTCTGTTTACAAGTGCATGCACCACGTTTATATGAAGGAAAGGTTTAACTACAGAGTCTTTTCGGTATGAAATGCTTAACCAATTTTCTCCCACGATCCTATATATGGGACGTAGACAAACATGATAGCACTATATTGTAATCACTATTTTTTACATAAATATACATAAAGGAAAGGGTTAAGACACGTGTCAGCTTGATACAGGGCGAATGCCATACAGACAGTTCCTCTTTGAGCTTTCTGCATGCTTTTACCATGCATTTAGACTTTTTTCTAGTTAATGCTATTTTTTGATAAGTTTATTCAAAGAGGTTGGGTCTCAAGCTAGCCTATGAGGTAATGGGCATGTTTATGTCTTTCATGAATATATAGAGGATCTTACATGAGCGTTCATTACAAATTGTTTTTATGAAACGAGTTTACTATAATAATATAACACGAGCTTTAGCGAGTGTCATATTTATTACAGTAAACGAGTTTCATGAAAACAAATTGTAATGAAGACGAATGTAAGATTCTTTATATCACATAAGCCTTAAAAATGCCACAGCAATAAAACAGTCTATAGCTGACGACTGTTTCGACCATTGGTTACACACAGCGTAGTAATACAACGGACGAGCACATGGAGCGTAGCTAGCTAGGATTGGCTAATGCTTAAATGAACGCTACGATTGGCTAACGATTGCTAATTTGCATGATTTACGGCATTCTGTTACGGCACTCCCACAAGGCAGATTATTACTCAGGGAGCCAATGGGGTCTATCATGCACCCACCCCTAGACTTTTTTTCATGGATACCAAAATGTTCAGAAAAGTCTCCTGAATCAGAATCGCGAGTGTACTAAAAGTACTATATATTCTACAAATATCTACTATGGAAACAGTTAAAACGTTGCTTAAAGTTAGTATTTTGGTCCTAAAATTTGATAATTTGTTTTCTGAGGATTTTGTCATTATGTTAAACTGCATTTGAAGTTGTTTTCTGATATATGTCGGATAAAAAGTGAATATTTTACATTATTTGCGTTATTTTTTATAATGTTTTTACTATTTTAATGTCCTCATTAATATTCGTGAGTATGCAAATAAGGTTATTTAAAATAAACAAGCTGAAAATAAAAGCACAATGTTTTGCCTCCAATTTAGTACCAGTTTTATAGGTTTAGGACAAAAATGGATTAATACATACTCATTTGATTGCTAAAATTCATAAGCGGGTGTTTCCGTTACGAGATGACGTCGTGTTCAAAGTTGCTAAAAAGGATGAAAATTATTTCGTTTCAAATAACATGATTTTTCATGTGAGGAAACCTTCCCGCTGGGTCGTGGTAGGTCTGGGTGTTATCTGTTTACGAAACAATGCGATTTGTTCCGTACAAGGAAAACACCTCTCGGGCCTTCCACCACCTGTAATTAGCTGGGTATTACTGAAATACATGTACTTTTGAAGCGACATAAAATCGTTACAAATTATACAACTTACTTTCTAATTAATAACTAATAAACAGAGAATATTGAACAAGCCCTAAGCATGTAAAGAACATGATTTCTAAATAGATCGAAATTTCAAATATTTACGCTAGTACATAAAATATGGCATATTGTGTCTATCTCTGAAATATTCGTCCGTTTTACATTGTTCTGAATGATCTATAAAAAAATGCAATATACCAGCAATTAAAGCAATACATGCCAAATATACTTATCGGTATAGTTCCAATGTAATGTTCTGACCAGCATAATAATCACCTTTATATGGTTTGTGTTTACCAAAGGAGAAACTAACACCCGTTGTATTAATTTAACAGGTTCACTTTTATGTGAGCATTTGTACATAACAGCGTTTGTATTACTGATGCCTTTCAGGGCAATTTATCACATGTATATCTTAGTGAAGGAGACATTCAGATACTGATTCAAAGTGTGTGATAAAACAAATATACATTATATTACATTAATATTCATTCAACACAAGTTACACTTGCTACAATAGTCAATGATTAACGTTTTCGTTGAAGGGTTGTGTATTTTGGAAATCACGCATACAGAGTAGACAGAGTAGACCAAGAACAGGCAGTTCCTATAAGAGCTGTCTAATCAGGGTCTGCTCTTTATATAATACAGTAAACCTTTGTCTAATTATGGGTGCATAGAAGCTTTCTGTATTAATTGTGCCCTGTATTAAGCTACCACATGTTCTTTAAGATTGGTGTGTCCAATTGATATGAGGTCGCTAAAGACAAAATCTACAGTTTATGATATGATAAAACTATCCACTTTTCACTACACAAATTCGGATAATGAATATTCATGAAGTCACAAATCCTTGTATAATCATTTATGAGGGAAAGGGTTACTAAGGAATATTATTATTTATTACATTTTGTATAAGGTTCATTTGTTAAAGAGTACCCAAAAAAAATACAGAATTATCTTTATCAAAAAAAGGTGATGGAATACCCCCGCAATCTTGATCGCAAATTCAAATACGCATGTTTCAAACCAAAATGACAAAAAAATACTCAAAGTTCAAGGGAGATAATTTTGCAATATTCAGCGGTGAACATATAAAAATTGCGTCTTGCACATCTTCTATTCTTGGTTATTATGTGTATTTAGATATAAATTCAATAACTTCAAAACTGAAGGAGGAGTTCGCGATACCAACTATCCATGTTAAAATGCGGCCGCACCGACCGACTGCCAGACATAGTGATTCCAGTATACCCCCTGAAACAAGTGTGCGGCACAACAGAGACACAGTAGAACTGCTCTAAAGCGACCACTTCATGAATAGACACTGCCGTCGTTAGAGCAGGTTGCTGCTTAACCAATTCCCTCATGTTTACACCTTTCGATGCCTATATAAAAAACAAATTTGTGATGAATAGAACATTTGCTTTATGTGCCACATGTTTTTCTAGATATGCGTAGATATACATTTTAGAACAAAATATGTACTTTAAATCTTGGAATGACTGGACATTTATTTCGAGTTATCCCGAAGTTCCAGTTATCCGAGTTCGATATATTGAAGTTCAACTGTAAGATTGACAAGTCAAAGAGTCAACAGAGAACAAAAATGTCACAAATGATGTGGAATCATTTACTGTAGTCCATTCCCTGACAATCTATTTTAGACTTAACCTAATTAAATAAATCTACCGAAAAAAGCATTTACAAGAGAAAAGGGAAAATTCAGACTGTCATTTTGAAGCATTCGGGGCAAATACTGTATTTATCAAAATGCCGAATGGTTTCAAAAAGTGACTTTTACTAAAGCTTTAAAAGGCGTCAATATGAGAGACTGGGTTAATAGAAAGATTGGGACACTGATATTGTCTATCTTATCGATTTTATAATTAACATTTTCTTGAAATATTTGATGACATTTAGAGAGTCTTTATCGTGGTAACACATTCGTTCAACCACGATAACATATGCAAACAGTTTGGATCCGGATGTGACGCCGATTATTTCTGCGTCACATCCGGATCCAAACTGTTTGGTGTTCTGTGTATCTTTTCATAAAGAAATTGAACAAGCGCATCCACTCTAAAACTTGAAGCAGAGGAAGATATGAGCAGTAGACGACAACGCTGGCATTGAAAAGAGTAATGTTTAATGGCTTGAAGTGGAACGCGTTGAATGGACTATAAAGACTGAAAATTGTATAATTATCTTTTAATATTGACAGTAGATGCAGCAAATTAATGTAACAATTTGTCGACGTCACAGTCTTTTGATTTTAACAAGTCTACCACTGTCATAAAAAGAGCCCAGTTAACTAGAAATACACATCTGAACTGGCTTCTACTGGTTGGCCAAACAAGAGTCTATTTAAATGATTACAATCTATCTATAACAGGCATTAGGTAGGTGTGAAACACACGCCTTTGAATCAATGTTACAAATATAATGCTTGTAAGTGTTAACACATTCCCTCATAGGTTATTTTTGTATCCAACCTCTTTGAATACATCTACCAAAAACGAACATTTACTAGAGAAAAGGAAACTTTTAGAATTGTATATAACATTGAAACTATTGTGATAAATAGAGCATTTGCTCCTTGTGAGCAACTAGTTTAACAACGTGGTCTTTACAGAGGCATCAGATGGCATCATTATGAGGAATGGTTTAACATGATACACAAGTATATGTATACTCGAAGCGATAGTTACTTTTTCTGCTAAAGCGACAGCAAACAGACCAACAAGAACCTTGTTGAAACGCACTCCGTTCTTCCTTAGACAATCTGACAGCTTCATAAATGTTTACCAAGCATTTCCATTAACGTACATCTATATTGTATTATTGACTCTCCTGTCAATGGCTCTGGTTTCAGCAGACTTTCCTGCAGAGTTTGTTGTTATAACAACTGGAGTTATATACAGCTGAACTTCGATATCTCGAACTTCATGGGGAAATAAATGAGTTCGAGATTACAGTGATTCGATTCATCCGATTTATAACTTGACCAATACCCCAAGTTTACAGTTCATTGCCAGTCTAACGTAATTTTCGACCTGCATTAAGCTGTCACGTGTTTCTAGATATGTGTAATGATACATTTTAGAACAATTCTGTACTGTAAATTTTTGGAGGATTGAACTGTTAGTTCAAGTTATCTCCAAAGTCGAATTATCCGAGTTCGAGATATCGAAGTCCAAATGTTACAAAAAATAGTATGTGAACAGAGAACAGTTTGTCATTATACCCACAGAGAACGATAAACAGTTTAGTTTGCCATCATACCTACATGCCCTGGCCAAAGTCCGGGGTAAGATGCATGAATTAAAGCATTTCCAAGAATAGTTCCTTTATTTCTCCACCAAGCCATATATTTAGATAACGTTTTAAGATTCGCCTCTCTTTTCGCGTTCATGACAAATGGTTTGGTGAAGAATGAACATTTTAGTATTTTACCTTTATCTTGTATGTTTATCGTTGATTGTTGACACACATGGCGGCATGTGCTACAGTGACTGTCGTCAAGCCTGAAATAAACCGGTCTTATTAGTTCATTATATAGTCTCCACCAATACTGTGTCGTACAAATATAGAGCAATGTTTTAACATAATAAACACATGATTTGCAATTCTCATGTTTGTAGAATTATAAGAGACTACAATTTATTTGACAAATACAGTATGCGTTTATTTAGCATTCTATCACATATATATTTACAAGATTAAGGTTAGATAAGTAATGTTAATGGAGATTAAAAAGAATGGCTTAAAATATGTTGATTGTTAAGAAACTGAGAAATGTTATTCGGTGCCCTAATGCGCTTAATTAAAATATGAAATAACTTCACAAAGAATTCTATCCCTGATCAGGTCAGTGGTAAATGATCAGCATTCGATAATCAAACTCATATAAAATTGCACACTTAGTATGAAATAGTCCATTGACATCATTTATAAATGGATAACAATCTACGTTACAAACTGTAAAAACAGGTTTTGGCACAAAATCATGTTTTGGCACAACACCATAGCATTTCTGGTTTAGTGAATAAAATCAATTTATCCGTTTAGGATTTGCAGTAAATCTCAACAAGCTCACCTGTTTCAAATAAAGAGACCACAACGAAATCCGCTCATTGCATCACGATTTATTGCTGCCTTGATCGGAAGGTCCTGCAGGACTATTTAATCCTTTGCCATGAAACAAATCATGACATCATTAATATTAATTATCTGGAAACATTAGTTGCTTCTTTTGTGATTTTATCCCTGCTTGACTTTACTACTTTTTAAATACAAAGCATCTTTTAGGCAGAAACTGTAGAATCAGATTTATGTAAACCATAAGCAAACAGAGCGGATCCTGATCAGACTGCTCCAATAGGAACCGTCTGATCTGAGTCTTCTCTGTTTGCAAATGCGTGAAACGGCGTTTATATGAATGAAAGGGTTAAAGACTCGATCCTGTCTAAACGATACGTTTTTCGTGTAACTTTGTTTACAAGTGTATACTTTAAATAGAGGATCTTACATGAGTGTTCTTGATTATTGGATTTATTAAATGAGTCTTTTTAAAAGATAAAAAACGAGCTTTAGCGAGTTTTTTATCGTTTTAAAAAGACGAATTTAATAAATCCAATAATCATGAACACGAATGCAAGATCCTATTTATAACATAACACACACAAATGTTATTTGCAGCCAATATTTCAGCAGTAACGTGGATTGTTATAAATTCTCCTTACATATAGAAATGATGAATGAAAGGTGTTATTAGGTTCGCTAGGTAACTGGGACAAAGTAGGTCCAAATTTTCCAACTTTATTTTCTACTTACTGTCATATCAACCAGGATCTAATTCAGACCTCTCTGGTATTCAATTTAACTGTGATAGTTTATGATACAAAAACATACAGAAACACGTCAAAATAATTTTTGAGTTACAGTTTTGACATACATAGTTACAAACACGTCACATTATGACGTCATTGTACACAACATGTGTCTATGTTAAGCGCGCCATTTACATGAAGACCTACATATGTAGTCGCCAACACGTCCGACACTCACTGTCAATGGGATTCGAAATGCGCCTTCGTTTTGGTATATTTAAGCCCTTCATTAGTGTTGTATGTATACACATGGACATGGACATTTCCACCGAGAAAAAAAATCTCGATTCAAGTTCATTGAAAATGTTTGAAATGGACAAAAGATTCAGTACGAACTGCTGCATAAAATGTGTTGGAACAGGAGGAAGATTTTCGCGAAAAGCTGAGTTAGTGAGTATAGCATATTTGAAATATGTTTGTGCTGTGCTGGATTCAGATGACTATTGTTGTTGATTGATGAGATATTTGTATGAGTAGAAATCTGCATAAACAAAAGGACATGCGGTGAAGAAAATGCAAAGTTGAGGAGGCATTTTAATTTAAATGTAGAATTGATTGTATGGGTCAGAGTAGCTGGTAGGTCTTTTTTGGCATACATTTTGTATATGATTCCTGACAGCGATTACAATTTGTATTATTTTATCGAAATTAAGGCGCAAGTGCCAACAATCCTTTGCCATCTATCGTGACTCAATCGTGGACAGGTAGGTCGACCACCGTCCGCCAGTTTGTTTGTTTTGACAGCGCGTATGAATCGTTCGAATGTCATTCGGTCGTTCGAATGTTATTCACTAGTGATTATATGCCCATGATTATCAAAAAATAAATGATAGTGTTACGTCACGCTGAAGCCACGTGTTATGTTATAAATAACATTAACTAATACCAAAATAATGGTGAACACTCCGCCTTGTTTGCATGACCTATTAGCCATAGATAAAGATTAGAGTGCATCTACTTTGTTTACTCTACTCTCAAGCATGTTTTTTAAATTTCTGAATAAATAAAGATATGTGGATTTCCACTGTCTTATATCTGGAAATGCACATCCTGTTGCACCCGATACTGCATTATTAAAAGTGTATCTACCGACATACATGTATCTTACTTGAATATTCATGGAGTAAAGGGTTGATACGTTTCACTTGTTTGAACACAATCTATCAATCAATCCTCGCTATGAATGAGTGGGTTGGTGTATGTGAACCAATAATTGTCCATGCATGAGCGACAGGATTAACCCCATCCATCACTTTATTCAAGTTAACCCTTTTAATATAAAGCTAGATTTAATTGACATTGCAATTTCCTTGAATCCTGATAAGACACTGAGTAACTCATCGTCTCATTAGGGTCCAAGCTGTTTAACAGTCTGTCAATAGTTTCTCAAAAGCTCGAATGCATTGCAGATCAGAAACAAATCAGCAAATCAGTCTGAGTAGACATTTATTTTTTCTGCATGGTGAAAATTAAACGTAACGCATATGGTTTCTTATGAGACACCGCTTAGTAGATTAAATCTGTCTAGGACCAACTGATATTATACAATAGAACCTGTCTTGAATACAGTAGCCTTGAAATACAGGTGGTTGCTTTATTCAGGATCGTGGAGCTTTCTGTATCACTTATGGCCTGCATTAAGCTACCACTGTTATAGAAATCAAGAATTTAAATGGGCGCTTAAAACACGTCCAACTGTTCTTGAGCAGTGTCATTATAACTAAAATATTGGTAGCTTTGCGAAAAATATGAATTGCATGAATTTCAGTTCGCAGGTATTACGCACAAACTTCAGTTAACTCTCCACATTAAATGTGGTATCTAATCTTTTCCTTGTTAACTCTTCTTCATATACAATGTAAACGCGTTGTCTTGCATTGCAATCAAAGTAGATCCAGATCAGTGTCTGCTATGTTTGCTAATGGAACTTGGAAGATATGTTTCTTTGTTTTCTAAAATGGCAACAAAGTTCCATATTCTATATACCATTACTATTTTGTTCATGGATATGCAGCAGTTATTGAAACTTTGAATAAACATATGGCAAGGAAACATTCATGAAAGAAATAATGATATCACGAATATCTTTTAACCGAATATCTATAATGGCATATGAATACATTAATTTTGTAGAAACTGTAGAGACAGATCTATTATGATAATTCATAAGACAACAGAGCAGGCCATGATCAGACGGCTTTTATAGGAACCGTCTGAGCTGGACCTACACTGTCTGCAAAGGCGCGAGAAAACGTTTATATGAGGACAGGGGTTACAGCCTACCTCGTTGTCAAAAAAAATTGAAATTGGCTCAAATGTGGATCTGATGCATGTTTCGCTACTTCTGATTTCGACCATGACACATGTTTTAGTAAACTATTGACAGGGTGTCAAACAGCTTGAATATATTGACTTGGTATCAAACAGCTTGGATCTACTGACTGTGTGTCAAACAGTTTGGATCTATAGGCTGGGTGTCAAACAGCTTGGATTCTGATGAGACGCCGAGTTAGTTGACGTCTCATTTGGTTCTAAGTCGTTTGAAAATGAGATATCAGATAACGGCATAAGTGTTAACTATCCAACCTCACACCCAATTGTTTACCTATATTAGATACATACAGGACCTTTCATGAGTGTTCATTACATATTGTTTTTGAAACGAGTTAACTATAATAATATGACACGAGTGTAATGTAATATTAATTTTAGTAAACTAGTTTCGTGAAAACGTTTTGTAATGAAAACGAATGTATGATTCTGTTTATCACATAATCCTTAAAAGTGCAATGGAAAGAAACACAAACTATATCTGACGATTGTATCGGCCTTTGTTTACAGCGTAGTACAGTCAGATTCAAACTGCACATTTGCATAAAAAATGCACTAGAGCATTTCCGCGATTTACGACACTGTGTTTCGGCACTCCCATACGGTAGATTATGTGTTAAAAGAAAAGATTATTAGCCTTTTTCCTGTTAGGCACGACTTGGCTGACAGTCGCAAACAAGAAGGGAAGTAGAGTAACTCAGCATTTTATCAAGAATCCAGCTGTATGACATGTGGTCTTTATTGCATCGAACGTATTCAAAATAGCACCAAATGTTTTAATTTACTCACCTTATCTAGACCTCTGCTGCATGATAAATGTGAGCTAAATTTCTGAAATATTTAATTTGCTATGGATCCAATATGTTTTACGATATTTAATTAAATGTTTATTTCAAACTTTTAATTTTTTCTTGAATAAAGTATAACCCTTATCCCACTCTGCTTAGGTTTAGATTTATTGCAATTCTTACAACATTCGGATCGGTTAACTATTGGCCGAGTGTAAAACAGTTTGGATCCTGATGAGACGCCGAATTACTAAGCGCGTCTCAACTAGTTCTACGGTATTTGCCAATACCAGTCTGGTCTCGAGTATCGGGATAAGAATTTAAACCAGACCATTTCTACAAACCTTAATATTTATAACCACAATAAATATTCAAAGTCATAAAAGCCCAGAAGACTACTAGTGGTTTCAGATACGTAAATGGTTATTGATTAAAGAAGCACCAACTGTTTTTTACACTTTCAACGTTGCATTTTCAAATGGACTATTCCAGAATTCAAACAGGTCAAGCTTACGGTGAATATTTAGGGATGTAGCATCACAAACAGTGCAGACACTGATGAGAGGGCTAGGAGCCCTCTCATCTGTGTCTACACTGTTTGTAAAGGACATTAGTAATCGTGACCCGCACTGTAATGGATAAGCTTATTATTCCATGCTTTTAGTTGGGAAATCACTGTTTATAGGCTCTATGTTATGTAACAGGTCTATTTTGAGAAGGTTTGCATTACTTAAATGCTATTAAGTTTTACCATATTGTCAGTAATATTATCCGGCGATGTATAATGAACGTCGACACAGTTAATGGTAAAATATTTCAGAAATGTAAAAGAGACGCAGTGCTGAAACACAAAACACGTTGTGCATTTGCTATGTATTTTGCCTTGTTGGCTCTAATTGCTATTGTTTTAATTTAACTGTTCACCCTTTTCAAAGTTTTATACTAGGTTTGGTTGTTAATTGCATAACACACATTCTAAAAGGTTTTACAACAAATAATTAAATTTGAGTTACTTTGCAATATTGTGATATTTCAAATATGCTTAATGTCGGAGCATTTAGTAAGCCGTAATAAAACTTGAGTTCTGAATGTGTCTTTTTAAGACTCCCATACTCAATAAAATGATTGGCCGCTTTAGACAGGTTCTGCTGCATGTTCCGTCTTGTTACATGTATATAGTCGTGTTTACTCAATCACAGGTTTACAGCAATAGTGTAACAGGCATTCCAGAGTAAGGAACTTAAAATGTCCATGGAATATGCAGAGTTTTTGCAGACCTTTTAATAAAGGTGTGTATTCAAATATACACTAAAATCATTTCTCCGCCATGCCCTCAAAACACTATTCTAAAGAGTAGGTATGACATGGGATGTGTTGGAGAACTTATTGAGCTATTCTTTAACACAGATTTATGCATTTGATCTATTCCCCTTAACCCATTTGCGCCCAGTGGATTCTTCCATGTTTATATATTGGATTAGCCCATTTTTTATCTAAGGGGTGCCTGGCCTGAATTTTCAATTTCGTTTTGTTTTATATTGAAGTTCCTATCAGTAAACTGTAGACTCTGATCAGAGGCCGCATTATGTGGCGTCTGATCAGAGTCTACACTGTTTGCCTATGTCCCATATATGGGATCGTGGGAACAAATGGGTTAATATATAAGATTTTCATAATTTAAAGTTAAAAATTAAATTTATTATTTGCAGGGTAATTATTGCCAAGTTTTAGGGAAATCCAATTTCACGGTGATGCAAATTTAGCAACATTCACGCCAGTTAAGATTATATTATTACTATCCATATCAGTTAATAGGTATGTGTGCAATACTAACTTCAGTTTTAAAGTAAACAATCACCACTATCTTACTGTCAAAAATAATGTCGTCTTTGTTCAAGCTCTTGTACACTGGTCTTTGGGTTGGTTACGTTTGTTGTTATTTATATGGTAGGTACATGTAACCCGAGTCACTGGAGAAAACACACATATTTTGAGGAACAACCGAGCACCAGCTCACAGACTCCTCACCCAGAATCGAACCAAGGTTGCATTGCTAGGAGGTGAGTACACGTGTTCTCGGAACGTCACTTAATATAGAGCATTGTTTTGAGTTCAAATATAGTAGTTAAAAATGCACCAGATCTAAATTTCACCCATTTCATCATTTTTATATCGTACCTATTTGAATAAATCGACCGGAAAGGAGTAATTACTATAGGAAGCGAATATTACAGATTTGTGCAGTTTTGAAATCATCGTGATTAAAAGAGCTTTTGCTCCATAGGAAAAAGTGACTTTTACAGAGGCGTCAAAGGGCGTCAATATGAGGGAACGCATTAAGCAGGCAGTATTGTTCACAGCGGGGTCAGGCTTTACAGTGTTTTATCCATGGATGTTAACCTAGTACATAAGAGTTGCCAGCTGGTTAATATTTGGTTAGCTTAACTAGCTTAAAGAAGAGTCAAGAAATAAATCAACAACAACAACAAAAAGATTTTGTTTCAACGGAAAGTCACGTCTCCATAGTAAATGTATAAATAATGAACTTGTCGTATGCATGGCGTTTTTAAATGAGAAATAGATACATATCTCTGACTCTATGAATCAAACAGAACGTTCCGCTTTTGAATATCTTAGGAAATGGAGCTTCTAATATGTCGGTTAATTCTTCTCGCGTTGTCCGCGATCTGGGCTCGTATTGCCAACCACTGAACCCAGACGATACGCAACTCGGGTTCTAATCAGAATCCAATCTGTTTGGCACTCGATCAATAGATTATATAAGCACAGATCAAATCGGACGTAGTCAAATTGAAGATGTCTAAACTGGAGTAGACAGTTTTCATATCCGTGTAAGGGTTTAAGAAGAAAACAACGATTTTAAGTGGTTCTTTTGTAGCAAATGGAAGTCCAGTACTGAACACTGGTTTGTTGTTTGGTACTATTATCAACTATCCGGCTACGTTGGGCATTAGCTGAAATTGCAGTATGGATATCCACAATAAGTATATGTCCTTTCTAGATCAAAGCTGCATGGAACATCGGTCAAGAATTTCTAAACAAAAACTTGAGTGAAATGGGAATAGGAAAAACATATTGCGATTCGGAAACCATTTTTAACGGCGATAAAGGTTGAACATTCGAACACTGTCTCGTTTGCGGTAATGCTGAATGCGAAAATTCAAAAACAGTAGAACCTCGATTATTCGAACTCTGAAATATGTAAATATGTATCAACATCGATAATTAACCATATCTCCCTCATATAAACGCTTTAAATACCGCGCATCTGCAAATAGAGTCGACCCATATCAGACGGCTCCTATAAGAGCCGTCTGATCAGGGTCTTATCTGTTTTCTAATGGAATTTGATAGACCTATTTCTTTTCTATAATGGCTACAATGTTCCACCTTTCATATTTCATTACAACTACTTTTTTCATGAATGGTTCAGTAGTTATTGTAATTTGTAATAAACATAGAACAGGGAAAAGGTTAAGGCAGGTGGCAGTGGTAGCTTAATGCAGGGTGAAAAACCACACGGAAGCTCATCTAGCAGTTTTCTGCAGGACTTTCACTATACATCAAGCAACCATCTGCCTAAAAGGGTCTAAAATTTATTTTATACTAAAATGTCGAATTATCGAAGTTTTACACTATCATGGTATATACCCGTACATTCCCAAGACACTGACTGACACGGTCAGTTGAATATAAAAGTATCTAAAAGTCTCTAGTTTCTTGTAGAAAGTCTCTAAAAGTCTCTAGTTTCTTGTAGAAAGTCTCTAAATCGACCACTTTACTAATTCAATACTTTAAAGTGCGTGGTTGTATAACGTAGGGTAAAACTGATACAGAGAATTTTCTTATATAGCCTGTTACATGTACATAGTTAATAGTTACAATATAATCTCGATAATTTGAAAACCCCTCTTGATCGGAATTTTCATCCTTTACTCCATGAATATGCTTTTCTACGCCTTTGCAGACAGAGAAGACCCAGCTCAGACGGCTCCTGTAGGGCAGGGTCTGCTCTGTTTGCTTATGCTATAAAATGGATATGAAGTTTATGTTATGGTCACAAACACCTGTTTCCATGTGCTATTATAACAGTTAACATACGTATCATTCATGAGTGTCATTTTTATTTTATACATGAATATTCATGGAGTAAAGGTCTTTTTAGGCAATGGCTGCTTAATGCAGCGTGGAAGTCATACACGCAGCTCCTATAGGACCCTGGTCTGGGTTTATTCTGTTTGCAGCGGCGTTTATATGAAGAAAAGGATTAATTCATTTTATTGACTTTTTTCAATTTTGCGGACTCTAACAGGAAGATCAATTTATGTTTCTGTATTTTTGCCATGTCCATATATAGTTTCACTTCGCACCGATGTCTAAATGATGGACTGGTTTGACATTTGCATGCTTAGGTAGGGCCGAGTATTGGCAGGAAAGAGTAATATTGCGGTAAGTGTAAGCTTTAATTTGCTACGGGCGTAACATTGAAAACCTTCGCAAGCAGTGTGGATCCAGATGAGGCGCCGAGTAACTCGGCATCTAATCAGGACCCACACTGTTTGACGCTGTAATAGTTGTTTGGAAAATGAATGGAAGTCTGTTTTGCATTCTAAGACGTTTTGTATTGATATCAGCTGGCATGAAAATGCTAAAGTTTAAAATGCATCACTGAAACTGCAGTCAGTCACGAAATGTTGTATCGCGTTATTGCTAATAGGAGAGAGATAACAGCTTTTTCAGAGAATGGGGGATGGTAATTGCATATTGAGGAAAAGAGAAACATTTCTAAATGAAATGATATGAATATTTTAAACTAGAAAAGGACATAATCATTGATTTGTTCCAATAATGCAGGATGAATATACAATTGAACTTCAATATATCGAACTCCGATAGTTCGAATTTCGGGATAACTCGAACAAAAAGTTCGGTCCTTCCAAATCTTATAATACTGAATTGCTCTAAAATGTATTACTACGCATATCTTTAAACACATGTGACAGCTAAATGCAGGTCTAAAGTAATGCTTAAAGCTCCTACATGAGCTTTCAGCATTACTTTAGACCCGCAGTATGCTGTAAACTTGAGAAATTGTCCAGAGTAGAAATCGGATAATTCGAACTTTTGTTATCTCGATCTAATTTATATAGTCCCTTGAAGTTCGAGATATCGAAGTTCAACTGTATATACAAACTGTTATTTCGTGCGTCCAGGTTATATCGAAATATTCATCTGTATGCAGTTGAACTTCGTTACCTCGAACTTTAAGATATCGTATAAATTACTCCGAGAAAGAGATGTTCGAGTCATCCGATTTCTAGCATGAACTATTTCGCATATCCACCGCTTAATGCAGGTCTAAAGTAAGGCCGAAAGCTCCAACAGGAGTTGTCAGCATTTCTTTAGACCTGCAACAAGCGTGTATTTCTAGATATCTAAAGAAACGCCGCATGAGCTCCTGCATGAGCTTTCAGCATTACTTTCGATCTGCAATCAGCATTATTTTCCACCTGTATTAAGCTGTCACATGTGTTTCTAGATATGTGTAGTGATGTATTTTAGAACAATTCGGTATTGTTTATTTTAGAAGGACTGAAGGGTTTATTTTTACATCGAGTTATCATGTTGTTCGAGTTATCCGAGTTTGATCTATTGAAGTTCGACTGTATAGCGTGTTGTGTTATCTTATGGTACAGACTTATGTCGTATATTTACGAGATAGACTTTGGGTATTATCTGTTATCGTTCAAATCTGCAGGATCCTAATGAACTCGACATGTTGACATTTGAACAGATTATCCCGATATGGCTAGAACACGGACACCTAAGCTCACTTGTTCTCGTATTTTCTTCCTGCTAGTTGAAAAAAGACGAAATGCAGTAAGACCTCTCTAAACCGCACTTCTAGTAGAGAAGAATTTAGATACTTTTAGGCAGAGGGCTGCTTAACGCAGGTTGAAAGTCACGCAGAAAGTTCCTAGAGGAGCTTTCTGCATGACTTTCACCCTGCATTAAGCCACCACCTGTTTCGAAGACATATTGTTATACTGAACATAACGTCCTGTTTACAGAGGTTCTATTGTACCTTAATTACCGTAGATATTGGGACAGACAAACCAGGCAAATCGTGCAAAGTGTCCGCACTACCCTAAATATTCGGTGAGACGAACTTGAGAGGCAACTTGCGTAGAGTCATCTGATTACCCGAGGTATTCGGACAGACAAAGAGGAAATTAGATAAATAGTGTAGACCTAGATCTAAATTGCTACTGTTTGAGGTAATTCGAAATATTACTATAGCAGAAGGCACGTGACTGCTAAATGCCGGATGGAAGTCATGCAGGGTGGAAGTCATGCAGGATGGAAGTCATGCAGGCTGGAAGTCATGTAGGAAGCTTCCAGAGGAGCATTAAGCAGCCTCCTGTCTTAAAGATCAACAATAATAACGTATGTGAGAGTTCGAATAATAAGATGTTTCCTGTATATTAATCTAATCTAAAGTTATTATAATCGTACTAAACTGAATGATTCAGTTTTACAAATCAGTTGGTGTCCGAATATGCAGTATAAATATAATAACTGTAGCCTGATCAGATGATACCATCTTTCTTGTTAATATCTTTGTCAATAGAGAGACATCTAATATACGTTGTATTCACCGCCAGCTTTTTATTAAGATCCCTACCACCTACGACAAACATCTGCTCGTCACATTTTCGTCTGCGTTATGTTTTAGTGTGGGTATTCAACATAGCCAGAGTGTCAAACAGTTTGGATCCTGATGAGACACTGAGTTACTCGGCCTCTCATCTGGATCCCAACTGTTTGCATATGATATCACTGATCCGTTTTCTTGGGTTTACTCTGTTTGCAATACGTCCAAAAGCATTTCTACTAGTTGAAGAGTTCGTTAAACGTCCATATATCGAATAAAACCAATACCTGTGTATGTAATGCCTTGGGATTAGGTAACCTTATGCAGTGCATTTTTTCTGCTCCAACGTATAATTTACCTCTTAAGTTCTTAAGCCATTCCGTCATATTGACGCCTTCTGGTGCCTCTGAAAAAATATCTTTGAACCATTTTGATAAATAGAGATTCGCTTCTAATGAGCAAATGCTCTATTTATCAGAAAAAAGGATTTGTTTTTAGAAATATATAGTTTTGAAAGTATTGTGATGAATAGAGCATTTGCTCCTAAGGAGCTCTATTAATCACAATGGTTTCAAAGAGTGACTTTTCAGAGGCGTCAGAGAATGCGTTACTATGAGGGAATGGTTTAAGAGGTCAATTATATGTTGGAGCAGAATTAGACAATAAACAGATCAGCCAATTGATATATCAATTAGACATCAAACATCAAGTAGACATCATCAAGTAGACATCAAACATTAAGTAGTCATTCGACATCAATTAGATATTAGACATGAATATATATACACATAGATTTATATATGTTGTGTTTATTTTCCATGTGAGCTGTACACTTGTAATGGATTACTTGCGAACAAGACCGCGTTATAGCTTTAAGTCTATCTGAACACCCTCTAAATCTGAATTCTTGTAGAGAAGAATTTAGATACTTTTAGGTTTGCGGCTGCTTAATGCAGTGTGAAAGTTACACAGAAAGCTCCTAGAGGAGCTTTTGCATAACTTTCAACCTGCATTAAGCTGCCACCTGTCCCACAAGACAGATATCTTTGCTTAATTTAACGTCCGGTTTAGAGAGGCTTGGCTGTAGAGCGATCGGCGCCTTAAGTACCAGGTTTAATGTAACATGAGGCACTCGCAGTAATAAAATGTTCTAGGTTTCCCTTTGTATGGCGTCGGAATCGGCATAATATGCGTCATGAGACTGATATTGCGCCATTTGTTTCTGTTCAAAGCTAATTCCCAATTTTATCATAACACTGAATTAAGGAAGTTTTCTCAGTCATTTCCGTTTGAAATGTCTGTATTTTAAATTGATTATATTTTATAAAAAATGCCAGTTTATTGTATTGTAATAGTTTTTCTGCTTTTCAGCACCCGTCATGAACAAATCAGATGGTCTAACGATTTGAACTACGCAGCACGAACGTATTAATGTTGCCTCAGTCATGACACCTCGGAGCCATTTGACTAAGGAACGAGGTTATCGTTTGTTCTAAAATACGACAATCCCAATTAGAAGTTGTGGTCGTTTTATGTTAGAAAATATTCAGCATTGATAGTTTGATACATTGGGGTTCGTAAGCATAGTTTGATGTCTCTCACCACTCATTTACTGGCTGTATAAGCATAGTTTGATGTCTCTCACCACTCATTTACTGGCTGTATAAGCATAGTTTGATGTCTCTCACCACTCATTTACTGGCTAATATCTAAATATTTTCATTGAGAAACCTAATTTCAAAGTTTTCTTGTTATTTAAAGCAACTACTGGATTTGCATGTACTTGCTTCTTTATACAGATAGCTGCTGAATAATTATAGATTCATCATGAATATTAATTTGATTAATTTTTATAGTAGCATATATATAGGTTATACACGGGCTGTTTGGTATTGGTTTGGTGTTTTGGTATTGGTTTGGTAGAAACTGAAGTCCGCTCTATTATTTAATAAGCAAACGCTGCAGACCCTGTTCAAACTGCTCCTACATGAGTCACATCATCTGGGTCTACTCTGTTTACAAAGGCTGTACCCGGCCTGTCACACTACTCCCCCTTTTTCCCTGAGATTCTCGCCGAATCTGCAGCTGAAATCATGGGCGTGCACAGGGTCTGATTTTCAAGTTGGGTGCCAACTGTAACAGGACTGGTGAAAAACATGCAGCCAGACCGGGGATCGAACCCGGGACCCCTCACTTACAAGGCGAGTGCTCTAACCACTGAGCTATCCGAACCGCTTACTGTCTTTCACTCAGTACCTGTACCCGGCCTGTCACACAACCACAAACCAGCTGGAAGGCTTCCTCACATGTAAAATCCAAATGTCCAGACCGGGATTCGAACCACAGCGTTGAGGGACCAAGTGGTTGTCAGTCTGAGACCATAACCATTCAACCACAGAGGCCTTCTCGAGAGGGTCCGACACCTACAGTTTATCAAACGTTCAGACTACGGTCAACCTTGAATATGCAACGCTTAATATTAATAATGGACAAATGTAGCTCAACAATAAAATATAAACTACCATCAGCATAAAAGACCTGTAAAATGCTAAACTCTTTTGAAACACTTCATGTATATAATTTACTGTCACATTGGAGTTGGTGGGGTGCATATATATTACAAATACAAAAATTAACACAGAACAGAAATGTTATAAAGTTCTTTAATGTAACACCCTTCAACAACTGACTTATTGGACTTCAAGGGACCATACAAATTACTTTGAGGTAACAAATGTTTGAGTTATCTGAATTCTAACCTGGGCAATTACTCAAGTTCTCAGCTTAATGCAGTTCTAAAGTAATGTTGAAAGCTCCTACATGAACTTTCTGCATTTCTTTAGACCTGCATTAAGCTGTCACATGTGTTTCTACACATGGGTAGTTATACATTTATGAGGAATTCTGTATTGTAAATTTTGGGAGGACCGAACTTTAAGTTTGAGTTATCCTGAAGTTCAAGTAATCCGAGTTTGAGATATCGAAGTTCAACTGTATATAGTTTTTAGTTTTGAAACCAATGTGATAATTAGAGCATTGCTCCCATGGACTCAAGAAGTACATTTTTCAGGGGTGTCAATAGAAGGGAATGCTCGAGCTGCGGCAAACTTCTTCTCTCGCATGGTCCTACACTGGTTCCGGCCATTCAAGATTCTTGGTGTGGTGGTAGGCTGCCCATATTTACTGACGGTACCCAACCAGGATTGTCTTTGTCATATAGATCTGTAATTATAAAGAATGATAGACTGTAAAACTTGGGTCTTATCAGGAGCTTAAAATCACCAATTTCACGGTTCGTTAGGTGCATTTCCTGTTACCCCATGTTGATTGCACTAGAATTGGAGGTCAGGGCTGTAAAATCACAGCAGGATGTCACAGTTGTGTGATGTATTGGTATTATATTATCTATGACTGCTAGACTTATACGAACAAAGTACTGTAATGTCCATCCCATACACTGTCAATCCCCCCCCCCCCAACACACACACTCGCTTTTTGAAATTGTCCCATGTATGACATTTATCATTTTTGTTTTAAATTAATAAAAAGTCCTTCTAACTTTATAATAGATGTCTGAAATAAAGTGGTTACTGCTGACAGTCATAATTTTGTAGAATTATACACTTTAACAAAGCACAAACATGTATAACCCTCACTCAAAAGCTGTTCTGGAGTGTGCTCGAAAACAAATCCAGATTAAAAAGAAACAAGCACACATTTCTATTTCTAGACTTCACAATGCCATAGTGTATATATATGTCTCTGACAATGCCAACACAAATATGTTGCAAAAATACAAGCAAACTTACGTTTGATGAAATGGCCAGAGCGACTCTAACATTCTTCAGATTCTTTCCAGTGAAATGTCACACCCATAGCCTCTGTCATTTCTCACTCTCAGAAAGTTCGTGGGGCTTAGAATTCTGGACTGTTATAAAGTATGTAGTAAGGCCGGTCTGTTTCTGTATCTGAACGATTATGACAACATACGACTTGACTGTAATTCACCATCTTGAGGATGGAATGTTTATGATCGAGCCGAAGTGAACATTGTATGTGCGCACCGCTTGGCGAGTATACCTCCAATATGGCGGACGGAGATTCTGTGACGTCACGTGAAAACAGTCTATAGCATCATTTCCGCTGCAAATCACAGTTCCAAATTCATTGTGCACATTTATCGATTAGTTCCTCAGGACTAAGCAAGCATAGAAACATATTTGTGTGTATTTGGAGCATCAATGGCGATTTCAGATCTAGTTTCGACAATCAGCTAGTCTTTTTTTTCTTCATTTTTCTGTTTATCATTAATATTCATGATTATGGCCCCAAATAATATAGATATACTACATAATAGCCTAACCAACCTTCGTTGTCCGGACCAATGGTTGCCATGGAAACGGTAGAAATACCCATAGCAGAAATTAGTTTTTCATGGGTACAGTTTTTATGTCTATTTAGCAGACCCTACCAAACACCCTGGTACCCATGAAAAAAGTCAAACGGTGGTGCACGGTAACCCTATCTGGCCCTGGGGTAATAACTTGTACTAGACTGCCATGCGGAATGGCAGAGTAGCATGTGGCCGACGCGAGAATACGACCTGTAACTTTTATTCATTTGCTTACGCAAAGAATACAAAAAGGGTTGAACTCTTGGTACGTCCTTATCAAACACGAAGCACTAACAAACCGGCACGGCTGAAAGTCGGCAGTGACCTGATCTTTAGCTGAGATTGATACGAAAGTAAGCCAATACGTGTTACATTCAGCGAAGTCAAGTTATTTATCCATAAATTTAGCTATATAATGCAACAATTCATTTTAACAAATTAATTGCTTTTCATGGATCAATCAAGCATGTCACAACAAAACTGCAATTAGCATCTGAATTTAGTTGACAACGAATATTGTCACCACCAAGTAACGTTATATAGGAGATGGTACTAACTGAGAACCTTGACAACGAATATTGTCACTACCAAGTAACGTTATAGAGGAGGTGGTAATAATTGAGAACCTTGACAACGAATATTGTCACCACCAAGTAGTGTTGTAGAGAAGATGGTAATAATTGAGAACCTTGACAATATAGAGGATATGGTAATAATTGAGAACCTTGACAACGAATATTGTCACTACCAAGTAACATTATAGAGGAGATGGTAATAATTGAGAACCTTGACAACGAATATTGTCACCACCATTTAGCGTTATAGAGAAGATGGTAATAATTGAGAACCTTGACAATATAGAGGAGATGGTAATAATTGAGAACCTTGACAACGAATATTGTCACCACCAAGTAACGTTATAGAGGAGATGGTAATAATTTAGAACCTTTACAACGAATATTGTCACCACCAAGTAACGTTATAGAGGCGATGATAATAATTGAGAACCTTGACTACGACTATTGTCACCACCAAGTAACGTTATAGAGGAGATGGTAATTATTGAGAACCTTGATAATATAGAGGAGATGGTAATAATTGAGAACCTTGACAACGAATATTGTCACTACCAAGTAACATTATAGAGGAAATGGTAATAATTGAGAACCTTGACAACGAATATTGTCACCACCAATTAACGTTATAGAGAAGATGGTAATAATTTGAGAACCTTGACAATATAGAGGAGATGGTAATAATTGAGAACCTTGACAACGAATATTGTCACTACCAAGTAACGTTATAGAGGAGATGGTAATAATTGAGAACCTTGACAACGAATATTGTCACCACCAAGTAACGTTATAGAGGAGATGGTAATAATTGAGAACCTTGACAACGAATACTGTCACCACCAAGTAACGTTATAGAGGCGATGGTAATAATTGAGAACCCTGAATACGAGTATTGTCACCACCAAGTAACGTTATAGAGGAGATGGTAATAATTGAGAACCTTGACAACGAATATTGTCACCACCGAGTAACGTAATAGAGAAGATGGTAATAATTGAGAACCTTGACAATATAGAGGAGATGGTAATAATTGAGAACCTTGACAACGAATATTGTCACCACCAATTAACGTTATAGAGAAGATGGTAATAATTGAGAACCTTGACAATATAGAGGAGATGGTAATAATTGAGAACCTTGACAACGAATATTGTCACCACCAAGTAATGTTATAGAGGAGATGGTAATAATTGAGAACCTTGACAACGAATATTGTCACCACCAAGTAACGTTATAGAGGAGATGGTAATAATTGAGAACGGTTTCAGCCTGACTAGCTTCCGACGGTTTCCAGTTAGAAACGAGTCAATGTGATACGCTCGATGGTTCTCAGTTTGAATACTTTGTAAATATTTTATTTTTCAAAATTTGAAATATATACAATGTACAGTATGCCAAATTATCACAGAGGCGAATGTTAAAGTCTATTGAGTTGTTGTCCTTGAATGATCCCATTTCAGTCTATGACCTGTGATACGAAATGTAGATTTAAACATGATGTCTCTGACCTTTGCACATGCTACAATAAAGATAAGATAAAACGCGAAAGAATGGCGACAAAAGTCCAGCCTTTTATAAAATGGTAGAAATGTATAGTGAATATTTTCACGTAGAAACCATAAATTTCATTTGTGCTGTAATCTCCATTGGAGCAAATGCTCTATTTATCACAATCGTTTCAAAAGTATGCACTTCTAAATTAAAGGCGTAGAAAGGCATATTTATGGAGTAAAGTGTTTATGATCTCTGCTCATAGTTTTGCAGTAATTACGTTAATAAAATAACTGCGGAATCGGAACCTGTGTTACTTGAAACTAACTTTGTGCTAAAGCACACTGTAAGGGAAAGGTTGTTTGTACGAAAATATTTTACAAGAATATTCATGGAGTAAAGGGTTAAGCAATTAGAGCCCATTGTATTAATTTATATGTCACTTTTAAAAAGGTTCTAATATCATTTTCATGATTTGTGTAGCTGACAGTCGTAAGCTGATTTTATAGGGTCTCGTCCGAGAGTAAGCTTGAAAAGCGAGTGATAATAATATTGATTACCTTAACACGGTTTATTACCAAGCAATTTTATTATGAAATAATTTTCGTCTGCTTGATATTTAAAAACATGATGTTGTGAAACGTCTTCATAAATCTACGTTCTCGTCTAGATAATGTTAGAGAATTCTGGCAAGGGTCTGCACTGCTTGTCATTCAAATCATCTAGCAATTCAGATCATTAATACTAATTCACTCTAGTTAACCCATTTCCACTTATAGACTCCTTCTGAGACCTATGCTAACAAAGTAGACCTCGGTCAGTCAGCTAATGTATGGGTATTTGTTGCTACATTTCCTTCTTTGACCAAACCAACCAGGTCCATGTTTCATTATAAAAGTCTGGTTATGATTATTCATAAAGGCATGACATTTTGAATAATGTTCAAGTGCAAATGGGTCAGACCACTGTGCTGACTCAGCGTTCCAAGGTTTGCAATGTGAGTACGCTACACATGCTGCCACTTCTATCCTCAGAAAACAGTTGTTTTTCTTGAAAACGGTGTGGATTTAGATGAAATGGAACGCGAGAAACTGGCCCCGATGTTATAAAACCTTTTGCCTGAGTCTGAGATCATTCTCAAGCATCTGATTGTCCAGAATCGGATCTTGCTCCGAATCTGGCCAATCAGATACATGAAAATGATCTCAGACTCAGAAGTTTTATAACCTCGGACCCAGGTGTAAGTTGTTCTTAATATTTAACCCTTTATATATAGATATTCATGCAAGACATGATGAATTCATGAACCTGGATTAGATTATTTTTTGTAATAGTACACGGACTAAGTAATTTTGGCCATGGCAGAAACTCAAGACTAATATATCAAATAACAAACAAACAGAGCATACCCTGCTAAGACGTCTCCTACAGGAGCCGTCTGATCTGGGTCCACGCTGAGTGCAAAACAATCGCATTGCATAGACTAACATTTTAAGTTAGTCCCACCCAACTCCCTGTGTGTATATTAAACCCTGGTGATGCTTATGGTGTGCTACCTTCGTTAAAGTTACAGGAGTACTGTATTGAAAACAAAATATCCGCGAGCCATTCTTTTTGCATGATTGATACAATCGCAGTAATCTTTCCCGTATTTCAAATTAGTCTGCTTCTCTGATCTGGTTCTACACCATTTGCCGATCCAATGCCACATTTAATCTGTTATTGGTTGTGTGTATATATAATAGCATAGATAATGACCTGACCCTTCAGGTCAATCCTCGCAGATGTCGGTCAGCGATTTGTGTCTTATCTTAGATTACTGTCAATTGTGTCAATATCAGTGACGACTGTACAAACGTTCTGAAAGTAGGAGGTCCTTCGAAATCAAAAACAGCAAAGCGAAAAGAGAACATTGCACACTCGGTTTTATTGAGCCTGTTCATGAGCAGTTATCAAACGTGAAACACAATTCAACCCCATCCCTAGCACCTGCTTAAGCGATATTAAATTTTCATAATTAATAACATCGAGATTATATGCTTATTTCTTAATAGATATTACACATCCAATGTGAAATAGGACCTTTCAAAACTTTCCATTCCGAATTACCATAGACCAGTGATCGAATGGTCTTCATAAAAATTCCATTTAGTTTTCTCCCATTTTTTCCACATACAAGATCGAAGTATTAAACAATTGTGTTTACTGGTATATTTCTGCATACGTTTGTTTACTATACAATACAATTATTGCGGAAATCTGAAAAATATTTCATGAAAAGAAAGCTACAGTAAGCGAAATTAGTGTTTGTTATCAAATTATTGAATCGTTGAATAAAGTAACTACAGTAAAACCTCTCTAAACTGGAATTCTAGTTGAGAATAATTTAAATACTTTTAAGCACGTGACTGCTTAATGCAGGGTGAAAGTCATGCAGAAAGCTCCTAGACGGATATTTATACAAACATTAAGCTCAGATTTAGATTGATTGTACAGTACTAGTAGACATATAATTTCTTGAACAGCTTACTTTTGCTCGCCAATTTAAATTTCACTGAATATCTGGGTCACGGATGGATCTCCTATACTTTCAATACGATATTTGATGATATACAGAGGTCCAGCCAAGAGACATTTGATGATACACAGAGGTCCAGCCAAGAGACATTTGATGATATACAGAGGTTCAGCTAAGAGATATTTGATGATGTACAGAGGTCCAGCTAAGAGACATTTGGTGATATACAGAGGTCCAGCCAAGAGACATTTGATGGTATACAGAGGACCAAAGGTGCCCGACGCATGCTTGGACTCATTCATGGACCCCCCCCCCCCCCCAAAAAAAAAAAAAAATGTGAATAAGGAAAGCACTAACAGTGCCGCTTAGCATATGGAATTTGGAACGGATCAAGATCAAACTGATTAAAATCGGTGTTGAATTGGCTTTGCTGTAAGACTTTGAAAAACATGACTGTTGTATTTTCCGCCGCTGATCTGTCGTAGTTAGATACCTTTCAATACATATATAGACCCGATAGGAAAAAAATTTCCGGGTCGTGCTTTTCTCTTTTTTCGGAGTGGTTTAAGGTTTAAATAGATAGTTTTAGGCTAGTTTAACATACTTCCATCACATTTTTTTTTTTTTTTTTTTTTTTTTTTTTTGGGGGGGGGGGGGTTCCATGGGTGAGTCCAAGCATGCGTCGAACACCTTTGCAGAGGACCAGCTAAGAGACATTTGATGACATACAGAGGTCCGGCTAAGAGACATCTGATGATACACAGAGGACCAGCTAAGAGACATTTGATGACATACAGAGGTCCAGCTAAGAGACATTTGGTGATATACAGAGGTCCAGCCAAGAGACATTTGATGATATACAGAGGTCTAGCTAAGAGACATTTGATGATACACAGAGGTCCAGCCAAGAGACATCTGATGATATACAGAGGTCCAGCCAAGAGATATTTGATGATATACAGAGGTCCAGCTAAGAGACATTTGATGATACACAGAGGTCCAGCTAAGAGACATTTGGTGACATACAGAGGTCCAGCTATGAGACATCTGATGATACACAGAGGTCCAGCTAAGAGACATTTGGTGACATACAGAGGTCCAGCTAAGAGACATTTGGTGATATACAGAGGTCCAGCTAAGAGACATTTGATGATACACAGAGGTCCAGCTAAGAGACATTTGGTGATATACAGAGGTCCAGCTAAGAGACATTTGATGATATACAGAGGTCCAGCCAAGAGACATTTGGTGATATACAGAGGTCCAGCTAAGAGACATTTGATGATATACAGAGGTCCAGCTAAGAGACATTTGCTGATATACAGAGGTCCAGCTAAGAGACATTTGGTGATATACAGAGGTCCAGCCAAGAGACATCTGATAATATACAGAGGTCCAGCTAAGATGCGTACATTAAACAATTTTCAAGAATAACGTCTTTATTTCTCCAGTAAAACCAACCCTATCCTATGCTGTGACCACTCTATAGAATCGTCTCGTCGAGTGGTCACAACGTTGGGTTTGATGGAGAAATGGCTATTATACTAATTCAGTACGTAGATATACTAATATTCCAACCGAATACAGTATTAATACCAGTCACTTTCAGCATGCATATGACACATACCAGTCACTATCAGCATACATATGACATATACCAGTCATTATCAGCATGCATATGGCACATACCAGTCACTATCAGGATACACATAACACATACCAGTCACTATCTGATTCAGAGATAAACATAAAAATACATACGTCCACGTGTTAACAGAATTAACCAGAAATTACACAACAATCACGCAAAGCAATAAGGATGGGCTATTCTCATTGTAGCACAATCGCAACATAATCGCAACAGACAACTTGGATGGCAGACCTGAAAGCACGGATGTTTAGACAAAAGAATTCCTACATTCTATAAGAAATCCAATAATCTTATTGCAATCTGTTAACCACCTTATCTATATATCGCCCAGAAATATAATATTAACAAGAACTGTACACCTTCTCAACCATTGAGGAATTCATGCTTTTAATATTCTTTCTACTATCGTGGTACATTTTTCAGGCCCAGTATGCATACTGTGGAACAACTATTCCTAATTCAGAGTAGGTGGTTACCTAGCTCAGCATAGAGCACCTAACTCGTTACTCCATGAAAATTCATGTGTTTATTCTTGTTTCTTTTCCTTGTCAGTAGATAAGATCTTTCCAATACATCTACCTTCTGTAATTGGGACTCAATCAATTTTCCGCTATAACCTCTTTTCCGTAGTTGAACCTTTAAATTACGCCTATGTCTATTATAGTCTGAAGTCTTTGTGCAGATTCGTTTAATTCTGAGTCCTAATCCATAGGCGAGTCCTTTCTTTGTATTTGGGGGTGGCATGAAGAACTATTCAAGTATAGCTGCTTGTCTGTAGGTTTTATGTATAGATCTGTGTATAGTTGCACATTCTCTATCTTAACCCAAGTGTCTAAAAATTCGATCTATTGGTGATGATATCTTAGCTATACCTTGATATTTTCATGGATATTATTTGCAAACTCTGCAAAAGCCTTTAGTGTTGTTTCACCCCCAGTCCATATGCCGAACCCATCATCAATGAAGCGTTTGCAAAAGAATGATTTAACTGGCGATTTTAATAGAAACTCGTCCCATTTTCTCATATAAGTACAAGCGAAGTTCTTACCTAATATTGAACCAATTGCTACACCCTCCTTCTGTATGTAACACTTATCACCGAAACAGAAATTGTTATTGTCTAGCACTGTTTGTATCATTTCCATTACATTTGCAGAATCAATGATCGGGTTCGTTCTCATAGCTAGGGCTCCCTCACAGGCTGCAAGACCTTCCTTACGGGTATTCAATCAATGGGAAATGTTTTAGGCGAGACTGCAGATGATTCTTATTCAAAGACTGTAATGCGTTTGCTGCTTGAAAATAGTCACTTCAGCTTAGTAGGCATTGATCAAATGAAACCAAGTTTTAATTACGTGTTATTTCTTGAAAACGGCTACGGCCGAAATATTGAAAACCGAGTTATTTGTGTATAATTTTATCAAATTAATATTCCCTGTGGAATAAAATAAAAAAAATTTTTTTATTAATTTCTTTAAATGCAATAATAACAAACAAATGCTTATTTCTATTTCATTGCTTCTGATATGTAATTCACACTCTTAATCGAACAGTACGTATCATTTGCATTGCTCAGACAAGTAACTTTCATTTCTTCACCGTTACAGAAATGACTGCTCCTCCCATTAACTGAAAAATGCGTAAGCCCATATAGACGCCCCACTCAATGCGGGGGCGCCAAACATTTTATTTATCCCCCTCACTCAGATTTAAATATTAAGAACAATTTTAACCATTCTTAATTTGATATTGCTTTAAGTATAACTTAACATTAATCATAATAACCAAGGTTCCATCATCTTTAAATTTAGGTGTAAGAAAGTAGTCGCGACAGAGAGTTTTGATGATGTTAAATGACAGTAAACTATAACGAACTTAATTTAAATTAACATAATTCCATTTGAATCGAGAAAGTGACAATTTTATCTAAAGTTTATTAATTTGTTATTGTTAGTCCCGTCACATTAACTTCATTTGTTGTGTTAACTAGACCGTGTCGGGTAGCCACGTTGTGTTAGCTAGACCGTGTTGGGTGGCCACGACAGAAACAACAACAACAAAACACGTGATCAATGACAAATAATGCAACACTGATACATGTATTACTCTCCCAATTGGACATGTGACTCATGCATATTCCGTTTATTATCATCGGTAATCTTTGGATAATTTTACGAAGGTATAAGAATGCGCTATAAGAATACAATCCTTATGGAACATAATTATTACCGACTTTTCCTTTGGTATTTTTGTCACAGGGTATTACGAACAATCCTGATAAACACGCCAAAGATTAATCGAGTCTGAAGTCAAAGTGGGAGAGTAATACACGTAAGAATGTTTACATTGATAAGGAATGTTTGATGTGTGTTTTTGTTTCATTCAGAATTACGATTTGAAATGTCACGTTTTCGGGTCGTGCTTCTTTATTCAAAATAGTTTTCATAAAACTGAAATCATCACCTAGCGTCCGTACGTTCAATGCTTTATTACTTCAGAATCAAATTCAACCCCCACTCCAAATGGAGATCAAATCAGCTAACAGCAAATCTGACATTTGGTTTACAATATTCAAAAAGTCAAACTGTGCAACAGAAGACAGATGTAGCAGGCGGAATCGGCAGTAAAACACTTTACTCCATAAATACGCCTTTGCAAATAGAGTAGACCTCGATTAGACGACTCATGTCGGAGCCGTCTGATCAGGGTCTGCTCTATTTGCTTATAGAATAACATAGATATGATTCTACAGTTTCTATTATGACCAAAATTACCAAAATGTGTCATTAAAAATATTTAACCAGTGAATAGCCATGGTGCCATTCATTCTTACATAAATATTCTTGGAGTAAAGAGTTACGCTCGCATTAAGAATGGACCAAGATTGGTGTTGACTGACAGCAACTCTGGTAAATATGTTAAATCTGATAAAAAATAGAGGAAAGGTGTTGTTTGTTTTCTCCGCGTTTTTATAAATTGGTTTACAAGTTTTACATTGAAGCAAATGTGTGTTTCGTAATGGCCCAGTCGGATCGTTGGCTTTTGAGCATCGTATAGGTTCAATTTCCGCTGATGGGGCATCTTTTTTTAAAAAAAAAAACAATTTCTCTTCAGTATTCGTTTACTACTGAGGAGGAATCAGATCGTACAGATGTATTTTGTTAGAGTTTAACCCTTCGCTTGCTGAATTTTAAAATACATTTCTTCTTCTTTACACATGCCCTGTGGTATACATGTAATTACATATAGCTTCACTGTCTTCAATTATTTCTCTGTGCAATCACTGCTGTGGAGTGCACTGGTTGCACAATCAATTTGTAAATAGTGCAGACCCTGATGAGACAGCTCCTGCAGGAGCTGTCTCATCTGGGTCCTCACTATGTACAGGTAGGTATATTGACGCGAATAGCAAGCGAAGGGTTAAACATATAACTTTGAAAAATAGTTCAGGTATCCGAAGAAAAAAATCATTACGCCATAACCTATAAGACACAAGACCTACCAGCAGGATGACCTTAAGCTTATCTGTATACTTAGGAGATAGTTTATGACCAGGAACGAGATAATGTCTTCTATAAAAAGGGTTCGAAGGGGTTAGGCCTTCAAACAAACATCAGGATGAAAGCCGTTATCGCCGTTATAGCTGTGATACTTATAGGTGAGAGATTACTAATATAGTGCGTATCTTCCCTATGTTTGGTATATATTGGTGAGTTGTTACTACATATAATATTTAACTCTTTAGTTCATGAATATTCATGTAAATATAATGCCACCGTGAATATCAATTAGCTGGTACTGTATGTTTTATTGTTGGTATTTTGCCCATGGCAGAGTGAGTAAAGGAGCTGGGGTTTACGACACTTCCCATTGAAGAAACTATAATGTCTAAAGCAAACAGACTAGACCCCGATAAGACAGTTCCTACAGAAGCTGTCTGGTTTGGGTTTACTTGTTGGTGAAGGCGCTAGAAGGCTTGGCTATGAGGCAAAGGGTTAACCGTAACATACTGAACAAGTAATCATCCATAGAAAATGCAGAATAGTTTCAAACATGCAACCAGAATGTCAAAGAGTTCCAATACGGACGAGTCACCGAGTACTCGGTATTTCATTTGAAACCAACTGAGATCATTCTCGAGCACCGGCTTGGTAAGATTTTGGGCTTGCTCAGAATCTGACCAATCAGATACTAAAGAATGAAATCGAGAACAAATGAGAGTAAAACTGTTGCAGACTAGAGCTTGAACTGTCCTTATGTTCTTTCCACAGACGAATGGTTAATATAGCCTAGGTATACAAGTGACTTTCCCAAGCGGCGTAGATATATTTGCCAAAGGAGTTTTACAGATTGATAAGTTTTAAACGAACTAACCAAAACTATATTAAGATTAATTATAAATCAGTCTGTTTTGAGCAAGTGTCTTGAAAATTGAATAACGGTACCATTAGAGAGAAATAATGCTTCTAATGACTTTTGACAAGGTTTAAAAATGTGTGATAGCAGTGACTTGATGTTAGCTTTTTGGTATTTATTTCACTCTTGTAACCTTATGATACAGTGCTCCCTCCCTACAACGACCCTCTCAATGACGATTCCCTCCTTACAACAACGCATGTCACTGTTTCCGAAACAACAAGGCTCCAGAAACAACTTTTTCCATCGTATTTTCTTTACGCCTCCATCAAACCCTATGTTGTGACCACTCTTTAGAATCGTCACTTTGTGACGATTCTAAAGAGTGGTCACAACATAGGGTTTAATGGAGGCATAACGGTTTTAGTTCTCGAAATACACCTTATCTGGGGATCTGCGAACAAGCTAATTATGTTTGATTTTCCCTCCCTATAACAACTCCCTCTGAACAACACATACAATCTTCGTATCCCAAAGGGTGTCGTTGTAGAAAGGGAGCACTGTAACATTAAACTTTCTAACTTGATATTGTTTGTCAGCCAGCTTGTTTGCCCATCTTTATGTGTAATCGTCTAAAAGGGTATACTCTGTTTGCTTATGATATAATATAGATATGATACTAAAGTTTTTTGCAATGGCCAAAAGCGCATGTGTTTAAAATGCAATTATAAGAAGTCAACTCGATAATATTCATGACGTCTTTGTTTTGTTCGTACATGTTTATTCATGGAGTAAAGGGTTAAACCATTTCGATACTGGTGAGATACGTCGAGTAACTCGAATTCTATTCTGTATCCTAACTATCTGCAAACCCCTATACTCCATGCATATTCATTTGAGAAATAATAACGACCACCATGAATATTAATTAGATAAATTGTAATAGCATATGGACACAGGAGAAGTTTTCGTCTTGGCAGAACCCCTATGATCCTATTATATAATATCCTCAAGGAGCCGTCTGTTCTGGCTCTACTCTGTTTGCCAATGCGTAGAAATTCGTATTTCTGGAGTAAAGAGTTATGCATTTTGCTACTAGGTCGATAAATCCCGAATAAAGAATCGGAGAAAACATACAAGCACCTTGTAGAAAATATGTATGCAGCTTGTAGGAATGTTCCTTATTTCTTATTCGTTACAGCTTTTGAGAAACTATTGACCGCCGGCTAGATCGAGTATAACATAACTATAAGGGTGAAGTAACAACGAGACAATGCTTAACCCTTTACTCAATAATTACAGTAAAAGCTCACTATATCGAAGGAATTCTAGTAGAGAAGAATGTAGATACTTTATACAGGTGTCGGATTAATGCAGGGTGAAAGTCATGCAGAAAGCTCCTCTATGAACTTTCTGCTTGACTTTCACCCTGCATTAAGCTGTCACATGTCTTCAAGACAGATATTTATACAGTAAAACTCCGCTAATGCGGTCACCTGAAAGAGGTATAATTATGGGTGCTAGATGGAGGTGGTAGCTTAATGCAGGACAAAGGTAATGCAGAAAGCTCTCTGCATTATAAGCAACCACCTGCTTAAAAAGACACGTGTTTATTCATTAAGTGGTCGCATTAGAGGGACATTACTGTACTAAATATATCGTCCGGTTTAGAGGGGTTTCTACTGTACGCGTTTGAGCGACTTTGCAAACAGAAATCTCAGGGTCGCTCTGTTTGTTAATGCAATGTTATACGTCTGATTAAAAATCATTTTATTATTATTCAAAAGGTGTAAAAGATTAAATAATTATTGATTATGTAAATAGTTAAGTATTTGCCTCATAGCGACTTCGTTTGACGCTTTTGCAAACCAAACAGAGTAGATCCAGATCAGATCACTATTAATCAAAGTCTACTCTGTTTGATTATGGAATTATATACCGGTGGATCATTCTCAACAGCTTCTGTAAGACCAACACTTCCTGTATTCATATGCCATTATAATAGATAATACAATTTATACTCAAGGCTTATACAAAACACAACCATTGTTTCCTCGAAAATGCAAAAAGAACAGATCATATGAAGAAACTATCAATAACAACTAGTACTATCACTAAATATGATTAATACCCCCACCCACCACCTTGTCACAAGATCAAATGACTTCAATACAAGAGACAATAGCGCAATAATCCTTTCATCCACACTTGTGAATAGAATAATTTTAAAGTCGAATAAGGGAATGACTCGAATGAAAATTATGTCACACACAATTACATATCATTATAAATGTACTTGCAAAAGTTGAGGTTCATTGCTTAAGAAATTTAGAAGTAGTACTTTGCGTCTAAAGATTTTTTGGGTTCAATCAGGGGCAATAACTCTAATTCTTGGAATGACTCAAATGAAACTTATGTGATCAACATCTACACTTCATTATAAATACATATGCTTTATTGGTGAAGAAATGTAGAAGTAGTAAATTGCTTATGAAAAGTAACAAAAGGGAATAAATCTCTAAAAAAATGAATTTTACAGCCCTTGTTGACTGCACACCCTCTATCCATGTATAAGGGAAATAACTCCCTCAGAAATGAATTTAGAGTTACAAACCCTTGCACATCCTCACATCACCCTCTATCCATATATATAGTTTCACAGTTGTGTCTGTAATACTTTATGAGTAATGCTCCGGACAAAAAAAACCGGACGCAAGGAAAGAAGGAAGGACACACGGACATGCGCGATTCCAATATAGCCCCTATTTCTTTAGAAGTTGAGATATAATTATGAACCCATTTTTACAGGAGCCGCGCATGCGGGCCAAAAGTGCACTGGCAGTCCAAGAAAATATAATGGCAAGAATTGCGCCTCCACCACGCACTACGCCGACTACCACAAGGGGGCGTGCGGGTGCGGACCTGACAACGGAGACAGCCAGGTAATCATTTAAATATACCTTGACCAGCAGCATTTTTTCTGTAGTTGTTGCAAATCATAGGATGGAACATATCATTAAATGGAATAAGCCATTGACTGGAACAAGCCATTGATTGGAACAAGCCATTGACTGGAACAAGCCATTGACTGGAACAAGCCATTGACTGGAACAAGCCATTGATTGGAACACGCCCTTTGACTGGAACAATCCATTGACTGGAACAAGCCATTGACTGGAACAAGCCATTGACTGAAACAAGCCATTAATTGGAACAGGCCATTGACTGGAACACGCCCTTTGACTGGAACAAGCCATTGACTGGAACAAGCCATTGACTTTTAAATGTAATTTTACGAGTATATTACATTTGTTACAAGTAAATGTGTTTAAATGAGCATTGGTGGCACAGTTTTCGATAAATAAATAAGCTAAAATGCCAAGTTCTTTTCAAATGTACTAAATACATCCATAATCCTATTTCTGGGAAAATTGAAAACAGGGTGCCTTCAGTATTTACGCAATATCTAAAAAATTACAAGCATTTAAGCTGTAAGTTTACACAAATGTGAACCACTGTTGTACCTAAAACCTTGTATATATTTTTATTTATTTTCTATCGGTTGAATACATTTTTAGAAATAAGGAATTGAAATTGGGTTGCATTTTTGGGTACACCCTGTACGATAAAGAAGTTGCAAATCAATTGTCCCGGATAATTCAATAAGTAGAGCGTCGGTGTCCGGATCGGGGGTCGCTGGTTTGATACCTGGTCGTGACATACCAAAGTTGTTGAAACGGAAGCAGCAGCAACATTATAAAAGTGACTGGATGTGATATAGTGTATCATACCATGTATCAATGGTACGATATCACAGTGTTCCTGGATGTTGTACCATACCATGTATCTATCGCATGATATCATATTGTGACTGAATGTGGTATATTGTATCATGTCATGTATATGTGGCATGATGTCACAATGTGACTGGGTGTGGTATATTGTATCATACCATGTACATGTATCTATGGCATGATATCACATTGTGACTGGATGTGGTATATTGTATCATGTCGTGTATATGTGACCCGGGGTAGGAATCAAAACGGATCCAGAAGGGTTGTTGATAGTTCTTTTAATCACAATGTAAGTACAGATAGATGAAAAGAAAAGGGTCTGAAATACATGTACAAAAAAAACAACGATTAGTACAATGTTGAGCCAGAGTTGAATAATAAGACATGCGTATTGAAATTCAGGTAGCGTAACCGACTTAATTCATGGTTAACCGAACAAATGACAGAAATGTAAATTAAATAATAAATATAACAAATAGAATGCTTACCAGCTGGTCGTTGTAAGAAGAAAGCAATAGCCACGGAGAGTTTTCTATGATATAGACGTCCGTTTAGTACGAGAGTTATAGCCAGAATATAGGAAGCGGGAAAAGAGGTTTAGCTCATTAACTACGGTCAGGTGACTTGATATGCTTCACTCACCATGTCAACTCACACTTAAAGGGGATGTCCCTACATTTGACGCGTTTCATAAACACTTAAAATGTACAAACTCATTTGTTTATATGCTGAAACGTAGTATATCGCAAAAAAGCCCCATCCAATTACCGTTTATAATGACAAAACATCCATGTGTTTGATATCGCCGATCCCGGTTTTATTCCCCGATGTTTCAGTTTTATTCGGGTTGGGTTTTAGTTTCGTAACTGTTCGCCCTATTCGCGATTCTCCGACCACTTCCGAGAAAGCTATTACGTAAACAATGGAGGGATCGGGTGATCATCGACAAAACGCGGAAGAATTTAACGGAATAGGCCGATAATATTGTGTTGTAGAACAAAAATTATCAGTATTGATGAAATCGGTTTATTTGTATCACAGGGGCATTTTTGGATATAAGTTCAAATTGGGAACTTTCATAATAATGATAGTGCATAACAAACACCAAGTTTTATGATATTATTGAAAATATGCGATCATTGTAGGGACTTCCTCTTTAATCGATTCTCTCGTGCACACTCACCACGCACATGAACATACAGAGTTACAGACATGTGTAAACATACTAACATATACATACCATATCGGAGATCCATACAGGGAAACTATGGTCTGGTCACATATATAATAATTACTATGCTAGTTACTGTAGTTTTGGAGTTCAGCTGTATTTTGGCGAGTTAGAAAAGTTGTTAAATGCGAGCCTTGGCGAGCAATTAACTACCTTTCTGACGAGCCAAAATACAGCTTAACTTCAAAACTACTAGCATAGTAATTCTTTTATCATGCAACACCAATAAAGAATGGAGAAAATGAAGAAAAAGAAAGATTGCTCAAGCGGTTCTGTCCCCTGAATAAAAATACACGCCAGTACAATATACGTGACGTCATATTGGCGTGCAGTGACGTAGTCGATATTTACAACATAAACAAACTTGATTTATTCCTTTTATATGGACAAAACGTTTCAGACAAAGGTGAGCAAATGTGTTAAATTTGATGTTTATGTTAAATTATGCCTTTTCTTGCTTCTGTTTTCCTCCTATTGGCTGAATTAAACTTGCATCCCAGTGGGGTCAGTACACATGCACTGTAACTCACAAAATACTATTAGTTACACGTTAGCCGAAGGAAATACGTGGTCTAACCCGGTCATACCAGCCCGTACACCCTGACAAATTACCGTGTAACGAATTTATTACCAGTCAGAGATCCGATTGACCTAATTAAGAAACGAACAATTCTTATTTTGCTGACATTAGATCTCTAATTGTATGACGGCATGACAAAGACAACATGACGTCATCACAGAGCAAATATGACGTTGTCTCAGAGCAATTTCGAAAGAGGAAGTGAAACTTTACTTGTAAACATTAACGGTAACACGTTGTACTGATAAGTTGATAGTGTTAAATTGAGGAACGTATGAGGTACAGGGTTTTTTTACGTTTATTATCGATTATTTGGTCGTAATCCATCCAGAATTATTGGAGTAAGGACAATTTATGAAAATTCGAATCGACGCTAAAAATAAAAACAAAACGAATGACTGTACGGTACTGTACACCCCGGCAGTTTTTGGCAAACTGGCCAATCAAATTCCAAGGATTTACTCTGACTGGTAATAAAGCGTATTATGCTAGTAGGAAGTGACTGTATTTTGTGACGTTGCATGATAAATGTGACATGATGTCACATTGTATGGAAGGGGATATCCGCCATTTCATTCATTATGCTTATTGTTCATTCATTATGCTTATTGATATTTCAGTAGGCTTATTGATATTTCAACATAGTTATTCCATTTGCTTATTTCATTCCTTGTGTTTGTTGTTAATTAAACATGCACATTCTAATTGCATTTTCGTTTTTACATTTACGTTTATGTAATAAAGAGTTAATTGGCACACTTTTGTTGTAATGTTGTTAACATCGTTTTAAATGATATTTAAGAATTTGTCTTTTATCGTGAGATCTAATATTATTCATTCAAATATTTATATAACGGTTCTAATATTATATCCTCAATTTGCAATTATTATTCCTAATTCTGTCTGTAAATTTGATTAATCTATTTCAATCTTACGTTGATAATTCAATTTTAGTAATTAAAAAAGTCAAATTACAATTTACTAATTGCACTGAGAATGTGAATGTCAATGTCTGCGCTCAAATTCTTGCGCAGCAATGGGCCCTTTTAACATAGGGGACGCAACTCCTACACTTTAGAAAATGATGGACTGCTCCCTTATAAACGGTGTGCGGCTTAAACAGTTACTCCGCGCGTTTGATTGGAACAACTGCAACAGCTCCCAAAATGGACAGCCGCCCATTAGAAAAGTATGGCTCAGTATATATAAATATAGAAATTTTACTGTAGATAGACCTATTAATTTGCCAGTTCTGAGACATTTCGGACCAATGACTCTTCGGACTATGTTACGGACTTTTGAATAACTATCAGATCGTCAACTTAATTTATGTTTTTAATGAAATCTTGACGTTTCGTCTAAAAGACATTTATATTGGAGGAAAGCATTTTCACACTTGTAAATGGAAGTGGTGGTGAACGCCGGCCCGGTTGGAGTTGTGGGGTGTTGGTGGTTTCGTCAAAGTACTATTTGTTTTTAACATCATGAATTGTTGATTGCCATGATAGCCATTTAAATTTTCTTCAATGGACATAGGCCTAACACGCAATATTGAATTTAAGGTAATCCGACAGGGACTATCAACACGTGTGTCACGTCTGATCATGATCCAAACCGTTTGCCAAATTGCCTTTAACCCGTTCCTTTGAATACGCCTTTCTATCCCTTGGCAAACAGAGTAGACCCAGATTCAGACCACTCCTATAGACACCATCAGATTATTGTCCGTTTTGTTTGCTTGTGGAATAATATATATTTGATTCAGTAATTTCTACTTTGGCTGTAATTTTAATTGCTCTAATTGGGCCATTTTTAAAATTGTTTTTTTAATATTCATGATGCCATCTTTTTTGACATGAATACTCATGGAGTAAAGGGTTAAGCGATGTTGAATGTAATATTGAATTTCAGGTTCTCCGACTATGGCTATCAATTTGTGTGTAAATTAAATGCCTCATTATGCAACATACAAACTGTTTGAGAAATTGCCTTTAATCCCCTTTTAAATAACCATTTTCTTCCGCAAATACTCGTTTCTATGACTTTGTAAACAGAGTAGACCCAGATCAGACTGCTCATATAGGGGTTTGACCTGTTGTATTTGCTTGTGGAATAATATAGATCCGATGATCACAGGGGGAAATTTCGTGGGTCTACATGGCCTAAAAAGTCGAAAAAAAATTGATTGGGTCTAGTAGTGTTATACTATATAACACTAAATCGACCCAATCAATTTGTTTTACTTTTTAGACTATGTAGACCCACGAAATGGCCCCTGTGGATCTGATTCTGGCTAAAATTTTGTAACATGGTGAAAAAGTTGTAACTCGACTAGGACTCGAACCCAGGGCCTCTGGCTTACCATGCCAACACTCTACCGACTGAGCTACCAAGCCACACAGTAAAGCCTATCAACTTATTTCACCATAATCTCTACCCGGCTACACACACACCCTCTACACAAGAATTCGTCCCGAATTCTTACTCAAAGAACACTCCACGAGTGTCTCATTATTACACATTATCTTCATATATAATCTTCATATTATCTTCATATAAATCACATTATTGAGCATTCGGAACACTTCAGCTATTCCCGGGTCCTGGATGCAAAGGGAGCGGTTATTGTTTTCGCTTGTTATCGTAGCGCCGTCTGTCGTTATAATTTAATCTGGTTCCCCGCTTCACATTATGACAACTTGTAAATTACTATTGGGACGATGGCATTTTAATGCCATAATTGTAATGAGAATGCTAGTGGATTACTTTGACTTTTCATCGACATTTTGGTTTCTAATTGATTTTCTTTTTTTTCGATTTAGTATTGTTGATGTCAAATTAACTAATAAACAGTACACCCAAATCAGTCGTTGCTTGTTTAGCCAACGTTAGATTATTTCCAAATGAGAAGACAAAATTATAACGTCGAACAAGATAATATTTTATGACATCAATTTTTAAAATAAAAACACAACATCCGAACAAAAAAAATAACAAACAACAATTTATAAAATGAAAACACAGAATACGAACAAAAATTGAATAACAAACATGTAACAAAAAGTTAAAATTTGCAATTATAATACAAATGATGACATGCAAAAGAGCATAATGGCATATACATAGCATAATGAATGAACTGGCGGATATCCCCTTCCATAACAGTGTGTCTGGATGTGGTATATTGTATCATGCCATGTATATATGAGTTTGTCCACATTCACTAACGGGTCCAGATGTTTATTTCAGGTATCGTGGAACCATAAACATTTCGTTGCAGCAGCTAACCAGTTACTGTTTGACGCTGGTCATAAAGGCTGGTGTGGGCAAAATTGCGGCAGATGTGTTAGGCTGACCACTACCGGTAAATTGTGAACACTTTCTTGAACATTTCTTTCATAGTCAGGATCCAGCTGGTTCACTGTGAATCACGAACCTGTGATTACCTTTAACCGTTAATGGCTCGGCGTCTCATTAGAAATCAGACCGTTTAATTTTGAGACTATACTTTTTGAAACAATGAAGAATGAAATCTACCAAAAGAAGCATTTAGTAGAGAAAGGGAAATGTTTAGCATTGTGTAGTTTTGAAACCATTGTGACAAATAGAGCATTTGCTCCTATGGGGCTGATATGGCACAAATTCTCTATTCATCACAATGGTTTAAAAACAGGACTTTGACACAGGCGTCCAAATGTTTCAGCAGGAGGGAATGGGATACTATTAGGTGTATCAGAAATATATCAGAAAAGAAAATACACAAAAGAAAATATTGTGATAACCCCGAGAATGCTCAGCTTGGTTTGATTCATGCGTAAACAGTTTGGATCCACCTGAGACGCCCAGTAACGCCATTTCTCATCAGTATCCAGTCTGTTTGATGATCCAGGTGAGACGTCCAGTAACGCCATTTCTCATCAGTATCCAGTCTGTTTGATGATCCAGGTGAGACGTCCAGTAACGCCATTTCTCATCAGTATCCAGTCTGTTTGATGATCCAGGTGAGACGTCCAGTAACGCCATTTCTCATCAGTATCCAGTCTGTTTGATGATCCAGGTGAGACGTCCAGTAACGCCATTTCTCATCAGTATCCAGTCTGTTTGATGATCCAGGTGAGACGTCCAGTGACGTCATTTCTCATCAGTATCCAGTCTGTTTGATGATCCAGGTGAGACGTCCAGTGACGTCATTTCTCATCAGGATCCAGTCTGTTTGATGATCCAGGTGAGACGTCCAGTAACGCCATTTCTCATCAGTATCCAGTCTGTTTGATGATCCAGGTGAGACGTCCAGTAACGCCATTTCTCATCAGTATCCAGTCTGTTTGATGATCCAGGTGAGACGTCCAGTGACGTCATTTCTCATCAGTATCCAGTCTGTTTGATGATCCAGGTGAGACGTCCAGTGACGTCATTTCTCATCAGGATCCAGTCTGTTTGATGATCCAGGTGAGACGTCCAGTAACGCCATTTCTCATCAGTATCCAGTCTGTTTGATGATCCAGGTGAGACGTCCAGTAACGCCATTTCTCATCAGTATCCAGTCTGTTTGATGATCCAGGTGAGACGTCCAGTAACGCCATTTCTCATCAGTATCCAGTCTGTTTGATGATCCAGGTGAGACGTCCAGTAACGCCATTTCTCATCAGGATCCAGTCTGTTTGATGATCCAGGTGAGACGTCCAGTAACGCCATTTCTCATCAGTATCCAGTCTGTTTGATGATCCAGGTGAGACGTCCAGTAACGCCATTTCTCATCAGTATCCAGTCTGTTTGATGATCCAGGTGAGACGTCCAGTAACGCCATTTCTCATCAGTATCCAGTCTGTTTGATGATCCAGGTGAGACGTCCAGTAACGCCATTTCTCATCAGTATCCAGTCTGTTTGATGATCCAGGTGAGACGTCCAGTAACGCCATTTCTCATCAGTATCCAGTCTGTTTGATGATCCAGGTGAGACGTCCAGTAACGCCATTTCTCATCAGTATCCAGTCTGTTTGATGATCCAGGTGAGACGTCCAGTAACGCCATTTCTCATCAGTATCCAGTCTGTTTGATGATCCAGGTGAGACGTCCAGTAACGCCATTTCTCATCAGTATCCAGTCTGTTTGATGATCCAGGTGAGACGTCCAGTGACGTCATTTCTCATCAGTATCCAGTCTGTTTGATGATCCAGGTGAGACGTCCAGTGACGTCATTTCTCATCAGTATCCAGTCTGTTTGATGATCCAGGTGAGACGTCCAGTGACGTCATTTCTCATGAGGATCCAGTCTGTTTGATATTCGATCAATACGTTCTCGAAAATATGAACGAACGGGTGTTCTTTAAACAATTCTAATTCATTTGTCAGCACAAGATGGGTAGAGAAAGTCGAATGTAGAGGTGTGTCGATATGTCAGCACAAGATGGGTAGAGAAAGTCGAATGTAGAGGTGTGTCGATATGTCAGCACAAGATGGGTAGAGAAAGTCGAATGAAGAGGTGTGTCGATATGTCAGCACAAGATGGGTAGAGAAAGTCGAATGTAGAGGTGTGTCGATATGTCAGCACAAGATGGGTAGAGAAAGTTGAATGTAGAGGTGTGTCGATATGTCAGCACAAGATGGGTAGAGAAAGTTGAATGTAGAGGTGTGTCCATTTGTCAGCACAAGATGGGTAGAGAAAGTCGAATGAAGAGGTGTGTCCATATGTCAGCACAAGATGGGTAGAGAAAGTCGAATGAAGAGGTGTGTCCATTTGTCAGCACAAGATGGGTAGAGAACGTCGAATGAAGAGGTGTGTCCATATGTCAGCACAAGATGGGTAGAGAAAGTCGAATGAAGAGGTGTGTCCATATGTCAGCACAAGATGGGTAGAGAAAGTCGAATGTAGAGGTGTGTCGATATGTCAGCACAAGATGGGTAGAGAAAGTCGAATGTAGAGGTGTGTCGATATGTCAGCACAAGATGGGTAGAGAAAGTCGAATGAAGAGGTGTGTCCATATGTCAGCACAAGATGGGTAGAGAAAGTCGAATGAAGAGGTGTGTCCATATGTCAGCACAAGATGGGTAGAGAAAGTCGAATGAAGAGGTGTGTCCATATGTCAGCACAAGATGGGTAGAGAAAGTCGAATGTAGAGGTGTGTCCATATGTCAGCACAAGATGGGTAGAGAAAGTCGAATGTAGAGGTGTGTCGATATGTCAGCACAAGATGGGTAGAGAAAGTCGAATGAAGAGGTGTGTCCATTTGTCAGCACAAGATGGGTAGAGAAAGTCGAATGTAGAGGTGTGTCCATTTGTCAGCACAAGATGGGTAGAGAAAGTCGAATGTAGAGGTGTGTCGATATGTTTATCAAGTTTGGAAAATAAATCTGCAGTGACAACTCGATTATTCGAACACTCAAATACGCACCATCATTGATCTTTAACACAGGTGACAGCTTAATGCGGGGTAAAAGTCATGCAGAAAACTCCTCTAGGAGCTTTATGCATGACGTTCACTCTGCATTAAGCAGCCACCTGCATAAAAATGCATAAATTGTTCATTACTACATGTTCGCGGTATCGCGTTATTGCTTTAGTAGAACACGAATAATGACGCAGCTTTATCCAGTAGATAAACTACTTTACCGGTTATATAAACCACTATTGACTATTGAACCGCCAACACTATTAAATATATAATTTTAAGATATAATTATCTGCATATACATGTTTTATTCGAACATTTTGCTTCACAAAAATACTGCAGAATTTAAATCTATGTTACTTGAACCGAAGAGCATTTTAACCCTTTCGGCGCCAAGTTTCTAATTGTCGTCTGCAATCCAAGTTTGTTAAATAATCCAAAAAATTAAGGATTTGAGATAAATAAATGCAAATTTTAAAGTAATAAAGCACATAATTTTTATAAATAGAGATTGAGACAAATAGTGAAGTCCCTGATCAGACACCGCCTTGAAAAGGCGGCGTCTGATCAGGGACTGCACTATTTGTCGTGGTGCATTTATGCGACTGCGGCGGTGAAAGGGTTAAGGAAAGAGTTGTTTGTGTCGAAATAATTAGAAACGTTGGTTGCTACGGAAACCAGCAGATAAAACGTTCACCAGTCACCGGAATTTGTCGTAAAATCGAATATGTGCACCAGGTAAACTTAATTCGAGGTATATAAATGTATGTTAACGGGTATACAGTACACGTTCGTTTTCGTAGTTTGTAACTTTCGACTGACCTGTTGTGAATACCAGTTTGATAGCCTACGCGTTTCACAACTGGATTCAGATTCAGTTGGAGCTACCCGAACATGTCCGTTGATTTCCGCAGTTTCTCTTTCCTTACAAAGTCGGCTGTTTTCCTAGGATAAACCAGTATTCAGATATCGGCTATATTGTACTGAATACATATATACCTTGACAAATGGTCCGTATGCATTAGTTATATGATAAATTATGAATATGTGTAAAACGTTTGGTGTTAATCGATTTCTATGAGAAATTGGCCGACTATATAACTTTAAAACATGCCATTTGTCTGGCTTAATCTATTCCCTCATATTAACGCCTTTTAAAAACTCTGTAAAGGTCACTTTTTGTAACCATTGTGATATATACAGATTAGTTGCTGCATAAGAACAAATGCTCTATATGTCACAATGGCTTCAATACTACACAGTTTTCCTTTTTTCTAATGAATGCTCCTTTTCAGTAGATTTAGGTCAAATAGGTTGAGGGCCTAGACTGTTGCGTTGTCCCTTTCCTTATTATTAACGCCTTTTCACGCATTTGCAAACAGGGTAGATATAAATCGGACAGCTTCTGTCGGTGCCGTCTAACCAGGGTCTATTCTGTTTCCTGATGAAATTATAATGAATTTGACTCAACAGTTTCTAGTAATAACAAAATCACCTGTGTACATACGCCTTTATAAAAATTCAGCTAATAAATATTCATGATTTTATTATTTCTTACATGAATATTAAACAGGGAAGGGGTTAAGTAACATCACAAACCAATATTGAAAGGATCTAACTGACGAACAAAAATAACTATAGAAGAAAAAATGCAAGAAAGCACACGTTTGATCTAGGTAAAATAGACGGGTCCATTTTTATAGGAAGTTGGCTTGGGGCTAATTGATACACATGTCCTGGGGCTATTTGATACAGTGTATCAATTAGCCCCAGTCAATACTTTAATATTATTATAGGTCAAAATAAACTAGATCTATATGTTTTTATTTCTAAAATGTATAATTAGAAGTAATGCTGATGCAGTTGCTAGTTTATAAACTATTTTGTATAAAAATGTGCTCTTATATAATCCACCAAGTAACTGCATGCATCTAATAGTTATGTAAGAAACAATGTGATTTTTTTCACTTCTTAAAGTAGATCTAGGCGTTATTTATTAGCCTATGTCTCTCCCAATATTTATATGGGGGAGACGTATTGTTTTTGTGAGAGTTGTCTGTCCATCTGTCTGTCTTTCCGTCTGTCCGTCACCCCTTCTTGTCTGTACGATAACTTATATATGTCTGATGCCAGTTGGTTGAAACTTTACACATGGAAAAGGCATAATGAGAGGACGAGTCATGCCCAAGGTCCATAACTCTGGCTTCACTAATATTGGAGTTAATTGTCCAATGTACATTTTTTTACCTTTTTTTGTCCGGACGATCAATCCTACATGGCTCATGCCATCGTATTGAAATGTCATACATAGGAAGAGAATAATACGAAGAAGTGTCATGCTCAATGTCCATAACTCTGACTTCACTAATATTGGAGTTAATGCCCCTTGTACATTTTTCTTTTTTGTCCGGACGTTAACTCCTAAATGGCTCATTGGATTAAAATGATTGATACTTGGAAAGAGCATTATGAGAGAAAGTGGTATGCTCAAGGTCCACACCTCTGGCTTCAATAATATTGGAGTTATTGTCACTTGTACATTTGTTCACACTTTTTTCGGACGATAACTCCTATATGGCTCATGCCATTGGATTGAAACTTCATACATGGAAAGAGCACGATGAGATGAGGGGAAGTGTCGTGCACAAGGTCCATAACTCTGACTTCACTAATATTGGAGTTATTGCCCCTTTGCATTATTCACACTCCTTTGTCCAGGCAATTACTCCTATATAGCTCATGTCATTGATTTGAAACTTCATACATGGAAAGGGGCATGATGAGTGGAAGTGTCATGTACAAGGTCCGTAACTTTGGCTTCAATAATGTTGGGGTTATTTCCCCTTATATTTTTTGTTTCACTTTATTGTCCGGACGATAACTCCTATATAGCCCACGCCATTAGAGTGAAACTGCATACATGGAGAGAGCATGATGAGAGAAAATGCCATGTGCAAGAGCCATAACTCTCGCCTCAATACTTTTGGAGTTATTGCCCTTTGTTACGTTTTTGGTGTGAAGGGTGTGTGTATGGGGCGGGGATGGGGGGCATCTGTTTTGTGACAAAAGCCTCTAGTTTATTATTTAATCAATGTTTTACCGCGCATCAACAGCTAATGGGCATGTAGCGCGCATACAAATATAACAAAAAGTAAAAGATATTATTGTTTTATAAAAATATCAGGGTAACAAAAACGATTATCAAAATCGATGGCTGTAGACGTGCACAATGTTTTAATTAAAAAGAGAACGGTTTAAATCAGAATTGAATTTCATTTTGTTTCAGGATGGTCCGTATTTATAAAAGGAAAACGAATAGGTGCGATATATCTATCACCAGATGCAATTCTGATAGCAAACAACAATAATAAGAAGGGACTTAAAGCCCCTAAAATGTAAACAATAATAAAATGTAAAAATGAAGACAAAACTTGTAGAATCATCTGAATGATCTGATGATAACGAATGGTATTGCCCAGTCGGCCTTGAACCACACTCTAACACGAAGTCCAGCGACAAGTGGATTAAACGTGTTGATTACAGAGAATGAGACTATGTCGAATGTACAAATGTTTCTAAAATGGTGTGTTTATTTTGCTAGAATTGCAATTCAGATGCCGATGACTTTAGCTTCTGACGTCAGTGACGTGTATCAATTAGCCCCACATTATGTACCAATTAGCCCCGAGTATGGGGTTTGTTGATACACTAAAAAGGTTATCAAAATCTTTTCATATATTCTTTAACTTCAATTCTGTGTCCTAAACTAGCCCTTGTTTAAATAAAGCGCATTCAATGCATTCAGACTTGTACATGTACCACTAATTTTCCATATTTTCCAAATCAGATGAAAATAAAACACAAAATGTAAAAAATGTACCAACTAGCCCCGGTCTCCCCTAGGCCTAATATTGCGTCTGGATAATTAATTGTTGTCTGCTTCAATTTGTAGATATTTGTTTATCTTGTTTGGACACGCATTTGGATCCTGGTAAAACTCCGAGTAACTTGGCGTCTAATCTGGATCCAATCTGTTATCATAGATTTGATTTGCCACAAGCAGCCAAATAGTTGATATAAAGCTATAATATATTAATCTAAGTGTTGCGTGCACACAAAAAATGAATTGCATAAAAACCACCTGACCCCGATTCAGATGGATGAACGCACGCTTTATTAAAACCACATATTTATGACGTCATTTACCCACGCTGTCATTACTATAAATACGAGAACATATTTTTGCTCAGTATTAGTTAAACTAAATTGTCCTCTGCTTCAAATTTTGAAAAATACAGGTAGAGTGTGAACTACATTTAATTGAAACTGAAGAGGCATTGAGTTAGTCAACATCTCATCTGGATCGAAACTGTATGCACAAGGTTTATAACGAAATATTTACATTCGCCCTGTAACGTCCTTATATAACCTTATTCTAAAAAGAAAGTTGCATAACCTCATGAACACCGGAAGCACGTCATTCATTTCTTAAATATAAGAAATACTATGGAATATAAATATAAGAAATGAATGACGTGCTCCCGGTGTTCATGGGTTATGCAACGCATAGCTTTACGAGCAAAGATTCACGTGAAGCCCTTCGGGCTTCACTAACTTTGCTCGTAAAGCTATGCGTTGCATAACCTCATGAACACCGGAAGCACGTCCTTCATTTCTTAATTGAATGAATGAATGGAGGAATGAAAGGCTTTCAGAGTAACCGCAATCTAAATGAATGAATGAATGAATGTAAAAGATAGTTTAATTAATAAACAAAGGTAGCTCGGTTAGCCAAATGGCTAATGTGCCCCGAGAACCTCTTAATCGGTACATTTCATACATTTAAGAGCAAAAATAACAATCAGAGAACATATTGATAATTTAATCAATGGTGTCCAGTGCAGTAATTACGCTATTAAACCATTTCAATAACGCAAACTGAAATCAGCATAAATATACAAACTACAGGAACAAAATTAATAGAACTGAACCAATCAGGAAACCTCTGTGGGAAGTAGAAGTTTCCTAAATTTAATCAATGGTGTCCAGTGCAGTAATTACGCTATTAAACCATTTCAATAACGCAAACTGAAATCAGCATATAAATATACAAATTACAGGAACAAAATTAATAGAACTGGACCAATCAGGAAACCTCTGTGGGAAGTAGAAGTTTCCTAAAAGGATCCGTTCTAGTTGCACCCTGTGTCTATAAACATCTACATTTATACTATTATTTGATGTTGTAATTTTCGTTGTGCTATTAACATTGAAAAGTTTGTAAGTTTCATTGATGCAAAAGAAGATTAATAATATCAAACTTTGTACCATATGTAACCTCTACAAATCCAATATCTGATTATTGTGTGGCACTGAACTTTTTTTTTAAAAAAAGTTTAAAAACAATAACAACAGTGTCTTAGTAGCATATGCAAATAAAAACAATGTATGTGAGTTACAAACCTACACATGCCCTCTAGATTTAGACAAGAGACTTGAACAGCGTCTACTATGCATCACAACATTTAATTATTAACACATTTACTTCCTCGATTTTTAAGACAGACGTGAATTCAGATCAGCTGAGACCCGAAGGAGACGTGCAGTCTGGGTCCTCTGATAAGGGTCTGCATTGTCTGCCAAACATACTGGTGTCAGTGGATTACAGAGGTAGATACTGCCCCCCTCCACACACACACACACACACAACACACACACACACACACACACATACACACACACACACACACACACACACACACACACACACACACACACACACACACACACACACACATAAACAGGAAACATGGATAAGTGCAAAATTAAATATCAACGAGTTTAGCGTATGTTATATGAATGTTATGGGCTACTAAAATGCTTTTATTTGTCCTTTCAGGAGGTTACGTTGAAGGCCAAGGAGGTTCTGCTCCCGAGGGACAGTCACATGTATTCATGATCTCGAACCTCTGTCCTAATGTATGGCCAAACCTTAGCTGGTGCAATCAGGTAACTGGCCGCAACAATCAATACGGTTATGGTTGGCATTTTGATCTGGAGAATGGTGCAGGCCAGGTTACCGGCATGGGGTGGAACAATCCGGAAGTGACATGGGAATTCACCAACTGCGATGGACATGGATCGGAAACACCCACTAACCACAATTATCACTCCGATTGCTTCTGTGGAAAGCATGGAAAGAAATAAATCATTATCCATTAAAACCAGAAAATTGTTAGATCTTTGTACGGTTTATTCTCTACAATGGCCACCAAAAGAAGTATAATTCTGGAGTGCTTAATTATGACGTATATATATATATATATTCATGTAAGAAATAATGATACCGTGATTAATGATTAACTGAACATATACAATGACACATGAGGTAAAATGTTATAGGCATCTCTATGAGGTAAAAGGTTAACCTTTAGCCTGCTATGGGTGGATGAGTGAATAGCTATGCAAATAGTTTGGATCCAGATGAGACGCCGAGTAACTCGGCGTCTCATTAGGATCCAAAGTGTTTGACACCCTTATTGCATTTTGGTAGACACAATGATTATAGCTTGAAATTTGAAAATGCAGTAGGTGAAGAATTCCTTAAAATAAAGTGTTCAGCTGTTAAACTGTTAAACACGTATGTACAAGGTTATAGTGTTTATATGAGGTCAGAAGTCACTATGAGGTAAAAGGTTAAAGACGCTTACATGTGGTAAGGATTAAAGGATAAGAAGTCACTATGAGATTAAAGGTCAAAGACGCTTAGATGTGGCAAGAAGTCACTATGAGGTTAAAGGTCAAAGACGCTTAGATGTGGCAAGAAGTCACTATGAGGTTAAAGGTTAAAGACGCTTACATGTTGTAAGAAGTAACTATGAGGTTAAAGACGATTAGATGTGGCAAGAAGTCACTATGAGCTTAAAGGTCAAAGACGCTTAGATGTGGTAAGAAGTCCCTATGAGGTTAAAGACGATTAGATGTGGTAAGAAGTCACTATGAGGTTAAAGACGATTAGATGTGGCAAGAAGTCACTATGAGGTTAAAGGTTAAAGACGATTAGATGTGGCAAGAAGTCACTATGAGGTTAAAGGTTAAAGACGCTTAGATGTGGTAAGGGTTAAAGGACACGACACGTGATTTAACCCTTTCGGCGCCAAATTTCCAATTGTCGTCTGCAATCTAAGCATTCAGTAAAATAAAGAAATTAAATAAATAAATACAGAATTCAAAGGGATAAAGCACAGCTATAGAACTAGAGATTGAGACAAAAAGTGAAGTCCCTGATCAGACGCCGCCTTGAAAGGGCGGCGTCTGGTCCATCTGTGCTGTTGAGTATCTCCATCTGTGCTGTTGAGTATCTCCATCTATGATGTTGAGGAACTCCATCTAAGACGCGGAGTAACTACATGCGTCTCATCCGAATCCAGGCTGTTTATACACAGATTTACAGATGCATGTGTGTATCCAAATACTAATTAATACAGACGCATGGGATCAATGTGTTGAAAATCAAACTTCTGTTATCGACTAAGTGCACTTTGGCATGAAATAGCGTGCCTATAAAGGAAAGGGATTAAACGCTTTTCAGTGGGTAATTCAGTTGACACTTCAGCTGTTTCCGCCTATGCTTTTTCAAGCTGGCCACGGAATTGCTTCCGAAGTTAATGGGCGTGATTACCTATCGTTTGCACAAGGCCATCCGAGGTGCGCTTCTTTATTCACTGAGTAACTGCCTCTGGGAGAATATTTTCATTCAGATTATGGTACGTGATTTCGTCATGTATATTCGTGCGCTCTCCTTATACATTGTTTTATTGTGTGGATGTTTTGCACTTACTAATCCAAAGCTAAACTTTACGAAGCCTTTTCATATCAGCAATAGTATACCTTGTTTGTTTTCGGATTCCATGTTGTTAAACGCCTTTTGTATCCATCGGATGCACGTCAATAAATTGCACTAGACTGCCATGCTGAATGGCGGTTGTCAGGTGTGTAGGTGAACCATATGACCGACCCGAGGATACGACTTTACGCAAAAAATACAAAAACGTCATTTCTCTACTAAACCCTATACTGTGAAAACCTTTTAGAATCGTCAGTTATATCACGATGTCCAGCTGTTAACAGATGGACGAAGACCCCAAATGCCAACTGCATTGTTTCGTGCACAGAAGAACATCCGGGTAGAACCACTGACCTACAGCGAGCCAACTGGAAGGCTTCCTCGCCCTGACCGGGATTCGAACCACAGCGATGAGGGCTAAGCAGTGTAAGACCATAACCATTCGGCCACGGAGCCCCCTCTCAACACTATTTGTATAATTTGCATTCTCAAAAAAGGAATCACAGAGAATGCATATCTAGATCAGCCACCATTTTCGAAAACAGTTCATTGTAAATCTATACGTTTGACAACGCTCACTGCATCGTCTTGTCCGACGCCGTTTTTATCAACGATCACAGCGGCACTGTAAGGTCTTGTCTGATGCTGTATTTTGTCAACGGCCACAGTGGCACTGTAATGTCTTGTCTGATGCTGTTTTTGTCAACGGCTGCAGCAGCAATATAAATTCTTGTCAGATAGTATATTTTGCCAATGCCTGCTGCAGCATTGTAAGGTCTTGTCTGATACTGTATTTTTCCAACGGCCACAGCGGCAATATAAGGTCTTGTCATATGCTATATTTTGTCAACGGCTGCTGCAGCAATATAAGGTCGTGTCAGATGATGTATTTTGCCAATGGCTACTGCAGCAATATAAGGTCTTATCAGCTGCTATATTTTGCCGATGACAGCTGCAGCATTGTAAGGTCTTGTCCGATGCTGCATTTTATCATCGGCCCCAACGGCACTGTAAGGTCTTTTCTGCTTGCTGTATTTTTATCAACGGCCACAGCGGCAATATAAGGTCTTGTCAGATGCTATATTTTGTCAACGGCTGCTGCAGCAATATAAGGTCGCGTCAGATACTGTGGTTTGCCAACGGCTGCTGCAGCATTGTAAGGTCTTGTCTATTGCTGTATTTTGCCAATGGCTGATGCAGCATTATAAGGTCTTGTCAGATGCTGTACTTTGCCAATGACTGCTGCAGCATGTAAGGTCTTGTCTAATGCAGTATATTGTCAACGGATGCAGCATCATTGTAAGGTCTTGTCAAGCGCAGTAGTCAACCAACAGTCGCAGCAGCATTGTAAGGTCTTTGTGTATTTTGCCAACGGCTTCAGTAGCCTAACCCTGTCTGATGCTGTATTTTACCAATTGATGAAGCAGCATTGTAAGCTCTTGTCTGATGCTGTATTTTACCAATGGCTGTAGCAGCATTGTAAGCTCTTGTCTGATGCTGTATTTTACCAATGGCTATAGCAGCATTGTAAGCTCTTGTCTGATGCTGTATTTTACCAATGGCTGTAGCAGCATTGTAAGCCCTTGTCTGATGCTGTATTTTACCAATGGCTGTAGCGGCATTGTAAGCTCTTGTCTGATGCTGTATTTTGTCAACGCCCACGGAGGCACTGTATATATTCTGTCATGCGCCTAAAATTATCAGTGGCCGCGGCAGCTCTGTAAGGTCTTATCAAACTCAGTTCTTTACCAGCAGCAGTAACAGCTCCGTAGCGTCTCATCAAGCGCCCTAGTCTACCTCCGGCCATATCAGTAATATAAAGTCTTGTCATCTGCCGTTTTTGTCAACTGTCGTAGCAGCAATGTGAAGTATTGTCAGATGCCGGAGTTTACCAGCGGTTGCAGCAGCATTCTAAGGCTTTATCAAAGGCCCTATGGTCTTGTCAGACGCCATATTGTGCCAATGGTCACATACGCATTGTAGGCTTAATTCTGGTACCGTAGTTTACACTAATCACTGTAAGGTTTTGTAAGGTGCATGTGCCGTAGTACTACGAATTTAGCCAGTGAGTACTGTTTTATAATGGTATATTGATGTATTATATTTCAGCAGACTTGTTCACACACAGTTGTACATATGTAAGATATACAATGACAACCATTTAGCCGTGCTGTTTATAAACTATCTACAAATCACTTCTATTAATGCAATATTAATCCATAAGGAATTTAACGTAAGATGTACACAGCACATTAAATTTGAAACACAGTAAACTCCTTCTGAAGCACATTATTAATAAGCATAGCCATTTTAAAGGCAGAGTGTTGCTTAATGCAAGACGAAAATAAGGCAAAAAGCCCCCGCATTTTCTATAAAGGCTTAATATATCGTGTAACCGTGAGCGCGCGAGTGTGCGGGTAGGTACATGTAGGTGAGGGTCTCACTACTTTATCCTTTTTTAATAAAACTACCAAAATACACGCTGCTATCGTGCGATTCTTCATTCCATGACCCCATAACAGATGCACGATGAATATTCACGTAGGAGATAATGGCATTAGGAATTCAGTAAAATCCCTCTTAACCGAAATTATAATACAGAATAATAGAGATCTTTAGGCAGGTGGCTGCTTAATGCAGAGTGACTTTCAATCTTCATTTAGATGCCAACCGGCCTGAAAACCGGCAATGACACAATGTTAACGCCCAGTGTAGAGGTCTATTAATGGTTTTTGAATATAATATATTTTGTCCATTTATCCGTAGTAGGAAATCGATATTATTTCATCAGTAAGCAGACCATATGGGCCGTCTGATCTGCCTCAACTTTGTTTGCAGGGGCCTGAACGGACGTTTCTATCAGACAAAGCATTTACATTGTAAAGGGAGATCATCTGAATAATCTGAAAAGCCCGGTCCTGTACAGGCTTTCCGTGGTTGTCTCCCTTAAGTGTTATAATCTGACATTACATCATCAATGCATATTGACTAATCAATGATGAAAATTACCAATAAAGAAAATATTCCAAAACAGGGAATTAGTATGATGAAAATTATGCAACAGCTATAAAACTAATGAAAGAAAACCACATTTGAAATCTGAAGTAGATTCGCTAAGTAAAATGAACTGTTTTCTATACCTTTCCAGCAAATGACAGCTCAAATATTGCCAGATTTGTTTAGTGTTTTCCAAGTAAATAAAATGTTCTAACATCCTAATCCTTTTCACTTATATAGACATCTTTTTCACGCATCTATAAACAAAGAAGACCCAAACCAGGGTCTGCTCTATTTGCTTATGAAAGTATATAGATTAGATCCTACAGTTTTTGAATAAGCAAAAAATTCCCTTGATAATTTCACCATGTCAAAGTTGAATAAATAATTATTCATGAAGTCATCAATTCATGGATAAATGTTCATTGCGGAAAGTGTTCATCATATTAAGTGATTAATCCGTGAGTTTATCATTCACTCTTTAAATATACCCTGGCAAACAGAGTATACCCAGATCAGACGGCTCCTATAGGAGCCGTCTGATCAGGGTCTTCTCTGTTTGATTATGGATATAACATAGATATGATTCTCTAGTTTCTGCCTTAGCAAACATTTCATGTGTAAATATGCCATTTCAAAATTTAACAAGAGCTGTCCGCAGACAGCGCGCTCCACTTTCTTTAATGCTGGATAGTATAGTGGAAGTCTAAGTCAGAAAGGGGAGATAACAACAGCAAAATTAATTTTAGGGTTACATGCCCTTGTGAAATGGGTACCCCTTGTAATTGTTAACATGTATACCAAAGTTGAACCAAATATCTCTGACAGTTTCTGAGACATGGACCTGAACATAAAACTTAACCAACAATGAAAATTCTAAGTCGAAAAAAGGGGCATAACTATGGCAAAATTAATTTTAGGGTTACCTGCCCTTGTGAAATGGCCCCCCCTTGTAATAGTTACATGTAACATGTATACCAAAGTTGAACCAAATATCTCTGACAGTTTCTGAGACATGGACCTGAACATAAAACTTAACCAACAATGAAAATTGTAAGTCAAAAAAGGGGCATAACTATGGCAAAATTAATTTTAGGGTTACCTGCCCTTGTGAAATGGGTTTCCCTTGTGATAGTAAACATATATACCAAATATCTTTGATGGTTTCTGAGAAAAGGACCTTAACAAAAAAGGTTAACCAACGCCGACGCCGACGCCGACGAGAGGGTCATGACAATAGCTCCACTTTTGAAAAAGTGGAACTAAAAACTATATGACTAATACTCCTGATGTCATTATTTATTAGATAGATATCCATAGAGTGACGGGTTAAGCAACACGTCTATTCGGTTCATAGTACGCAAGACTCCTTATGAATTTCCCCGCATTTTCCACACACGAGGACCATTTTTAAGTAAAGCTATGCACGTGATCCTCATCCAAGCCTCGAGGAGATTTTACAGCACGTGGTATTATACATTAGAGCTACAGTTGAACTTCGATATTTCGAACTAAGATGACTCGAACTTCGGGATAACTCGAACTAAAAGTTCGTTCCTTCAAAAATTTACAATACAGAATTCCTCGTCTGAGATGAGGAAATATTGTAAAAGTTCAGTATAGCTCGGGCTTCCGCCTTCAGAAATTCTTGTACGTGCGTCAATTTCACATGCAATAGCTCGATCCCAGGTCGTTGCAGCATTATTTATCAATACGTCTCGCCTTCCTCGTTGGTGACTAATTGAAAAACTTATCATTTAACACTTTATAGTATAGTTTACGCCTATGCAAACAAAGTACAGTAAATGCTCGATCAATCGAACACTAAAATACGTATCATTATCGATCTTTAAGACATGTGGCAGCTTAATACAGGATGAAAGTCTTGCAGAAAGCTCCTCTAGAGCTTTCTGCATGACTTTCACTCTGCATTAAGCAGCCACCTACCTAAAAGGGTATAAAATCTTCTATACCAACCGTTCGACTAATCGAAGTTTTACTCTAAATCCCAAACTAGCAGCTCCTACCAGGATTGGGTTATGTAATGATATAGATCTTGATTCAACCAACAGTTCCCGTGTCCATATGCAGCAAAACTATTTAGCTTATTAACCCTTTCGCTGCCAAACTCTGTCGTCTGCTAACTTTGTCGTCTGCTACAAATTTTCATTCTTTTGATTTTCTTCATTTTTGTTTCAGAAACATAGTAAAAGTAACAAACAGTTTGGATCCTGATGAGACGCAGAGTTGCTCGGCGTCTCATCTGGATCCAAACTGTTTGCATAGGTAATCACAGATCCGGCATTGGCAGCGAAAGGGTAAATATTCACTTAGTCATTACTTCTCAGATGCATATTCATCATGAAAAGGTTTCACTCATAGGTAATACGACACCAAATTGGATATTATAAGTATTTCTTCTAATTTCGGGACCCAAGTGGAAATAAATCTTCCGACTTTTCTGGACTTTTCCAGCATCGGCATACTCTTCCAAGTCATGATCAAAATCAACTTAGATATGGGGTTTTTCTCATCTTCATTTTAACATATTATACCATCTTATTGGGTCGAACTATACTACTGTAATATTTTAATATAACTGATTAAAAAAGTGCTTCTGTGTAATATTTAAATATTTATATGGAAATCATTACAATTTTGATTGTACCATATTTTTTAAATATGTCATTTTATGCATTAATATATTGTACATTGTATGAACATTTAGATGCTAAATAAATCAAGACGTTATCAATCCAACAGCGTGCTAAATTTCTTATTGTCGTCTGCAATCTAATTTTGTTCAATCATACGTTAAATTAAGGTAATGGGATAAATAAATGCAAATTGCAAAGGAAAAAAGCACATATATAGAAATAGCGTTGAGACAAAAAGTGAAGTCCCTGATCAGACGCCGCCTTGAAAGGCGGCAACTAATCTGGGACTGCACTATTTGTCGTGTGCTATTTGTGACATTGGCGGCGTAATGAAATATGGAAGGAAGAGCATTGTTTTTATTTTAGAAATTAATGAAACAGGTCTATCAAGTTCCATTAATAAGCGCGGCAGACCCTTATCTGACTGCTCCTATAGAAATAATAGCAATAAAGTTAGAAATAATGACCACGTGAATATTTATATGCAGAATATGTTTTATGGCATTATGTACACGTGGAATTTATTTTGGATTTGTAGAGACTGAAGAGTCAGATCTATTATGATGAGACTGCTCCTACAGGAGCCATCTGACCTGGATCTACTCTGCAAATGCGTGAAAAGGTATTTATATGAAGAGCAACGTTAATCCCTAGCTTACAGGGTCTATTAAACCTTTACCTCGTGAATATTTATGTAAGAAATAATCAATATTAACCTATAATGTTTGATACATGACAGTAACTTACAGTTCATAGGCAAACAGAGCAGACTCTGATCACGGCTCATATAGGAGCGGTCTTATCAATGTCTACTCTGTTTGCAAATGCATTAAAACATATTTGTGGAGTAAAGGATTAATCCCTAATACAAATTAATGGGTAAGGGTGATAAATTGTTTATCGTGTAGGTACTGATATCTGAAACCATGTGACGCATTACTTTCTTATCATTATAAGAAGTTAATGCGCCTCGAGTAGTCACAAATCGTAAGTACTTTGTGTTTATTTTAACCCACTCATAAATAAAAACAAAAACAGTGTCTTTATTTACTCACTCATAAATAAACCAAACCAATGTCTAACAATATTCCTATTCGTTCGAGTGGATGTTTGATGATATACAAAAAATGTTGATATCATGTATGAAGCTTAACCATACCTACGCCTTTCTACGCCTTTGCAAACAGAGAAGACTCAGATCAGACGGCTCCTATAGGAGCCGTCTGATCAGCGTCTGTTCTGTTTGCTTATGATATAATGTAGATCTGATTCTACATTCTCTTACATAGACAAAACAGTACACGTGTCCATGTGCTATTATAACAAATTATCGTAATTAATAGTAATGACGTCAATATTTTTTAAATGTATAGCAATGGAGGAAAGGCTCAACCCTATCGCTACCAACGGCGAATCTTTTATCACCGTTGCAAACAGCTTGGATCCAGATGAGACGACGAGAAACTCGCCGCCGTGTAATTCGGTGTCTCATGATGGTGTGCTGACATTTCTTGAAAGAAGTTAGTTTTTTTTAAAAAAAGAAAGAAGAAAGAAAATATAGCTTAAGACAACTTTTGTAGAGGACATTACGTGCCACATACAGGGATAATGTGCAGACCGTGTTTGAAGGCTCATTAATTCCTTGATGAATATTCATGAAAGAAATAATGACATCATTAAAATTAATTAGGTTGAATTTCTAAAATGGCATAATAACATGGATTTTTTGCCAAAGTAAAAACTATAAAATCAGATACATGTATATATTATTCCATAAGCAAACAGCCCATGTCCTGATGAGGCATCTTCTACAGGAGCCGTCTGATCTGGGTCTACTCTCTTTGCAAATGAATAAAATGGAGTGTTTATGGAAGAAATTGTTAACCCTTTTACTGCATGGATATGTTTTTCTATGCATTTACAAATATAATAGACACAGAGTCGTCTGATCAGGATCTGTCCTGTTTGCCTTTCATATTATAAAATTATAGTTCTACATATTCTGCCATGACCGTATCGATATACCACTATAATAACTGCTGATCAATTTTCATGATATCAATATTTCTTCCACGAATATTCACGGAATAAAGAGTTAAGACCCGACTTTACACTGCTCGCATCAGTTTACACAGTGTGAGGATGAACAGTTAACCGTTCACTCGAAAACGTGACTTATATGTACATATTTGCATACAGAGAAGACCAAAACGTCTCCTGTATGAGCTGTCTGATCAGTGTCTACCATACAGAGAAGACCCAGACGGCCCCTGTATAAGCTGTCTGATCAGTGTCTACCCCCTGTATGAGCTGTCTGATCAGTATTTACCATACAGAGAAGACCCAGACGGCCCCTGTATGAGCTGTCTGATCAGTGTCTACCCCCTGTATGAGCTGTCTGATCAGTGTCTACCCCCTGTGTGAGCTGTCTGATCAGTGTCTACCCCCTGTATGAGCTGTCTGATCAGTGTCTACCATACAAAGAAGACCCAGACGGCCCCTGTATGAAGACCCAGACGGCCCCTGTATGAGCTGTCTGATCAGTGTGTACCATACAGAGAAGACCCAGATGACTGCTGTATGAGCTGTCTGATCAGAGAAGACCCAGACGGCCCCTGTATAAGCTGTTTGATCAGTGTCTACCCCCTGTATGAGCTGTCTGATCAAAGTCTACCATACAGAGAAGACCCAGACGGTCCCTGTATGAGCTGTCTGATCAGTGTCTACCATGTTTGCGGATGGAGTATAATAGACTCTATATGTTTTGCCAAGGCCAAAACTTGCCATGTCCACATTCCATAGTAAAATTTATTCCAATGACGAGTATCTCTTAATATGAAAATTGATTTTAAGTAAAGTCTAATTCATTTGCTGTCTGAAAATGCGGTCAGATTTGATAAGGTAAACCCCCTCTAACCGGACGTTTAATTCAGCATAAATATCGGTCTTGTAGACAGGACTGGTTGCAGCTTCATGCAGAGTGAAACCCATGCAGAAAGCTCTTCTGGGTGTTATCTGTATGACTTTCTTCCTGCATTAAGCAGCCACCTGTCTGAAAGTATTTAAATTCTTCTCTACCAGAACTCCGGTTTATAGAGGGTTTACTATACAGTAAAACCTCTCTATAACGGCTACTAAATTACATCAAGTAGTTTGTGTTAAAGGCAGGTGGCTGCTTAAAGTAATGTGAAAGTAAAACAGAACGCTCCTATAGGAGGGTTCTGTTTTACTTTCATCTTGCTTTCAGCAGCCACCTGCTATAAATACCAACTGATTAACACAATTTAGTTGCCGTTATATAAAGGTTTCACTATATACATGTATGACCTAGGAAGTGTGTTAACGGCTAGAATTTTGCAAGCGAATATATAATACTGTTACAAACAGGCTGGATCCAGATGAGATCCATTTAACTCTGGGTCTAGTCAATGCTTTCACACTTATCATATTTGTCATGACTCGACTGGCCAGTGCAGTCATCTTGTATCCAGGTGAGATTGGTTTGACAGTCGGTAAATAGTTTCTCAAAAGCCTCAACGAATCAGAAGTGAATTAAATTTGCCCCCAGCTTTGAGCAGACCTCAATATTTAAAGCATAAAGTTTAACCCTCTAATTAATGAACATTCATGTGAGAAATAATGACATCATAAATATTAATTACATTAATTGTTATAATAGCACATGATCAAAAGTATATCAGCCATGGCAGAACCTGTATAATCATATCTATATTATATCATAAGCAAGCAACCTGTAGGAGACATCTGATCTGTGTCTACTCTGTTTGCAAAGGCGTAAAAATGCGTATTTATGCAGTAAATGGTTAAAGAGGCGGGATGAAAAAAAAGTTGACGACCGTGGAAGTGTGATTAGGAATGTATAATGTGAGCATTTATCCCATACCAACTGTAAAAAAATCTCCTTAAATTTGGAGTTGGTGCAATTTTGACAAGGCATGTCCAATCAAGAGTTTGACAAGGCATATCAAGCGTTTGACAAGGCATATCCAATCAAGCTTCAGAGAAACTGTTGATCGAGTTTCAAACTACTTTCATAATTGTGATGTGCCGAGCTAACTCGGTGTCTCATGTGGATCGAGGCTGTCCGGACATACGAATCAGGGTCCATGCTTATAAAACTTTTAGTTGAGTCTGAGTTCGTTCTCAAGTTTTTGATTGGTCATATTTGAGCCCTTGGCTCAAATCTGACCAATCAAAAGCTTGAGAACTGAAATCTGACCAATCAAAAGATTGATTACGAACTCAGACTCAACTAAAAAGCTTTTTAAGCATGGATCCTGGTTGCTGATAACGTGTTGACAGTTTATGCAGCAGTCTACATATTCACTAAACGCGCCACAGGTACCAGGCGCGTGACAGTTTCATAACTACTACTAATAAACATCTTTAAATACGTTTAGACATCATATTTTGACAGCATTAAAAAGTTTTGATTTTTTTTCGTGTAATATATACTACATAGTATTATACTATACGATTTTTGTTTTCATTTTTTTCTGTCAAAGTAATAACTATGATGTCTAAACGTATTTGAATTTGTTTGTCAGTTGTATTTATGAAATGGTCACGCGCCTGGCACCTGTGTTACGCGCTATTAAGTTTAAGTTTAATGGTCTGCTATTGCTTAACCCTTTTCTCAACATAAACACTACATGTACTTTACGCATATGCATACAGAGTAGACCCAACTAAGACGGCTGTTGTAGGAACCGTCTGATCAGGGTCTGCTCTGTAAGCTTGTGAAATTACAATAGACATGTCTTTATGGTTTCTAATAATACCAAAACAGCTTGTTACATAATCATTATGCCGTTATGGAAAAAACGACTAATAAATACTAATGATGTCTATTTCTTACATAAATACAGTAAAACCTCTCTATAACGACCACTTAATTGCGTTAATTAGTTGCTATTTAGGACAGGCGGCTGCTCTAAGCAGCCACCTGCCTTTAACACAAAAAACTTAATGTAATTTAGTGGTCGTTATAGAGAGGTTTTACTGTACAGGGAATACAGGGAAAAATCCCAGCAGCTGAAATGTTTAATTCTAAGTCGATTCGATATCAGCGTGATAAAGATTAAGTAAATACTAAAGTATTTTATATTGGATAGGGCGAAGAGTCTACGGTACAGTACGGAATATATATCAAACAAACAGTTGTTTGGACAGTGTTGTAACGTGCGCTTGGATAACTGACATCATGGATACAGGTAAGAGCATTATAATAGTTAGTGAGAGAGCGAGCGAGCGAGCGAGCAAGCGAGAGACATTGAGACAGAGAGAGACAGAGAGAGAGACAGAAGAGAAAGAGGAGAGAGAGGGAGAGAGAGGGGGATGAGAGAGAGAGGGGGGGAGAGACAGAGAGACAGAGAGGGAGACAGAAGAGAGAGAGAGGGAGGGAGAGACAGGGGAAGGAGAGAGAGAGAGAGAGAGTGGGATAGAGAGACAGAGATACAGAGAGTGAGACAGAAGAGAGAGAGGATGAGACAGAGAGAGGGGGATATATTCACGTGATGTGGGTATTCATTATTATAGTTTATTCATGGCTATAGGTATATGTGTATTTGTTTTATTTATGGCTATAGGTATGTGTGTATTTGTTTTATTCATGGCTATAGGTATATGTGTATTTGTTTTATTCATGGGACGCGTAGATAAGTGGACTTTAACAAAAACCGTAACCAGCTTGTGCCGCGGACAGACAGACAGACATACCAACCATAAAAGAGCGATAATGCTGTCAAAATGCTTGACAGAGTTATTACTTTGGCCTGCAGACGAAGCTTGTAATGGTAGACAAGTTTGTAAAGTTTCAAAGCTTTATCTCAAAGCGTTATGCAAATTAGCGGACTTAATCAGGTTGTCTCACGGACAGACAGACGTACCAACCATAAAAAGGGCCATAATTCTGTTAAAATAATTCACATAGTTATGTACTCTTTCCTGCAGACGAAGCTTGTGGTGGTAAACTAGTGTGTAAAGTTTCAAAGCTTTATCTCAAAGGGTAATGTAAATAAGTGGACTTAACCAGGTTGTGTCACGGACAGACAGACATACAAACCAACCGACCGACCGACCAACACACTGACTCCTATATACATGTTGTACCCCCTCTCACACTTCGTTTGCGGGGCTATACAAACAATCAACTATTAGACACTGATGACGTTGTTATTTCTGACATGAATATTCATCAAGAGCCACTCCGTGTCTCGTCTGGAACCAAACTGTTTACACGAGTAATGGAACTACGAGCATACTCCTTCTTGTATTGTATGATTGGTATAGAAAGCATGCCAAGATTTACTGTGCATTATTGTAACTTATCTCTATCTATTATGATGTGATACATATTTTGTGAATCATACTATATTTCTGATTGCCGAAATAAATATATCTGTTATCTCAGATTCGCGACAGAGAATATCCAATCTACTAACCTGCATTGCGTATGGTTCTATAAATATCCAATCTACTAACCTGCATTGCGTATGGTTCTATAAATATCCAATCTACTAACCTGCATTGCGTATGGTTCTATAAATATCCAATCTACTAACCTGCATTGCGTATGGTTCTATAAATATCCAATCTACTAACCTGCATGGCGTATGGTTCTATAAATATCCAATCTACTAACCTGCATTGCGTATGGTTCTATAAATATCCAATCTACTAACCTGCATTGCGTATGGTTCTATAAATATCCAATCTACTAACCTGCATGGCGTATGGTTCTATAAATATCCAATCTACTAACCTGCATTGCGTATGGTTCTATCAATGCATTGTTTGACAGTATTTACAAAAAAAGCTAAGTACTACGAGAATACGCACTGTTTTGTTTATTATTGAAAATGTCATATTGCAACGTGTGAATGAAGGTACGGACAAGAGTACACACACGATTGCAGTGGCACTAATAATGGGTTATACCAGAGACATACAGTTGAACTACGATATACATCCAGCTCGGATAACTCGAACTTCGGGACAATTTGACTAAACGTTCGATCCTTCCAAAATGAACAATACAGAATTGTTATAAAATGTATCACTACACATATCTAGAAACCACATGTGACAGCTTAATGCAGGTCGAAAGTAATGTTGAAAGCTCCTGCAGGAGCGTTCAGCATTACTTTAGAACTGTATTAAGCTGTGAACTTGAGATATTGGTCAGATTAGAAATTGTATAACTCGAAACACTCTTATCTCGAACTAATTTGTATGGTCCCTTGAAGTTCGGTATATCGAGGTTTAACTGTAAATACATACATGTATATGTCTCTGGATATACATATTGTCTTCGCAATGTGTCAATTTAACCATTTCCTTCATATTAACGCGTTTTTACGCATCTGCAAACAGAATAGACCCTGATCAGACGGCTCCTATAGTCTCTGTTTGCTAATTGAAATTGATAGATCTTGTTCTATACTTTCTAACATGCTTACAATATTCTACCTTCCATATTGCATTATAACTAATTTGCCCATGACTATTCAGTAGGTAATGAAATTTGTGATAAACATAGAACAGGGAAAGGGTTAAACATAGAACAGGGAAAGGGTTAAACATAGAACAGGGAAAGTGTAAAACAAAAACAGGGAAATGGTTAAACATAGAACAGGGGAAGGGTAAACATAGAACAGGAAATGGTAAAACATAGAACAGGGAAAGGGTAAAACATAAAACAGGAAAATGATTAAACATAGAACAGGGACAGGGTAAAACGTAGAACAGGGAAACGGTAAAACGTAGAGCATGGAAAGGATTAAATATAGAACAAGGGAACGGTAAAAGATAGAACAGGGAATGGGTAAAACATAGAGCAGGGAAAGGGTTAAACATAGAACAGGGGAACGGTAAAATATAGAACAGGGAAAGGGTTAAACATTTACCTCATAAATGTTGCAAATGAATGAAAAGGCGATTATATAACCCTATATCCCACCAATATTCGTGTAAGAAATGATGGCATCATGAATATAAATTAGATGATTGTTTATAATGGCATATGAACACTGGAACTGTTGACCATGGAAAAAGTGGAGAATCAGGTCTTCTTTATCATTCCATAAACAACATAACAGAAATAGGTCAGACGGATCCTGCAGGGTTCTGATCTTGAACTACCCTGTTTTGCAAATATGTTAAAAACGTGTTTATGGGGTAAAGGGCAATCTGGGTCGAATGTTATGAGGGAAGCTCAATCTGTGTAGTAAGCCTTTCGTCACACATGTTAAGGCTTTACGTTCCACGTTTATATAAAGGAAAGGTTTACCCTTTCCCTGTTTCATGTTTATTCCAATAGATATTTCTGATGTCATTAGGGTCATGCATTGGACAATGCAGGAGTCCTGTAGGAATCACATTTTCTGTCCGTCCGTCCGTCAACACTTTTGATGTGACGTGATAACTCACACAGTTCCTCACAGTATTGGATTGATTTTAAGGGTATACGTTTAGTAGTATCAGAGGAAGAAGCCTATAGTGTTTGAGTTGAGTCAGATCACTATGTCTAGAGTTATCTGCCCTTGATTAAAGGACTCTCTCTGACTGAGTCAGTTTTCTAAGTATTTCCCGCGTGAATATTCAACGGGGAAAGGTTTAACAATATCCGTTCCTTTTCCGGTATTTTAATAAATGTCTTATATCAACTTGCGTCAATATTAATTCAGTTAACCTATTTGCCATACAGTTTCACTAAGCTTTATACCTTTATTGTTAATTGGGAATACCATTATTATAAGGAATTACACAGGTGTGAAACTACTCTGCCTGTCATGACCAACATAGCCTGTATGAGCATGCCATTATCAACATGGCCAACATAGCCAGTATGAGCATACCATTATCAACATGGCCAACATAGCCTGTATTATCATACCATTATCAACATGACCAACATAGCCTGTATGAGCATGCCATTATCAACATGACCAACATAGCCTGTATGAGCATGTCATTATCAACATGGCCAACATAGCTTGTATAAGGATGCCATTATCAACATGGTCAACATAGCCTGTATGAGCATGCCATTATCAACATGGCCAACATAGCCTGTATGAGCATGCCATTATCAACATGGCCAACATAGCCTGTATGAGCATGCCATTATCAACATGGCAAACATAGCTTGTATAAGGATGCCATTATCAACATGGTCAACATAGCCTGTATGAGCATGCCATTATCAACATGGTCAACATAGCCTGTATGAGCATACCATTATCAACATGGTCAACATAGCCTGTATTAGCATGGCATTATCAACATGGTCAACATAGTCTGTATTAGCATGCCATTATCAACATGGTCAACATAGCCTGTATGAGCATGCCATTATCAACATGTCAACATAGCTTGTATAAGGATGCCATTATCAACATGGTCAACATAGCCTGTATGAGCATGCCATTATCAACATGGTCAACATAGCCTGTATTATCATACCATTATCAACATGGTCAACATAGCCTGTATTAGCATGCCATTATCAACATGACCAACATAGCCTGTATTATCATACCATTATCAACATGGTCAACATAGCCTGTATGAGCATGCCATTATCAACATGGTCAACATAGCTTGTATTAGCATGCCATTATCAACATAGTCTTATGAGCATGCCATTATCAACATGGTCAACATAGTCTGTATTAGCATGCCATTATCAACATGGTCAACATAGCCTGTATAAGCATGCCATTATCAACATGCCCAACATAGCTGGTATAAGGATGCCATTATCAACATGGCCAACATAGCCTGTATGAGCATGCCATTATCAACATGGCCAACATAGCTTGTATAAGGATGCCATTATCAACATGGCCAACATAGACTTATTATCATACCATTATCAACATGGTCAACATAGCCTGTATGAGCATGCCATTATCAACATGGTCAAGATAGCTTATATTAGCATGTCATTATCAACATGGCCAACATAGCCTGTATGAGCATGTCATTATCAACATGGCCAACATAGCCTGTATGAGCATACCATTATCAACATGGCCAACATAGCTTGTATAAGGTTGTCATTATCAACATGGCAAACGTAGCCTGTATTATCATACCATTATCTACATGGTCAACATAGCCTTATGAGCAAACCATTATCAACATGGTCAACATAGTCCGTATTGCCATTATCAACATGACCAACATAACCTGTATTAGCATACCATTATCAACATGGTCAACATAGCCTGTATGAGCATGCCATTATCAACATGGCCAACATAGCCTGTATGAGCATACCATTATCAACATGGCCAACATAGCTTGTATAAGGATGCCATTATCAACATGGCCAACATAGCCTGTATGAGCATGCCATTGTCAACATGGGCAACATAGCTTGTATAAGGATGCCATTATCAACATGGCCAACATAGATTTATTATCATACCATTATCAACATGGTCAACATAGCCTGTATGAGCATGCCATTATCAACATGGTCAAGATAGCTTATATTAGCATGCCATTATCAACATGGCCAACATAGCCTGTATTATCATACCATTATCAACATGGCCAACATAGCCTGTATTATCATACCATTATCAACATGGCCAACATAGCCTGTATTATCATACCATTATCAACATGACCAACATAGCCTGTATTAGCATGCCATTATCAACATGGTCAACATAGCCTGTATTATCATACCATTATCAACATGACCAACATAGCTTGTATAAGGATGCCATTATCAACATGGCCAACATAGCTTGTATTCGCATACCTTTATCAACGTTCAGCTAAATAAACAATCATGTTATCATTTCTCTCATGAATATCGGTAAATGGTTAAGAATAGCTAAAATTACGTGTCTTTAAGGCAGGTGGTAGGTTAAAGCAGGACAAACGAAACTAACACAATAAACTGCAAAATGAGTTTTCTGCCTTACTTTGCCACGTGCATTAAGCAACCACGTGAGTTTTTCAGACACCTCGTTAATCGGTCAGTGATCGCTTAATATACAACAGGACCTGACATAGGAGTGTTAAAACGCAGCTGGTTGTTTAACCCATTTGCTCCCAGTGGATTCTTCCAGGCTTATATATTGGATTTGTCCAATTTTCCGTTTCCTTTTGTTTTATATTGAAATTCCTATCAGCAAACAGTGTAGACTCTGATCAGACGCCGCATTGTGCGTCGTCTGATCAGAGTCTACACTGTTTGTCTAAGTCCCATATATGGGATCGTGGGAGCAAATGGGTTAATGCTGAACAAAAGTAATGCAAAAAGCTCCTATAGGAGCTTTTTGCATTACTTCTGACCTGATTTAGCTCCCACCTGCCTTACAGATCCACAATTCGACCTCTTTTATGGCCACTTAAGACCGGCTCTTCTGTTTATAATACATGTTCTGTTTTTATGATGTACATAAGGAGCAAATGCTGGTGCATACTAAACGAAACTGAATTTAGCATACTATTAATTATTTACCCTTATCGTACTAAGCGAGACATGGCTAGCATTTCCAAAGAGCTTGAATCAGACGAGAGGTAGGGTAACGCAGCGCTTCACATGACCCAAGCTGTTTGAAACTCGGTCAGTATAGTTTCAGAAAACCTTGAAAACGACTCCAAAATACATAATTTAGGAGCTCCAAGAAAGAGTAAACACATGTGTGCAGTAGGCTGAGAGTTAGAGAATAAGTCAAGAATAATTCAGTGGCGGTAATGTCCACGCATACATATACTAAATGTACAGTGCTCCCTCTCTACAACGACACCCTTTGGGATACGAATATTGTATGTGTTGTTGAGAGGGAGTTGTTATAGGGAGGGAAAATCAAACATAATTAGCTTGTTTGCAGATCCACAGATAAGGTGTATTTCGAGAACTAAAACCATTATGCCTCAACCAAACCCTATGTTGTGACCACTCTTTAGAATCGTCACAAAGTGACGAATCTAAAGAGTGGTCACAACATAGGGTTTGATTGAGGCATAAAGAAAATACGATGGACAAATGTTGTTTCTGGAGCCTTGTTGATTCGGAAACAGTAACATGCGTTGTTGTAAGGAGGGAATCGTTATTGAGAGGGTCGTTGTAGGGAGGGAGTACTGTACTTGAACTTAGCATAACTTTTAAAGTGATAATCTCCACTTGCAATGTGTTTCAACTCGAGAATCTCAACTGCAGACAAAATTTAAGTATGAAAAATAACAAAGGGCAATAACATATATACTATGCAAAAGAGAGTGGTGATTCTTGTGCACTGCACATCTCCTCATTAAGATCAATCTACCTATGAAGTTTCATGTTGATACCTATTATACTTTTTGTGTTGTACTCCGGACATATTTTAAGTATGAAAAGGGCAATAATTCCTGAATTATGCAAAAGAGAGTGATGGTTCCTGTGATCTGCACTTCTCCTCATCGAGATCAATAATCACCTGTGAAGTTTCATGTTGATACCCATTACAGATTTTGAATTATGCTCCGGACAAAGTTCGGACGGACAGACGGACGGGCGGACGGAAAGACGGACGGACAAAGCGGCGACTATATGCTCACCCAGCACCGTTGTTGGGGAGTATAAAAAGTCATACACTTGCATAAATCATGTGTCAAATTCTAAGACTTTAAAGCAGGTTTTTATTCTATAACTTTAACGCTGGTCTAATTCTAAGAGTGTATGGCTGGTGTTATTGTAAAACTTTAAGACAGATCTAATAATCCTCACCAAATTCTTCTCGCAATTTCATACTACACGGACGCTATAATTATCATTTCATACTACATGAACGCTATAATTATCATTTCATACTACATGGACGCTATAATTATCATTTCATGCTACATGGGCGCTATAATTATCATTTCATACTACATGGACGCTATAATTATCATTTCATGCTACATGGACGCTATAATTATCATTTCATGCTACATGGGCGCTATAATTATCATTTCATACTACATGGACGCTATAATTATCATTTCCTTCATATAAGCGCCTTTACAAACAGGGTACTCTCTGATCAGACGGCTCCGATGGGATCAGTCTGATCAGGGTCTGCTCTGTATGTTTCTCATAAAATACCGATCTGGTTCTACATTTCTGCCTGAGGTACAATGTCCTATGTTCACATATCATTATAAAATCTTTTTTAATATTAATGACGTCATTATTTTTATATTCATGAATATTCAGGAGGGAAAGGGTTAAATAATAACAATCCATTCCATTTTGAAAATTGGGCATTGAAAGGGTGAAGGTCAGTCATTGGTTAGAAACTAGATCAAGGTTATGTATAGGCCTTGTACTCTACTGAACATTTCCAATAACAATATATCGATTGTCCTAGCCGATATTTCGATAGATAGCCATGCTGATGTCATGTTACTTTTCAGTTTAACCTATTTCACATCCAAAAGAAGAATTTAAGCAAAAAGTCTTAATTTGATCAAGTCAAATATTATTTTTTTCAAGCAGCCTACTATGGAATGATTATTTCATCATTGTTTTGCCTCTCAATCAAGGCAGAATATCGGTCAACGATTCGGTTTATGTGTATAGTTAGATTACTTCTGAATGCAAACAGATATGTTAACGAAAATGAACTAAGGTTATTTACTGCTGATATCGCATCAAAGAAAGCATATCTACCACGTTCTACTACTAACTCTTTATATGACGCAGGTGACGCAGGTCTACATCTTATTCACGCATTTGCAAACAGTACACCTGTATATGGCGGGAGTATATACATGTAAATCCACAGTTTCTGCAAAAAAGCTAAAAGATCTTATGTTGATATACCAAAATTAAAAACGAAACAGCTAATATATATTCATGATATCACTATTTCTTACATGGAAATGCATGAGGTAAAGGTTTCAATCTTTGGCACGCTTAACAAGTATACTTGAAATGCCGAACTCTTTTAGTCTGAAAGTGCAATCTGTTGCAAAACAAAATGTATGATTCGCATACAGATTGGGTCACGGTTTGTCCTCTAGATTTGGACTTTTGGTAGATTGCATAAACCCCTTCAATACCATGGAAACGGGTCTGTAATATCGTATGCAAACAGTTTGGATCCAGATGAGACGCCGAGTAACTCGGCCTCTCATCAGGATCAACATTGTTTGGCACTTTGTTTATCTTTTTATAGAGAAATTGAACAAGCGCCATCTCTAAAATTTGAAGGATACGAACGAAAATGTGTCCAGCGGACGACAATGCTGGCACTTTAAGGGTTAAATAAGACCACGGCGAGTTGAAGGTGGCCGAATTGGTTATGAGGCATCTAAACAGTCCGAAAACAAGGTCGGGTTCATGAGCTACTGTTTAAGTTTTCAATGCTGATTTATTTAGTTCTGCTTTTGGGGACAGTGTTGTTGTAACACCTTCTTTAACCCTTTACCTGGTGAATATTCGTGTAAGAAATAATAACTGTGTCAATATTAATAAGCTGACTCGTAATAATTATGAACAATGGAGTGCAGGGCAACAGATACAAGTGCGTACCCAAATACAACATTTCTCCACCAAACCCTATAGTGCGACCACTCTTTAGAATCGACTCTCTGTCTCTGGCTCTGTCTCTGTCTGTCTGTCTGTCTGTCTGTGTCTGTCTGTGTCTCTCTCTGTGTCTCTCTGTGTCTGTCTGTCTGTCTCTCTCTGTCTGTCTGTCTGTCTGTCTATCTCTCTCTCTCTCTCCTATCTCTCTCTCCTATCTCTCTCTCTCTCTCTCTCTCTCTCTCTGTCTGTGCAGGGTCTGCGCTATTTATGGTATGATATACCTTTGATTCTACAGTTTCTACCTGAGCCTAAATAGCCTGTGTTCATATGCTATTACAAAATAATCTAATGTTCTTGATGTCACCATTTCTTACATGGATATGCAAGAGTTAAAGTGTTAACGATCTATTTATGGCCTCATACAAATCAAACGATAGAGCTCTGTGCCTCAAATATATGGCGGCGACGTCTGAAATAAAAATGAATAGATAAGAAAATGTGTGCAAATTGTTGACCCGAACCAGCCTCTAAATGGAACGTGGTTTTTGGTCAGGGTCAAATCCTTTTTGAAGCGAACGCCGATGTGTTTATTCATAACGTGGTCGCGATCTGAGGAGCTACTATTACATAAATATTGTCCATATGTTTTATTTTAGATCGAATTACTGAGCTCGTGCAGTTGAGTCATGAAGCCAAGAGCAAAGCTTACAACCGTTACAGCAAATTCCGGGTCGGGGCTGCCTTACTGTGTGAAGACGGGACCATTATCACAGGTCAGCCAGCCTTGTTTAATAGACTCGAACGAACTAAACCCCCCCCCCCCCAAAAAAAAAAAACAAAAAAAAAACACACACACACACACATACGCACACACGCACGCACACATACACACGCGCACACGCACACATACACATACACACACGCACACTTTACCCCATGTCAATTTAGGCAATACTTTATCAGTTTATGAATATTCATTGACTGCATTGTCACCGAACCGCAAAAGAAACGCAGCAGTTGGAGAAACATATATAATTCTAAACTAAAAAGTTCAAATGATAAATAACGGTTGTATTTCAGTTTATAGGTACCTTATCTACATACCGTGTAATTTTCATTAAAATATATCAACAAATAACTCCGATTTCATTATGTTAAAGTTCATTACCCATGAGTTCACTTTTCACACATTATCAATAGTCATTGGAGGATACACGAAGTATTGAAAATGTGTGAAAATTTAACTTGTGGGTAATGAACTTTGACATAATAAAATCGGGTTTATTTATTGATACATTTTAATGAAATGTATACAGTATGTAGGTAAGATACAAATAAAATGAAATAAAACCGTTATTTATCATTTGAACTGTTTAGTTTAGAATTATATATGTTTCTCCAACTGCTGCGTTTCTTTTGCGGTTCGGTGTGTATAATAGTACCCAAACAAGGGACCGCTCGCCTATGCCAGCCACTTTACAATCAGTTCTATAACGTTCAATAAGTAAACAGAACATAACTATAGGAGCTGTTTGATCCAGTTCCATATTGTTTTAAATGCGTATATTACAGTATACCCCTCTAATGCGACCACTAAGTAAATATCATTGGGTCACTATAAAAGCAGGTGGTTGCTTAACCCTTTACATTCAAACATATCAAGCTTATGGTGAATATTTAGGATAGTTTTTCCGAAGAAAAGTATAACATGGCAAACAATGCAGACCCTGATGAGAGGGTTCCTGTAGGAGCCCTCTGATCTGAGTCTACACTGTTTACATTAATGAATCGTTCCAAGCAATGTAAGGTTAATGCTAGAGGAAGGTAATGCAGAAAGTTCCTAAGGGAGCTGCCAAAGACCAACCACTTGCCTGAAAGTCCAAAGTTATGATACCATTTGTCTGGAAGACCGACATTAAGATGTCACATGTTTGAAAGATCGATATTACAATACCATTTGTCTGAAAGACCGACATGAAGATGCCTCATGCCTGAAAGACTGACATTAAGATGACACTTGCCGGAAAGAACGACATTAGTATACGTCAATATGTCATGTCTGAAAAACTGATATGAAGAAGCCACATGCCCGAAAAACTAATGTTAACATCACGATGCCATTTGTCTGAAAGATCGACATTAAGATGCCACATGCCTGAAAGACTTGTGTTAACATCACGTTACTATTTGTCTGAAAGCCAACATTAAGATGCCTCATGTCTGAAAGACCAACCGTACCATAACACAAGTCTTAAAGTCGAGATGTAGGTTAATCATATTCGAAAAACATAAAAGTAAAAAAGGTAGCATCATCCATGGAAAGAAAAAATTAAGAAAAAATCACGCTTAAAAAGGATAAGTTACATCTGAAAGTCTGAAAACAAATCTCTGAAAAAAACATGTATATTATGTCTGATAAAAACCCAATAAGATATACCATGCCTTAAAACCCGACATTTAGGCACAACGTGTCTGAGAAAACAGTTATTAAGGAATATTATATCTGAAAGACATTCATTAAGGTATAAAGTAAAACCTGTACACACCGTCATTAAGGTAAATATTGTCTGAAATACCGACATTAGGTACATCTTGTCTGAAATACCGACATTAGCTGAAATACCGACATTAGGTACATCTTGTCTGAAATACCGACATTAGGTACATCTTGTCTGAAATACCGACATTAGGTACATCTTGTCTGAAATACCGACATTAGTCTGAAATACCGACATTAGGTACATCTTGTCTGACATACCGACATTAGGTACATCTTGTCTGAAATACCGACATTAGGTACATCTTGTCTAAAAGATCGTCATTAAGGTCCAACACGCGTGAAAGATAGCCATTAAGGTATAAAATATCTGAAAGAACGTCATTAAAGAACACATGTCTGAAATACCGACATTAAGAAAGGAACGTGTCTAAAAAGCGAACATTACGGTACCTTAAAAGTCATCGGGATCATTAGTTTTGATGTTACATGTATTAGTTTTGAAAATTGAATACTGCTTAGGCCGGTACTAGGGGGCGTGAGTAGTGTTGCACTTTTAATTACTTCTCATGAAAACCGAGTCTGCAATGTTCTCATTTTGCACTACTTTTGCTTTCGAAAGATCACCCATTTTCAGAATATAGAACAGTTTAAAAGATCAGCATATGTCTAAAGACCGTCATCGAGGTTCATCAATCTAAAATACCGTCATTCATGTATAACATGTCTGAAAGACCGTCATTAAGGTGTACCATGTCTGAACGACCGGCATTAAGGTGTAGCATGTCTGAACGACCGGCATCAAGGTCCAAGTCTAAAAGATCAACATTAAGGCGTACAATGTCTGAACGACCAGTATTAAGGTGTACCATGTCTGAACGACCGGCATTAAGGTACAAGTCTAAAAGATCAACATTAAGGTGTAACATGTCTGAAAGACCAGTATTAAGGTCCAAGTCTAAAAGATCAACATTAAGGTACAGCATGTCTGAAGGACCACCATCAAGGGTAATCAATCTAAAAGACCGTCATTAAGGTGCGTCAGTCTAAAATACCAACATTAAGTTATACCATGTCTAAAAGACCGTCATTAAGGTACAACACGTCTGAAATACAGACATTAATGTGGACCACTCTAAAAAGACCAACATTAAGGTACAAAAACATATAAAATACCGAGATTAAAGTGCAACATACATGAAAGACCGCCATTTAGGTACAACACACCTGACAGACTCCATTCAGGTACAACACATCTGAAACACCGCAATAAAGGTACATCAACTCTGAAATACCGACATAAAGGAAAACCAGCTTAAAGGTACAATATATCTGAAAAGCCGACATTAGGCACAATACGTCTGAAAAACAGTCATTAATGTTCATCAATCTAAACGACCGTCATTAATGTACAACGTGTCTGAAAGACTGTTATTAAAGTTATTCAGTGTAAAAGCCGACCTTAAGGTACAAGGTGTTTGGAAAACCTTCAGTAAGGTTAATTATTCTAAAAAAGCCATTTTGTTACAACATTTCTGAAAAGCCGATATCAAAGACTGACAGTAAGGTAATTAGTTCTCAAAGACCGTCATTAAGGTACAGCATGTCTGACAACCGCCATTAAGGTTAATCATTCTAGTAGACCGACTTTAACATATAAAATGTCTGAAACAGTGGCATTATGGTAATACACTTGTAATATTCCGACATAAATCTACCGCACATCTTAAAGATCGACATGAAGTTACGATATATCTGAAAGACCGACTGCCAACTGGTTAAATTCGGTTTTAATTTTTCTTTCAATTTGATTGTAAAATGCGGAGATTGTCACACTCATCCAAACACAACTCTTCTTGATATTTTGAAGTTTCTCCGTAACACAGTGACAATTTAATTCAATTTAAGAGACTAATAATAGTGTGTTCAAGTTGTTTGCAAAAGCATACTCAGAGATTCCAACCGTTTAGAATCTGGGTCCATGCTTATAAAGCTTTTAGTTGAGTCTGAATTCGTTCTAAAGTTTTTGATCGGTCAGATTTGAGCCTTTGGCTCAAATCTGACCAATCCAAAGCTTGAGAACTCAAATCTGACCAATCAAAAGCTTGAGAAGGAATTCAGACTCAACTAAAATCTTTATAAGCATGGACTCTGGTGAGACATTGATTTACCAAGTGCCTCAATTTGGTTCTATCTATTTGCAAAGGTCCTGACGAATTCACCTATACAGTGAAAGAGTTGTGTAGGTTTTTCTTTAACCCTTTCCTTAAGATAAACGCCTTTCCATGCATGTGCAAACAGTGAAGACCCAGATCAGACGACCACTATAGGAGTCTTTTGGTCAGAGTATGCTCTGTTTGCTAATGGAATTTGATAGATTTGATTCTACAGTTTCTAAAATAGTTACAATATTCCACCTTCCTTATTTCATCATAACTGGGTATTTTTAATGAATATTTAGTAGTTATTGAAATGTGGATCAAATATAGAACAGCTAAAGGGTTAATGCGTTATTGAAACACATCCAGTATCAAATAGAATCATTATCAAACAAAAAAGACAAATCTATACACCCCCCCCCACACACACACACACACACACACACACACACACACAAACACACACTCAATCTCCGGTGCGCTTTTTAAGTGGTAGAGATATAAAAACATAATTTACTAGATAAATTCTGGTAGTGTGTACATAACTGCATACAATATAGGTCAAGTACTGCAACACTATAACATGCAGATGTAATACAAGAGGTACAGATAAGATAAGTAAATTTAAACAATATTTTTTAAGAATAGCTCCTTCATTTCTCCACCAAACCCTATATTTTGACCCCTCTTTAGAATCGTCTCGAAGAATAGGCGATTCTAAAGAGGGGTTACAATATAGGGTTTTGTGGAGAAATGGCCATTTTAGTATTTGGTTACGCGCCTTTATCAGTCCCACTTGCAAAGTTACGTAAGGCCGATCGCAACTTTAAACCTGATCCCACTATTCGGTACCTAGCTTGCATTTACAAACAGTTTGGATCCAGATGAGATGCCGGGTAACTAGGTTCCTCATCAGTATCCAAACTGTTAGACACTCGGTAAATAGTTTCTCAAAAGTTAGATCGAATCGGAAGTAGTCGAAATTGCACCAGATCTCAATATGAGTAGACATTTGTTTTTATCAGTGGATTAAGGATTAACCTACAAGCTTATCTCTTTAGTCTAGACCCTGGCATTATCAGTTAGTGTTATTACATTAAAAAAGTTTTGAAAAGACTGTCGGTTTTAGGATCAACTTTAGCGATAACTTAAATCTGCAAGTAAATAGCTTCTATTGACTAGTGGTTGCAGGTGACTATTTGTTTTCTTCAGGACTGCACCTAGCAAACCACTTTTGCAACACTGATTAGTGCTGATAATGCAACTAAAGTTGTTACGAAAAATGAATGTGGAGCAAGATAGCACAGACTGTAAGCAAATATCAGCCTTGTTGAGATGAGATGTATTTGACCTAGTAGATGTCTTGAGAAACATTACATGATTTGAAATTATTGATCCTTTAAGCTATGGGTGTTGTGTAGGGAGAGTTGTGTGTCATTTAAAAAAGACATGACAAGACAATACTGTTGTATGGTCTATAGATAGGTCGCCATACCCTCCATATATATGTACGCAACTATATTTGGTAAACAGGATGTTTTAAGACTTTACACACCCATATATTGATAACAACAACTGATACATTTTAGCAGAAAGCTGAGTTTTAACAGTTACTCTATACATACGCACACGTACGCCTTCACAACAGAGTAGACCTAGATCTGGGAATAATATAGATCTTATTATACAGTTCTTGCGAGGGATAAACATTCCACAGTTCATGTAAAAAGCAATTAACCCCTTCCGTGCCACAATGACTGGTTTATGATATAACATGCAAACAGTTTGGATCCAGATGAGACGCCGAGTAACTCGGCGTCTCATCAGGATCCAAACTGTTTGACAGTCTGTTTACTGTTTTATAAAGAGAATGGAAGAAGTGCACACACTTACACTAAAACTAAACGAAACTATGCCCAGCAGACAATGCTGGCACCGAAAGGGTTAATCCATATCCATACAGTCATTATTGTTTGTCTAGATAGTCACTCATAGAAACATTGTTCACGCATTTGCAAACAGAGAAGACCCAGGTCAGACGGCTCCACTAGGAGCCGTCTGGTCAGGGTTTGCTCTGTCTGCCTATGGTATTATGTAGATATGAAGCTACAGTAGATCTCAAAGCCAAAAAACCATTGAAATCATATAAAAAAATAAATTAACATTCATGAAATGATCAATTCACACAAAAATGGTCAATAAGCAAAGGATTAATATAAGAACTTAATTAGTAATGGAAAATACATAAATAAAATTAGAATCAGTATTTATTACTACTTAAAGACACATGTGTAAACAAAATACGAAATCAGCAAAACAAAAGGTCGGCATGAATGCATAGGTAACTTTTGAAATACTAGACTTAAATACGCAATTGTCTTTTTTGAAGAAACAAAAACCTCATTAAGGAATATAACATGCCTGAAGACAAAGGGAATCTATGAAGGATATAAAGAAAAGACTAAGTTCTAAAGAATGTTTTAAGTGTAGAAAGACTAAGTTCTAAAGAATGATTAATGTATTGAAAAGACAGAGTTCTAAAGAATGCTAAAGCGTGTAGAAAAGACAGAGTTCTAAAGAATGCTAAAGCGTGTAGAAAAGACAGAGTTCTAAAGAATGCTAAAGCGTGTAGAAAAGACAGAGTTCTAAAGAATGCTAAAGCGTGTAGAAAAGACAGAGTTCTAAAGAATGCTAAAGCGTGTAGAAAAGACAGAGTTCTAAAGAATGCTAAAGCGTGTAGAAAAGACAGAGTTCTAAAGAATGCTAAAGCGTGTAGAAAAGACAGAGTTCTAAAGAATGCTTAATGTGTAGAAAAGACAGAGTTCTAAAAAATGCTTAAGCGTGTAGAAAAGACAGAGAACTAAAGAATGCTTAATGTGTAGAAAAGACAAGAGTTCTGAAGAATGCTGCATTGCACTGTACGTTACGTACAGCAGACAGAGTTGGGAAAAACATTTAAAAAATGTGCATAATTCATAAAAAGAGGTCAAAAGAAAGGGTAACTAGGTCCCTAGCTAACCAATGGCGATTCTCAGTAAAGTACGTGAAATCCGATCCTCAAATGCTTATATTTTTGTATAGTACAGGTGTTTTTATTGCAAATGTGACCAACGTCTAAAAACCAAAACTTTTATAACACATCATGCTATTATGCCGGCGAATAAGATACAGTAAACCCTCTCTAAGTTCAATTTTCACTTAAAATAGAATTAAACAATAAAACTTCTCTCAACCGGACGTTAATTTTAGTATAAACATCGGTCTTGGAGACAGGTGGCAGCTTAATGCATGGTGGAAGTCATGCAGAAAGCTTCTCTGCGTGAGTTTCACCCTGCATTAAGACGCAACCTGCCTTAAAGTATCTAAATTATTCTCTACTGGAATTTGGTTTAGAGGGATTTTACTGTATCAAAATCTCACACATCATTCCACGAGATACGTCCGAGGTCTGGTAGGTTTGCCGCTTCTATGATCGGTCTATCTCTAAAGAACGACCCTTCAGTAATGTATGCATTATGCTTGAGAATGGGGTTACTTTCCATACATCATAAGAAAACGCTTGTGGTTTCATTTTTCAGGCTGTAACGTAGAAAACGCTTCATACGGCCTAACGATCTGTGCGGAGAGAACTGCGCTCGTGAAGGCCGTGTCAGAAGGTTACCAAAAGTTCAAGGCCATCGCCATTTCAAGGTAACAGCACAGTCGTCAAACTCCTCACAATGTCCCTTGTCACTTCGTGCGGTCATCACAGCTAAAGTTTGTTTTTGCATATTATAGTTTTTTTGTATTTTGATTTCAACAGTTTTCGACTTTGTTCCATATTTCAGCACCGGTGAAGCCAACAAAGTAGAAAAATAATCAGCTTTCAAAAAGAAAGAAAGAAGAATTTTGGTAACCTTTTACACGATTATTTATATTAGACCACCGGTGTCGATTTTTATCATGCCGCCGGTTGTTGAAATGTCAAACGTCGGGACGTAGTACATGAATATGATTCTCAAATTTACCCAATTCCCGAAAAGATTAAATGTTTTGAATATTTCTTGCGGGACAGGGTGTAATAGTAAATTTACCAGTTGGCTACGGTAAGAGTTTGCAGCCAACATATTGTCTGCCATAGTTTGATCACATGGTGTACACCATGGTCACGTAAATGTTGTGGTGTGGCAGGGATCTCTTCGGCGTAGCGATTAGGGGAGATAACTGCGTTGGAGATTGCACAGTCGTAACGACTTGGAACACTCCGGGAAACCTGGGAAAAGGCCAGTTTCGTAAAATATAATCAATGCGTTTCGATTTGTAACGGCACTGACTAGATTAACAAAAAATATGTAACATAGACGCCCTTTAATGTCTTTGCAAACAGAGTAGACCTATATCAACGCTTTTTTATGGACCATCTGATCAGTGTCTGCTCTATTTGCTTATGGAATAATACGGATATGGCTCTATACTTTCTTTTATTCATATGTTATCATAACTAGAAAATCGTGTCTGTAAGACACAGCGATGGCCCGGGGTGTTGCTTGCCTAGCTGCAAGTACAATTCCTAAGTCATTTGACCTTGACCTTAGGCTTGCAAGCAGCATGGGCTTGTGCGTAATGAAAGTACGGATGGTGTTTAATGTGTATATGCAATTCCATGCCAATAGCTATAGTGGTTAGTGAGGTATAACACAATGGAAATATGGGACAAGTTGACAACCAACTGCATGTAAATTTGACAACCAACTGCACGTAAATATTGTTACACAAGTGCCCCAGTCTAACGGTAAAGTGTTGTTACTAAATCCTACTTTAACGATAAAATATTGTAACACAAGTATCCCAGGCAGTCTAACGGTAAAGTGTTGATATATGAGTGACTCAGTCTAACGGTAAAATGCTGTTACACAAGTGTCCCAGTCTAACGGTAAAATGCTGTTACACAAGTGTCCCAGTCTAACGGTAAAATGCTGTTACACATGAGCCCTAGTCTAACGGTAACATGTTGTTAACAAGTGTCCCAGTCTAACGGTTAATTGTTGTTACACTAGTGTCCCAGTCTAACGGTACACGATGTGAAGTCAAATGTGTGTACCCCAAACATGGGATCTTTTCTTTGTATGTTTCAGTGACTTGACGGCGTCCTTTATTTCTCCCTGTGGTGCCTGTAGACAATTCTTGATAGAGGTAGGTGGTTCATTGGCAATATGACCTCTTCTGGTCTATACTGTTTCCTTATGTCTCATTAATGAGGTCCCGAAAGTATTAGTGTTAGCAAGAGTACCTTTGTAAACGAACTTAAACTATCTCCGTCTGAGTACGAGAGAGATAATGTTTTTGTGAGTGTTGCAAAGAGATCACTTCAATCGCTTCATTCACTCTATAGATACAGTAAACGCATATTTTCAATAACGCAATAAACTTATGTTATGTTCAATTACTATTATGAAGATTTTTATCGAAAAAAAAATGACCCTGTGCTACATTTAATAAACCGGTTTTTTTTTCAATACTTATATTTTTGCTGCACAACAAAATAGTGTAGGCCTATATTGAACAGTTAGGAAACTAAAAACGATCCAAACATATACTAATACGTGTACATTGGCGAATAGCATCAGGTCTTTGATACGTTTTGTCTTCTTCAGCGTATATTCGATTGCTTTTCTTGCGATGTACTTCCTTTCAGCATATAAACAAATTATTAGTCCCCCACCGGTTACCGGTTGGGGACTATAGGTTTGCTATAGGTTTGCTCGATTCCGTCCGTCTGTCCATCTGTCTGTCCGCGCTAACAATTCCTGTTTATGTGACTAAATAATTACATGAGAACAAAATTTATTTTGTTCTCATTGGTTTTATGTGGCTTATTTTCAGTTTGTGTGGCTATTTTGAACAAAAGAATAGCCACATACACTCAATCCGTTAGAACGTCCGTCTGTCCGTCACTCTTCTTGCCCGGGCCATATCTCCTACAAGGGTAGGCTAAATTAATTATAACTTCACACATGGAACAATCATGATGAAAGGAAGTGTCATTTACAAAGGCCATAACTCTAGCATCAATATTTTTGAGTAATTCCCCTTTTTATATTTTCATGCTCTGTCGCTCTGTCACACTTTGTGTCCGGGCCATATCTCCTACTAGAGTAGGCCAAATTCATTATAACTTCACACATGGAACAAGCATGATGAGAGAAAGTACCATGCACAAGGGCTTTAACTCTAGCATCAATATTTTTGGAGTTATTTCCCTTTTTCATATTTTCTTGTCCGGACAATAACTCTTTATCTACTGGTTCAATTAATTTGAAACTTCCCATATGGAACAATCATGATAAGAGGAAGTGTCATTTACAAGGTCTATAACTCTAGCATCAATATTTTTTAGTTATTCCCCTTTTTATATGTTATGTTCTGTCGCTCTGTCACGCTTTGTGTCCGGGCCAGATCTCCTACAAGGGTAGGCCAAATTCATTATAACTTCACATATGGAACAAGTATGGTGAGAGAAAGTGTCATGCACAAAGACCATAACGCTAGCATCAATTTATTTGGAGTTATTTCCCCTTTTTCATATGTCTTTCTTATGATTTTTACAAATACCATTCAAGCTGGTCATATATAAAGCATGGTCAAGTACACCATGGGTGGGTGAGTCGGGGGGGGGGGGTTAATCCGATGGGGGATTCATGTATTGCACAGCAATGCAACATGGACTTGTTTATACAAGATTTAGGCATTGCCAGTAGAGACTATCACTTTAATGTGTTCGGCAGAATAGTTCTAAAATGCAATCTAATATAGAATTTACACTGCATCCTCGACCAGGGAAACATTGTTTCCTCCTTATATACATTACACCCTAACCATAATTTAAACAGGACTAGCTAGTATTATAACCGTTCTTTCAGACACGTTGCAATTAAATGCAGATTGAAAGTCATGTAGAAAGCTCACAAAGGATCTTTTTGTATGATATTAACCCTGTATTAAACAGCAGTCAGCCTAAACTGACCTAAACTATTTTTTAAAAGAAAAATCCAGTTTATAGGTACATGTATTCTACTATTCTTGTTTTCTTTGCGCCCTGAGGCACATTTGCAAACAATTTTGGTCCAAAACATTCGTGTATTCCATCGTCGATAGCATTATGGAACACTGTTAACATTGATATCAGAAATTCAAATGAGTTTGAGTTATTTTAAGAAAGGTATACGCAATAGTTCGTATAGCCCAAATTATTGCTTTGTTCCTTTTATTGTTTTGGTGATATATATTTATCTGTTACGCACGCTAGAATAAAAATCCACTGTACATAGTAATTTGAAGAGTGCTTTATTTAATAATCACCTTAGCCCAAATCCACTTTGTAATTACTCAAATAGAATTGAAGATATACATCACTATTGTTTTAGATGAAACCGTTTTTAATGCCACTCGAAAATACCACCCTCTTAACATGGATATATTGTTGTTCGGTAATTTAGAATTGAGTGATTATCGCAATAAAACACCCTTCTCTGTCGTGCATTATTTCATTAAACAAACAAGGAGTTTTAACTTGAGTCTTTTTCTGTAACATGCCTTTCTTTATTTGTATATTCAACATTAACTGCTTTAGTCATCTGATCATTTGGTTGATTCAAGGATAGTGTGTTATACTCGCTGTCTTTCTCTCACACAGACATTATCTCTCTTCCACTCCCCTCTTCCACTCTTTATCCAGTTGTCTCTCCTTCTCCTATACACTCTTTCTCGGTCTGTTTTTACAATGAAAAAAAACACAGTTTCGAAACTAATGTTTGGGGTCGAAACTAATGTTGTCAGAACTTGGGACCCAATCCTATTTCCAATGTATGTATTAGAATGGAAACAAAATATGTTTAAACTGAACGTTGGTGCAGGGGAGAGGCCGAGTAACTGGGCGTCTCGTCGTTGTGTATCACTCGGCCAAAAGTTTCTCGAACAATCATTCAGTTACTCCATAACTACGCCTTTCTACGCCATTGTAAACAGAGTAGACCCAGATCAGACGGCTCCTGTAGGAGATGTCAGATTAGGAGCTACTGTGGTTGATTATGATATGATATAGCTCTAATTCTACAGTTCCAGCCTGAGCCAAACTGTTCCCCGTCCATATATAATTATAAAAAATAAAACAATTAAAAACATCACTGTTGTCCTTATTTCTTACATTAATATTCATGGCGTTAAAGGTTAAGCCAACTGGGCGATTTTATTTTTTTTTAAAAAAAAACCGATTGCAATGAATGTTTCAGCTGACATCGTGTTTGAGCAAGAGAATGTTTAGTACAAGAGAAGGTTTAGTAAGTAATATTCATTAACATATTGCTTAGTATTTATCACGTGGTTCTGTCTATGTCTAAGTCAATAGAACTACATGTACATTGAAACCTCGATATCTCGAACATTAACTGAACATACAAATTACTTCGTGAAAACGAGGATTCGAGATATGCGCGCGTGTAATTTAACATTATAAATTTCTTTCTTTTTTTCCCCATGTGATATAATTAAAATAACAGTCATGTTCATCTACTACAGATGAATTCCCAAGCTCTTTGACTAAAATAAATATGACATTCGGCAAGCCTCGTGTCATTTCATTTGAATCAACTCGTTTGGTAAAATCAGTAGTAAACTAGAGCTTGTTTTTTTTAAAGAGAAACATATGTCTCCCACCTGCTCCTGTCCCAAAAATGATTGGATGTTTTCCAAAGATTATTTTTGTGGATTTTTAGGATGTTTTATATCATTTGCTTTACACAATAGCCTAGATATTATAACCATAAACATTTTCATAAGGTTTGGTGATGATTAGATGAGAACTGTATGACTTAGACAGTGGACAAGACTAAAAATGCCAATTTTGTATAATTCAAGGGCCATAGCTCTAAAGTATCTGGTTCAATCGTTCTGGTTATTGAACTTGGCCTTGATGTTATAGCAAAAAGCATTTTTATATGGTTTGGTGAAGATTGGATGAGACGTTTTTGACTTGGAGAGTGGACACGCCTTAAAATGCCAAATATGGGTACATCAAGGGCTACAACTCTGACATTCCTGAAACAATATTTCTGGATATTAAACTTGACCTAGATATTATTGCCATAACTATTTTAGAAGGTTTGGTGAAGATTGGATGAGACGTTTTTGACTTAGAGAGCGGACAAGGCTAAACAGGCCAAATGTGGATAATTCAAGGACCTTAACTCTGAAGTTCCTGAAACAATCTTGCTGGATATTAAAATTGGCCTAGATATTATAGCCATTAACAGTTTCAGAAGGTTTGATGAAGAATGGATACATGTACGTCGTTTTTTACTTAGAGAGCGGACAAGGCTAAAATGGCTAAATTTGGATAAATCAAGGGCCATAACTCTGAAGTTCCTGAAACAATCTTGCTGGATATCGAACTTGGTCTAGATATTATACCAATAAACATTTTTATAAGGTTTGATGAAGATTGGACGAGAACTTAGAATTAGAGAGCGGACAAGGTTTTGTAACAGACGGACAGACAGACGGAAAAGAGTACATTATTAGTACACTATGTGGTGGGAGACATAGTAAACACCCACATAATACCCTATATATATATGTGTGTAACATATATGTGTATCGTCCATCAAAAAGTGGTCTGTTTATGGGTCTGTAGGGCGTGTGGTAGCTTAATGCTGGCCAAAAGTAATACCGAAAGCTCCTATAGGAGCTTCTGCATTGCTTTTGACCTGTATTAAGCAACTACATGCTTCTTTAAGATGACTGTGTTCAGTCATTACAAGGTCGCTTAAGACAGGTTCTATTGTAGTTTATTTGTGTCGTTTGTTACAGTTCGGAGGTGACTGGGATGTCTACATGACCAAGCCAGACTTTACCTACAAACACATGAAGACTGGTGATCTTATGCCACACGGGTTTTTTCCAGAAGCTCTTGACGAAGAGCGCGTCAGCTAGACGCCGTTGGTAGATTATTCATGAACAGAGTTGTGGTTCTCGCCAGTGGGAAGGGGGACAGGAACGATAACACAGTGCCCTCTAGCAAGAGTTATTTTTCCTGCAACTCTCATCAATACGATTTTACCCGTTACTCCAGAAATATTCATGGAAAACTAATAACTTTTTAAATATCAATAAGTTTGATTGTTAAAATGTCATACAAAAACATGGTTTAACCATCATAACAGAAACTGTATAATCTACAATGTCGTAAGCAAACAGGGCAGACTCAGGTCCTACAGGAGCTTTCTGAGTCTGATCTGGGTCAGCTCTGTTTAAAAAAGCTTTAAAATGTGTATTGATGAGAAAAAGGGTAAAAGAGAGGACTTATTGACCATACAGCGGCTCCATCTGCATCTACCAATAGTGAAAGATATCATTTGGAACAGAATGTCATAATTTCTTTATATACAATGTACATAGTATACGGTGGAAACTCGATACCTCCAACTTTAAAAGACCATACAAATTACTTCGAAGTAACGGGAATTCGAGTCAGCCTATTTCTGACATGAAAACTTTTCAATGTGGTAGGAGCTGTCCTGTAGGAGCTGTCCTGTAGGAGCTGTCCTGTAGGAGCTGTAGGAGCTGTCCTGTAGTCCTGAGCTGTCCTGTAGGAGCCCCTGTAGGAGGAGCTTACATCATTACTTACGACCTGCACCAAGCTGTAGCATATCTTTACATGTATACATATATATGTGCAGTTGTGAATCGGTATTATAAATTTTGGAAGGGACCTAATTTGTAACTCGAGTTTTATCGAAGTTCGAATTATCCGAGTTCGAGTAGTCGATGTTCCATCGTACATATTAATCGTTGTTTATAAAGAACTATTACTTTTAGAATTTTAGATCAATTCTGTATTACACATTTTAGAATGGACCAAAATTTTAACACAGTTTATATTAAAATTCGAATTCGCCGAGTTTGAGTTATCAAGGTTCAATTTTACATTTTAATAATTATTTATAAAGAATTGGTTTATATAATCATTATCTCGATATTCGAGATCTGACCCATATTTACTCGGCGTCTCATCAGGATCCAATCTAGTTGACACCGGATTGTATGTTTCTCAAATGGTTAACCATGTACTCTATACATACGTTTTTCTACGTTTTTGCAAACAGAGAAGACCCAGGTCAGACAGCTCTTGTAGGAGCCGTCTGACCAGGGTCTTACTGCTCCGTTAGCTTATGAGAATAATATAAATATTATTGTGTAGTACATGTATCTGCACGAACTGGAAATCCCCGTGTGCATGTATCATTATAAAAATTAATCTGATAAGTATTCGTGAGGGCACTAACTCTTACATGAACATTCATGAAGTAAAGAGTTAATGAATCAGACTAACGGTTAGTATTTATCTTTACTTTGAAGTTAACCCCTAAATTTCTCAATTAACCATTTACCTCACAGAGATGACCGTTTCACGCATTTGCAGAGTGGACCCAGACCAGGCCCCGAGGTTATACAACTTTCTGGAGTCCGAGATCATTCCCAAGCATCTGACCAATCAGGCTCCGAGGTTATAAAGCTTTTTGCTTGAGTCTGAGATCATTCTCAAGCATCTGATTGGTCAGATTCTGAGCTTGCTCAGAATCTGACCAATCAGATACTTGAGAATGATCTCAGACTATGAGCTGTCAGATGAGATTGTGTGCTGCTTGTTTATTTATTGTATAGTGTAGATATGATTCTATATTTCCTGCCATGGCCAATTATTCTGTGGTTCATGTGCCACTGTAACTATATCATAAGGTGGTTGCTTAATGCAGAATGGCGTCGTAGTTGTCCATCGGTGACCTCATCTGTATGTGCTTCTAATGACGTCTCATGATAAAGCTCACAAGGGTTTTCTGCATTTCTATCAAGTCTGCATTAAACTACCGTCTGTATTTTGAAAAGCAATCTGTGTCTAATGGGTTGTTTTTCAAGTTTTAATTATTTTATTGATCATCACCCCCTCCGCTTAGTAATGGAGTATTTATAACGGAGAATATGGTATTGAAATTGCAATGTGATAAAAAGTTAAATTGAATAGTGTGCATGTGATGTGTTTGTAATAAAGATTTTCAGATTGTTTACAACTTTAGTTTGAATTGTCATGAGGTTTCAAACTCCATAATACTACCCACTGGTTAAACTATACATAATAAGAACAGAACAGAACAAACCTTTATTGAAGACTGTTACAAAATTACATCGTCGTGTGTATATATAATGCCAATATTTATCTCAGTCACGTGAATATGCAAAGGACAATCAGCAACCAAACAACAGCTGAACAATAACGTTTGAGAATTTAAAAGTGTGTTTGCGAAAGACTAAGCTTTTTGAATATATTTCGAATACTTTATATGCTTCTATTTTGAGATTTAAATAATTCATTAAATTTACACATAGATGGTCTTACATAATTGTTTCAGGTATAGCTTACGTATCTCGATATAACTGGGACATACGTACACCAGTGTATATAAATGATATAGTTGGGGCATACGTATATAAATGATATAGCTAAGACATACGCATATAAATGATATACCTGAGACATACGTATATAAATGATAGAGCTGGGACATACGTATATAAATGATATAGATGAGACATACGTATATAAATGATATAGATGAGACATACGTATATAAATGATATAGATGAGACATACGTATATAAATGATATAGATGAGACATATGCATATAAATGATAGAGCTGGGACATGCGTATATAAATGATATAACTGAGACATACGTATATAAATGATAGAGCTGGGACATACGTATATAAATGATAGAGCTGGGACATACGTATATAAATGATAGAGTTGGGACATACGTATATAAATGATATAGCTTTGACATACGTATATAAATGATATAGTTGGGGCATACGTATATAAATGATACAGCTGAGACATACGCATATAAATGACATAGCTGAGACATACGTATATAAATGATAGAGCTGGGACATACGTATATAAATGATATAGATGAGACATACGTATATAAATGATATAGATGAGACATACGTATATAAATGATATAGATGAGACATACGCATATAAATGATAGAGCTGGGACATGCGTATATAAATGATATAGCTGAGACATACGTATATAAATGATAGAGTTGGGACATACGTATATAAATGATATAGCTGAGACATACGTATATAAATGATAGAGCTGGGACATACGTATATAAATGATAGAGTTGGGACATACGTATATAAATGATAGAGTTGGGACATACGTATATAAATGATATAGCTGAGACATACGTATATAAATGATAGAGTTGGGACATACGTATAAAAATGATATAGTTGGGACATACGTATATAAATTAATGATATAGCTGGGACATACGTATATAAATGACTTACAAACTGCCTTAAGCGGTCATTAAAAAAGTAATAATTACAAGTATTTAGGGCAGGTGGTAGCTTAATGCATGTCAAAAGTAACGCAAATATAGGAGCTGCCTGCATTACTTTTGTCCTGAATTAACCCATTACCTCATAGACTATTTTAGATACAACAGCTTTGAATAAATCTACCGAAAAGGAGCATTATCTAGAGAAAGAGAAAACTTTAGAATTTTGTAGTTTAAAACAATTGTGATAAATAGAGCACTTGCTCCTCTTATTTATCACAATGGTTTCACAAAGTGACTTTTACAGAGTCATCAAAAGTCGTCAATATAAGGGAATGGGTTAAGCAACAATCCGATTTTTAAGAGGCATGTGTTATATAAATGAATTGCCGCCCTTAACAGGTTCTGATGCATTCGACTTCTAAAGCTCAAAGGTTACGGCGTTGACAATATCGCTGATCACGTGGTGTGTTATGCCTTGAGTATCGTGCGGTTTGGAAACGAAATGGATGCTGCCAAAGTCTCAACCAATAAAGAGAAAACCTATAACTGCGTGGTAGTATATCAAGAAATTTTCTATAACAAACAACGGATTTTTATTATTGGATCCACATTCCCCGACTCCTCCTCCGACGGGCCTCTGGATTTGAAACACTTGCCACCATTCTGTTACTATTATTTCCACTGATTTGCCTACTTTTACGGGGGTGGGGGCATTAGGTTTTTCAGTCGCATAAAATCTACAATAGCTTCCTTCACTTATCACTAAAATTGCAACCGATTCTTTCATATATGGGATAAATTAACAACCAACACGTTTTTTATTTTACTGCATACATGTTTCGATTTACATCTTTCCAAATATATATTAATAAATCACATTTAGTGTTCATTCAACTTCAAGATAATCTCCCTTCGCTAAATTAAAACACGTACGCCGCATACATATCACGTGACCAAATTTAGGTATTAACACCTGAATTACATTTGAATCACGTGAATCAAGACGAGATGCCGAGTAACTCGACTTGTCATCAAGAGCCTAACTGTCTGATACTCGGTCAATAGTTTCTCACAAGCTGAATCAAATCAGAAGTATTCAACATAGCACCAGATCCAAATATGAACGGCTATTTCTTTTATACATCGTGTCCAGGAGCAACCCATTACTCCATAAATACGACCTTCTGTGCCTTCACAAACACAGTACATCCAGATGAGACGGCTCCTCCTGACGAGGGTCTGCAGATAGGAGGCGTCTGACGAGGGTCTGCAGATAGGAGGCGTCTGACGAGGGTCTGCAGATAGGAGGCGTCGGGTCTGCAGATAGGACGCGTCTGACGAGGGTCTGCAGATAGGAGGCGTCTGCAGATAGGAGGCGTCTGACGAGGGTCTGCAGATAGGAGGCGTCTGACGAGGGTCTGCAGATATGGTACTATAGTGTCGACCATGACAATCTTGAGTCCTATGTTAATGTACCATTACAGAAATAATCGAAGTTATATTCATGAGTATTATCATATTATTTATTATACTATTTATGGAGTAAACGTTAAACCTGCTTTAACCCTTTCTCTGTTCTATGTTTGTTACAAATTTCAATACCTACTAATATCCAAGGGCAAAATAGTTATAATAAAATATGGAAGGTGGCAAATTGTAGCCATTTTAGAAAGGAAAGAAACAGAACAATCAATTCCATTAGCAAGCAGAGCAAACCCTGATCAGACGGTTCCTATACTCTGTCTCCAAATGCGTGCAAATGCGTTTATATGAAGGAAAGGATTAACCATCAGCACTCTGAACAATTGTCGTCTGCTTCAATATTCAAAGCAAATGTTTCTTACATATATTCATGTATTGACACACGGTGAGTTTGGATCATGGCGAGTTTGGATCAAATAGAACTGAAGATAAGACAAACTGGGGAAGTGATTCTGCTAAAACTAGAAAGCCATTCTGCTAAATATTCTGCAAGAAATTTTGCAAACTGGTAAACAAATCCTGCTAAATCTGAAACTGTTGGGAAGTTGATTCTGCCTAAACTGGAAAAGTGATTCTACTAAAACTGGGAAAGTGCTTCTGCTAAAATAAGACAAACTATCAGAATGAACAACAATTACATGTATGTAAATACTCACTCTTCAATTCAACGTGTGGAGATATTGCAATATGTGTTTAATTGCATGCAAAATACTCACCCTACAATTCAATGCGTAGACATATTGTATGGAATGCCGGTCACGACATGCTACATGTACTTGCCACTTGCTAGTTGCTAATAGTCAATTGCCAGTTGCTTCTTTACATTTGCTACTTGCCACTAGCTATTTGCTACTTGCCAATGAATACTTGTATTTTGGTTGATCAGAATGAACAACAATTACATGTATGTAAATACTCACTCTTCAATTCAACGTGTGGAGATATTGCAATATGTGTTTAATTGCATGTAAAATACTCACCCTACAATTCAATGCGTAGGCATATTGTATGGAATGCCGGTCACGACATGCTACATGTACTTGCCACTTGCTAGTTGCTAATAGTCAATTGCCAGTTGCTTCTTTACATTTGCTACTTGCCACTAGCTATTTGCTACTTGCCACTAGCTATTTGCTACTTGCCACTAGCTATTTGCTACTTGCCAATGAATACTTGTATTTTGGTTGATGTACAAAAACACGAATTATTGTCAAGTTCAATAGAAATATGCATGTAGTTGGTAAATTAAACAGTACATTGTGTTTTAAATTGGTATTTTGCTTCTGGACGCTTCTCGACACTAAGGACCCTTAGCGTCGCTTTTTAGGGAGACCGTTTCTGAGCGGTGTGTATGTAAATTTTTCCTTTTCATAAGTGGCAAAAAGCAAGTGGCAAGTGGTTTGTACTATGTGTATGCATGTAAAATAGTCACCCTACAATTCAATGTGTGGGCATAATATTGTAATTGCATGTACATGTGTACGGGTGTAAAATAAGCACAACGACATACTTATAAAATTTGCTTTTTATTGAAACAAATTGCAAACATACCTTTGATCAATCATAACACTTCAAGATCTTAAAAGCATATTGTTAACATAAGCATTTTAGCAAAGCCACTGATTAAATCATTACCTCATTAATATTCATGAATATTCATTAGCTGAGTTTTTACAATGGTATATGAACACATGAGATTTTGAGTTGGGCAGACACTGTAGAATCAGAGCTACATAATTCCATAAACAATCCGAGCAGACCCTCATCACATGGCTTCTACAGGAAGCATCTTAATTGGGTCTACTCTGTTTGCAAAGGAACGAAAAAGGTGTGTACATCAGGTAAAGGGTTACCTGTTATGCTACATGTGATTACCCATGCAAACAGTTTGGATCCAGATCAGATGCTGATTGACTGAGTGTCATAAGGACTATTGGTTACTCTGATCATTGTAGACAAAACACTTGAAGCCGACACGTTTTTACATGACAAAATGTGGCAGCAGAATAGTAAAATTCCTTTATTACAGTAACAATACTAATTGGTTTAAACCAAATATCTCATATGCTATTTTTAGATCCAACCTCTTTGAATAAATCTACTGAAAAGGACCATTAACTAGAGAAAGGGAATTTTTTAGAATTGTTTAGCTGAGAAACTATTGTGATAAATAGAGCATTTGCTCCACAATGGTTTCAAACTATGACTTTTCCAGACACGTCAGGCGTCAGTATGAGGGAATGGGTTAATTACCCTTTACTCAAAAAATATTCATGTCCGAAAAAATAACTATGAATATTAATTTGCTGAAATTTTATAATGGCATCATGAAGATGGGAATTGCTCACACAGCAGACCCAGATTAGACAGCTCCTACAGCTCCCTATCAGCTCCTGATCTGAGTCTACTGTTTGCAAAGGTGTCAAAAGGCTTAGCTAGGGAGTACAGGGCTATGACAGAAAGTAGCTTATTGCAGGACAAAATATTAAGCAGTCACTCATGTTAATATTTTATTTCATATGTACCCATATTTATGCTTGAAAGTAGACCAAGAACAGACAGCTCCCTTAACCCTTTACCTCATATAAACCCCTTTTCATGCATTTGCAAACAGAGAAGACTCAGATACGATGACTCTTATAGGTGCCATCTGATCAGGGTCTGCTCTGTTTGCTAATGAAATTATAGTAGATCTGACACTTCTGTTTCCACAAATACCAAAACATCCTGCATTCATACATACATGTATGGCTTTAAAAAAATTCAGCTAAATAAATATCAATGACGTCATTATTTCTTACATGATATTGAACAGAGAAAGGGTTAAGGACCATCTGATCAATGTTTGTCTTGTTTTTTTTATATGTTACAAAATGTCTATTGTTTTCCCTGGCAAATATCATTAATAAATTCTGAAGGGTGGTGATCCCCCGAAAGCAAAAATTGCAACACAAAAAGAGAAAATTGCAGACTTGGTTTGATTGAGTCTTTTTAACCCATTACTCACAAAATACTGCTTTCTAGGCCTTTGCAAAAAGAGTAGACCAAGATCAGTTTGCACCTCTTTGATCATGGAAAAATATAGTTTCTGCTTAGGCAAAGGTGCAAAAAAGTGTATATAAAAGTGTATCATAAGCAAACACAGTAGACTCTGATCAGACTCCTACAGGAGCTGTCTGATCTGGGTCTACTCTTTGCCAATGCATGAAATAGAGGATCTTACATGAGTGTTCTTGATTATTGGATTTATTAAATGAGTCTTTTTAAAACGATAAAAAACGAGCTTTAGCGAGTTTTTTTTTATCGTTTTAAAAAGACGAATTTAATAAATCCAATAATCATGAACACGAATGCAAGATCCTATTTATAACATAACACACACAAATGTTATTTGCAGCCAATATTTCAGCAGTAACGTGGATTGTTATAAATTCTCCTTACATATAGAAATGATGAATGAAAGGTGTTATTAGGTTCGCTAGGTTACTGGGACAAAGTAGGTCCAAATTTTCTAACTTTGTTTTTTACTTACTGTCATATCAACCAGGATCTAATTCAGACCTCTCTGGTATTCAATTTAACTGTGATAGTTTATGATACAAAAACATACAGAAACACGTCAAAATAATTTTTGAGTAACAGTTTTGACATACATAGTTACAAACACGTCGCATTATGACGTCATTGTACACAACATGTGTCTATGTAAAGCGCGCCATTTACATGAAAACCTACATATGTAGTCGCCAACACGTCCGACACTAACTGTCAATGGGATTCGAAATGCGCCTTCGTTTTGGTATATTAAGCCCTTCATTAGTGTTGTATGTATACACATGGACATGGACATTTCCACCGAGAAAAAAATCTCGATTCAAGTTCAGTGAAAATGTTTGAAATGGACAAAAGATTCAGTACGAACTGCTGCATAAAATGTGTTGGAACAGGAGGAAGATTTTCGGGATCAGCTGAGTTAGTGAGTATAGCATATCTGAAATATGTTGGTGTTGTGCTGGATTCAGACAAAGACCTATGATCATAGGTCTTTGATTCAGATGAATATTGTTGTTGATTGATGAGATATTTGTATGAGTAGAAATCTGCATAAACAAAAGGACATACGGCGAAGAAAATGCAAAGTTGAGGAGGCATTTTAAATGTAGAATGGATTGTATGGGTCAGAGTAGCTGGTAGGTCTTTTTTGGCATACATTTTGTATATGATTCCTGACAGCGATTACAATTTGTATTATTCTATCGAAATTAAGGCGCAAGTGCCAACAATCCTTTGCCATCTATCGTGACTCAATCGTGGACAGGTAGGTCGACCACCGTCCGCCAGTTTGTTTGTTTTGACAGCGCGTATGAATCGTTCGAATGTCATTCGGTCGTTCGAATGTTATTCACTAGTGATTATATGCCCATGATTATCAAAAAATAAATGATAGTGTTACGTCACGCTGAAGCCACGTGTTATGTTATAAAAGCTTTTATATGAGGTAAAGGGTCAAACAAGTTTGATTCTGATGTAAAGCTGACTTACTCGAGTCTCATGTTCATTCAACGAGTGTTTGCTTTATATAAGTTCTGCCGTATGGGACTATGAAATGTCAAGGACATCAAAATGTGTTCACAAAAGAGTCCACTAGACAACACAAGCTTCACAGTTAATGCTGAATTATAAAAATACTTCATCTTCATTTTTACCGTACGTACAGAGGTCCAGGTAAGATGCGTACATTTTCAAGACTAGCTCCTTTATTTCTACACCAAACTCTGCACTCCAGCCACTCTCTATAACCGTCTCTTTGACATGATTCTAAAGAGTGGTAATAGCATGGGGTTTGGTGGAAAATGACGATTTTAGTATTTGGGTATGCACCTTTATCTGTAGCTCTGCGTATATATATACATATATTTTGTATACTGTAGTATTACTCCATATAATTATAACAATTCCAATAACAAAAGACACACAACTTTGACAAAAAGTGCAAACCGAAAGCCCATGGTAAGATCCTAATATAGTTTTACTCTAAATATTACGTCATCCAGTAGTCTACCCTATGTCTGGATGTGAAGCTAAATTAGTCAAATTGTGACCATTTTGATAACTACTAGCATGAACTAAACTAATGGAATTGCAAACAATGTATACTCTGATGAATTGTTCCTTCTTTAACAGATTCCCCTCATAGGCTATTTTTAGACCCAACCTCTTTGAATGAATCTACCAACAAGAGGGCCTGAAAGGCCCTGACATCGCTCACCAGACAATCAGAGGAGAATATTTTCAAAGTTTTCACTATGTGTTTCTATAGAAAATATTTCCAGCCCTGGCGAGGGCCAATTTTGACCCAAGGGGCATAATTTATGATACTTTTGTAGAGGAACTCAAGTGAAGAAAATCTAAGAAAATGTAAATGAAAACATATAACAATGCAAATCTAAAGAAGGGCATGTACAAAAGTATGTATACCCTCTCCCTGGTAAAATTGGTTGAATTTCAGAAAGAATAAATTAATCTATACATGTACTTATGTTCAAAATTTCAGATATTTTCATTACACCTTCATGAGTTATTATTATTCATATCTTAATTTATTTTCAACCCTTCCTCTGTTCTATGTTTATTCAAAATTTAAATACCTACTGAATATCCATGGACAAAATAGTTACAATGAAATATGGAAGGTGGGACAGAGTAGCAATTGTAGAAAGTAAAGAAACATCTTTCAAATTCCATTGACAAACAGAGCAGACCGTGATCAGACAGCTGCTATAGGAGCCGTTTGATCTGGGTCTGCTCTGTTTGCAAATGTGTGAAAAGGCGGGGCCATTTTTTGCCCGGGGGACATAATTTGAACAATCTTTGTGGAGGACCATTAGATGATCCTACATACCAAATATCAAAGCTCTAGGCTTTGTAGTTTCAGAGAAGAAGATGTTTAAGTAACTTGTTGACGACGCACTTACGCACGACGCCGGAGACAGCCCCCTCACAATACCTCACCTGGCACTTTGTGCCAGGTGAGCTAAAAACTGGTCCACACACATTTCACATAATGCAGTCCCAGATCAGCAGTCCTAGATCAGCTACCACACTGGAAATTCAGTATTTCATAATGACCAACACTTTTTAATCCTTTACGCCTCTCTATCTGCTCACGGGAATTTGTACGTCTGATTGTACAGTTTCCACAACAGTGAAAAATTCCCCCTTTTCCATGTTCCATTTTATTGATTTCTGTCCATGAATATTCATAAGGTGAAGGAATTTTGAATAAACATTGAACATGGAAAGGTTAAAGCATAACTAATATATAATGTATAATGAAATATACAGTGAACAACCATTGAGCACCAATAATTAAACCCTCCCACTATTGAGTATTCATGCAGGAAATAATGACATCATGAATAATTAGTGACTGAATTTTTATAATGGTATATGTACGCATGAATTTTTTGTAGTCAAAACTGTTATAGTTTCATAAGCAAACAAAGCAGACCCTGATTATAAAGCTCCTACAGGAGCCATCTGATGTGGATCTAGACTGTTTGCAAAGGTGTAGAAAGGTGTTTGTACAAAATTAACCCTTAGCCTGCCAAATTTGATCTGGCAAGCATCTGCAAACAGTTTGGATTTAAAAAAAAAAAACCCTGATAAACTTAGATTCTCTTCAGTAGCATATCTATGCTGATAAACTTAGATTCATGCTGATAAACTTAGATTCTCTTCAGTATCTATGCTGACTGACACTCAGTCAGTAGTTTCTAAAAGCTCATATGAAACTAGTAGAATTTGCTCAAGATCAGAAATTGACAAATATTTACCTATTTGCAAACAGAGTAGACCCAGATCAACCTGATCCTACAGGAGCCGTCTGATCAGGGTCAGCCCTGTTTGCTTATGGAATTACATAGACTTGATTCTACAATTCCTCTACTGTTAAAAACCCTGTGATCATATACCATTATGGAATTGTCAGCTTATAAAAATTCTGTATGTCATTATTTCTTATAAGAAGATTAACCCTTTCCCTAATAGAAACGTGTTTTCACGCATTTGCAAACAGAGTAGACCTAGATCAGACGGCTCCTAGAGGAGCCGTCTGATCAGGGTCTGCTCTGTTTGCTTATGGACTTTGATAGATCTGTTTCTTTACTTTCTAAAATGGCTACAATGTTCTATTTTCCATATTTCATTATAATTATTTTGCCATGAATATTCAGTAGGTATTAAAATTTCAAATAAACATAGAACAGGGAAAGGGTTAAACAATTAAATTAGTACTGTAAGTGATAGTCTAACAAATACACCCAACCTCCTATCTTTACCCTTTGCTCCATAGACATCTTATGCAAACAGAGTAGACCCAGATCAGGCAGTCCCTGTCAGAGCCAATTAATCAGAGTCAGCTCTATTTACTTACTGAGTTATAGAGATATAATTCTACAGTTTCTGCTATTGCCAAACTTTCCTCAGTTCAGATGTCATTATACATGTATAAATGACAAAGAGTGTAGATTTTGATTACGGAGCTGTAGAATCCACCTGTGTCAACCCTGTTTGAAAATACGAGGACATTCCTTGGTTAACCCTTTCCCTGTTCAATGTAACAAATAATAACTTGTGAATAATATAACCATGACCATTTAGTAGCTAAACTATTATAATGTAACCTTTTCAATGATTTCTTTTGCTTTGACAGAAGCTGTAGAATCAGGTCTATATCATGTCAAAAGAAAACAGAGCCGACCCTGATCAGACAGCTCCTATAAGAGTCGTCTGATCTGGGTCTTATTTGTTTGCAAACACGTGAAAAGGTGTTTATATGAAGGAAAGGGCTAAGAAAAGATAACTCTTTAATGGCAAAAAAGATAACTGTTCCAGCCTGTAAGTGACAGGACTAAAACAGGTCTGACATATTCAAGTGACGTAAAATGCCTTTTAGATTGGGTCTAGTGACTAGTAATACAATATAAAATCATATTGAAGGATCTACGCAAAATTAGTGTAGTTTCTTAACCCTTTACTCAACAAATATTCCTGTCAAGTCATGGCCAAGTATTCCTGCTTCCATTATGCTATTATATCAATGACTTGATTAATTAATCAATATTCATGATTATTTCTTTCATGAATATTCAAGAATGAATGGATTAAGATTACACAAGTGATTCCTATCAAACGTTTACCCTAGGAAACATATGCTGGCTTTACAGTAAAACCTCTCTATAACGGCCACTAAATTGTGTTAATTAGTTGGTATTTAGGGCAGGTGGCTGCTTAAAGCAAGGTGAAAGTAAAACAGAACGCTCCTATAGGAGCGTTCTGTTTTACTTTCACCTTGCTTTAATCAGCCGCCTGCCTTTAACACAAAATACTTGATGTAATTTAGTGGCCGTTACAGAGAGGTTTTACTGTATATCAAAGAAGGACACAAAATTAAATATTCCTTAGCCCTTAAACCCTTACAGTGCAGGACACAAGTCACTTATGTCATTTGCAAACAGTGTAGACCCAGAGGAGTCCTCTCATCAGGGTCTGCACTGTTTGTCATGTTACACTTTCCTTTAGAAAAAATCCTAAATATTCACCATAAGCTTGACTTGAAAATTGGAATAATCCATTTCAAAATTCAGCATTGTAAGGGTAAATCTCTGAATATTCAAAGTAGACTGCCTCATCAGTGTGTAACTATAGAAACCATTCAGATTTGCTTTTTCGGATTTGTAATGAATATAGAATCTAGTTAGCATCACATATATGAAGAGAATTTCCGATGATTTTTCTACTCTTCTCTAAATATCGAAGTTGAGTGAATCAATTATAGGATAAAAAAGAATCTGACACTTGTTGTCATTTAAGATCTGTAACTCTTTCAGAAAAAATGTTATTAACCTACTGGGTCCATGCTTATAAAACTTTTAGTTGAGTCTGAGTTCGTTCTCAAGTTTTTGATTGGTCAGATTTGAGCCTTTGGCTCAAATCTGACCAATCAAAAGCTTGAGAACTCAAATCTGACCAATCAAAAGCTTGAGAACCTGTTTTTTCTCAGACATTGATACAGGTAAAAACCTGTTACACATACAGAATGCCCCAAATTTATTATATGCCTAATGAAAGACTAAATACTCACTAGTAAGCATATACAAGTAACACACATGTAATGATATACATGTATACAATAATTTCTTTACACACTACAAAAATATCTGCTTGCAATCTCTTGGTGAAAAGGACAATAATATCTATGTAATCAGTTATATCCACATCTCCTGCTGACACCAATCAAACGATACATTTTAACAAAAGATGAAAAGAAAAAGATGTAAATAGAAAGGACAATCGTATATGAATACATGTATATTGCAAATGGAAAGTATTCTTTATTTGTTCTTTTTACTCCTTTAACCTTTTCTGTCATATAAACGTGTTTTCACACATTTGCAACCAGAGTAGACCCGTATCAGACGGTTCCTGTAGGAGTCGTCTGATCAGGGTTTCCTGGTTGCTATTGGAATTGATAGTTCTGTTTATGAATATTCAGTAGGTATTGAAATTTGGAATAAACATAGAGCAGGGAAAGGGTTAATTGTTTTATAACCAAAATGGATAATTTTATTCTGCTCCTCTTGAATGTGTGGGGTGGGTGGGTGGGGGGAGGGAGTAGACTTCATTGAAATCTAACCTATTCACCCTAAATATCTAAACAGCCGATTAACTCAATACAGTATCATTTAAGTAAGTTTAACCTTTAGTTTGCTGAGCAAATTATTTTAACGGAATTTTTCACCTACTACATTTTCAAATTTCAAGCTATAATCAATTTCTGTACCAAAATGCAATCAGGGTTTCAAACATTTTGGATCCTGATTAGACCCCGAGTTACTCTGTGTCTCATCTGGATCCAAACTGTTTGCATATGTATCCACTCATCCGCCCATAGCAAGCTAAAGGTTAAATCAGATTGATATAACAGCAAATAGCAGACATCCTGATAAAGCTGCTCCTTCAGGAGCGTCTGATTTGAGTATGCACTATTTGCCTAAGTTTATCTGGCAGAGAAGAGAATACATTAGTGTCCAAAGGACATGGATATCTCTACTGCCTCATCTTTTATAAACTCTCAACAAATAATATGACGAATGACTAAGTCAAGGACCATAACTCTAATGTAACTGGTCTCATATGAAAAACTAAAAATCATGTGCATAACCTTTCATCGAAATAAACATTTGTATGAAGTTTGATTACTCTAGGTCTATCAGTAAAGGAGGTGAGCATGCCACAAGATGTTCAACATATACAGCATGTATATACATGTATATATATACTCTCTTGTCTATCCATCCATACTGATCGTATGGACGGATGGACCTGGTTCGAGGTTATAAAACTTTTTGCTTTGAGTCTGAGATCATTCTCAAGTATCTGACTGCAAGCTCAAAACCTGACCTATCAGATACCAGACAATGAACACAGACTCAGAAGTTTTATAACCTCAGACCAGAGTATAGCTACATAACACACCCTTCCACATGTGGGTATTGTGGGACATAACGAAATAGACCTTCATATAACAATAAGTTCCAACCCTGCAATTTGGCAAGATCACTTTCTAGGTGGTCTGCAAAGTTTGTGAATATATTTGACAATCATTGAAGCTCAAGCATACAGAAGTAGAATATTCTGAGCAATTCTTAGCAGGTGTGTACAAGTTTTCATTTCTACATGTAACCAGGGCTCTAGTTTCCTAATGATTAGAAGTCAGATAGGATTTGGATGAGAAATAAAGAGGTTTTCATTCATCAGTATGTATCTTATCTACAGTGTTGTAATAGATTTTATACACAGAACATTAACCCTTTCCTCCATAAATACTCCTTTCTATGCCTTTGCAAATAGCAGACCAAAATCAGACGGCTCCTATAAGAGCCATCTGACCGGGTCTGCTCTGTTTGCTTTAAGAATAACAAAAATCTAATTGTACAGTTTCTGCTTTGTCAAAAATATCATTTTAAAATCTAATCTAATTAATATTCATGATGTCATCATTTCTAACCTGAATATTTATGCAGTGAAAGGTTAATCAATAATACGGACAGAATTAAAACATGTTTGGAAATAACTTTTGAAAAATATTTGATTTGAATCAGACATAACAAACTATAAAATTCATATTTTTAAGGCTAACTAGATAAAATAAGAATAGAATTTAAAACAATTATTTTCTGCACACCAACATAGAAATATAGTTATAGCTTGACCCTACACTGTAAAGAAATATCTTATAGTAAAGAAATATCTTATTCTTCATGTAAATCATTATCAATATTTTATCCAACCTTATACTTTATGACTGTAATCTATTCTTGTATTAACCCCTGGCTCCATAAACATGCTTTTCAATGCCATTACAAACAGAGAAGACCAAAATCAGATGGCTCTTGTATAAACAATTAAGACAATCCTTGTTTTGCAGCATGTCATGAAATGGAATATAAATAAATAAATTAACAAACATTGATATATCACCGTATCAATGTCCTAACAAAAATAGCAAATACAAATACACAACCATTGATATCATCCTATCAATGTTCTAACAAAAATAGCAAATACAAATACACAAACACTGATATCATCCTATCAATGTTCTAACAAAATAAGCAAATACAAATACACAACCATTGATACCATCCTATCAATGTTCTAACAAAATAAGCAAATACAAATACACAAACATTGATATCATCCTATCAATGTTCTAACAAAATAAGCAAATACAAATACACAAACATTGATATCATCCTATCAATGTTCTAACAAAATAAGCAAATACAAATACACAACCAATGATATCATCCTATCAATGTCCTAACAAAAATAGCAAATACATGTATAAATACACAAACATTGATATCATCCTATCAATGTTCTAACAAAAAATAGCAAACACAATCACAACTCTTAGATGAGTGTAGAACTAGAAACACTGCCATGCTGACAGAGTGGGACTAAAGCAACTGTTGTGCTGTCAGTGTAGACCCAGAACAGTACATCTGATCAGGTTCTGCACTATTTGCAATTCATCAGTCTATTGTTTTGCTGACTGATGTGACAAACAGTGTAGAATGTAATACGATGCCACATTCCCAACACGGCGCCTTGTCAGATTCTACAATATTTGCTAACTTTTAACCCTTTACTCAATGAATATTCATGTCAGAAATGACATCATGAGTATTTAATTAGCTAAATTCTTACAATAGCACATGGACACAGGAATGTTTGGCTTTAGTAGATACTGTAGAATTATATCTATATTGTTTCATAAGCAAACAGAGCAGACCTTCATCAGATGGCTCCTACAATCTGGGTCTACTCTATTTGCAAAGACGTAGAAAGCTGTATTAATGGAGCAAAGAATTAAAGCTGTATTTGTGTATAGCAGGGCTCAATTTGGCATTTTATATCACAGGTCAAGATAAGATGTGTAAATTAAAACATTTTCAAGAATAACTTCTTTATTATTTGACCAAACCCTATGCTGTGACCACTCTTTGTTCTAAAGAGTGGTCACAATATAGGGTCTGTGGAAATGATGATTTTAGTTTTTGAGCACCTTTATTTGTAGCAAGTGTCCAATATTTAAAAACTTCTCCACACAAGTATTAGATTGTCTTCGTGGAAAACGATCATTATTTGCGTACAGTTTGGCTATTTTATATCAATCCTCACTGAAAACTTATTTCAACATTGAAGCGAACAGACGACAGCCATTTAATTTTTTCCTTAAATTTCCCTTAAAATTTATTAAAGGAAAGGTTTAGTTTTTCTTAACTTTTAAGGGAAAAAATGGCCAGTTTAAGAAATTTCTAAGGTGAAGATGATTTATGAATACAACTTAAATAAAAAATTCTTAAATTTGATATGAAAATTTAAGGAGAAAATTTAAAACTAAGGAAATTGTTTTCCTTAGGAGCTTTATGAAATCCGGACCCGATGTCATAAACATCAAATGTCTTTTGATCATGTATCATGGACAGTCAGTTGCCTAAATATTTTCAGGATTACTTTATAACCATTGGTCCATCCATATAGATAAAATAAACAAGAAAAACAATAACAAGAACTCAAAATATACAACAACGGTAACAACACAACAAACCATACATTGGCTGTGAGATTTAGCAATACAGAGAAAAAAATAATCATTGACTGCATGTACAATCAAAAGCACTTAACAACAAGTGAGCAATAAGAAAACAATCTATATGTAAAAGTCTTTCAGATCACTAGTTAAGGACATTTTCAAATAATGGTTTTCTCTTGAGCTGATAGACAGATATTTCATGTCTGTGCAAACAGAGTAGACCCAGCTCAAATGACAGATCAGATAAAAGCAGTCTGATCAGGGTCTGTTATTTGCTAATGGATTTATACAGATGTGATTTTTAAAATCATAAATGGTCCAACATTTTCCTTGTTCATTGGCCATTATAATAATTCAGCTAATGATACTCATGGAGTCTTATATAAATATCCATTTGGTAAAGAAGAAAGCAATATCCTCAGTCCAATGGCGAGCAAAATACTATCTAAATGTAAGATCACCACAAGTCGGTACAGAAATTTATATCATGGCAAGAAATCTTTAAACTCTTTACTCCATGAATATTCGTGTAAGAAATAATGACATCACTATGCACTTTTGAATGCACATATCCAGTGTGAAAAGAGCGCTATATAAATGTGGTATAATAATTATAATAATAATAATCATGAATATTACTTAACTTTTATAATGGTATATGAACACAGGAATTTTTGGCCATTGCAGAATTAATACAATCATATCTACATGTATGGGTATATATGATTCATAATGATTGTCATAAGCAAACAGGGTAGACCCTGATCAGGCGACTCCTACAGGAGTCATCTGAGATTTAGGTCTACTCTGTTTACAAAGGTGTAGAAAGACGTAATCATGAAGCCAAGGGTAAAAGAGAGTTGTATATGGTTGTAGTTGTTTTACTGATCATTGGTTTTCCAGAAGTATTTGTTAGTTTGAGGCATTTATTATGATGAATATGACGAGCTCCAGATAAATTAAACATTTTTTAAGAACAGCTACTTTATTTCTCAACGAAGCCCTATACTGTAGCCATTTTCAGAATCGTCTCTTTCCAGAGTGGTCACAGTATAGGACTTCATGGAGACTTAACGATTTTAGTATTTTGGTACGCACCTTTATCTGTAGTGCTGCTTAACCCTTTACTCCATAAATACGCTTTTCTATGCCTTTGCAAACAGACTAGACCCATAGTAGACGGCTCATAAAGAAGCTGTCTGATCAGGGTTTACTCTGTTTGCTTATGGAATAACACAGATCTATTTCTACAGTTACTGCTTCGGTAATAATTCCATGCGTTAATATGCCATTTTAAAATTTAGCCCATATAATATTCACAGTGTCATAATTTCTAACAAGAATGTTCATGGAGTAAAGGGTTATTAACTCATTTTCTCATAGGCTATTTTTAGATCCAACATTTTTTAATTAATCTACCGAAAGGGAGCATTAACTAGAGAAAAGGATTTTTTTTAGAATTTTGTTATTTGAAACCATTGTGATAAATAGAGCATTTGCTCCTATAGGAGCAAATGCTCTATTTATCACAATTGAGTCACAATGTGAATTTTATAGCGGCGCAAAACTGCGTCACTAGGGGGCAATGTGTTAATATGATAATTACTGATAACGTTCTAACTACTGACCAATTTGATGATTACTACATGTACTGACCAATATGTGGCCTGAACAGAAAACCTCTGAATGTTAGGATTGAATTTAGCATGACGTCTTAACTTTGAATATCAGTTACCCTTTAATCCTCTAAGATTTAGAAATAATATCTATTAGACTACTTATTAGAAAAGCACATGAACATGGAAAGTTTGGCCTTACCAGAAACTGTAGAATCATATATATATTACATGTATATTATAAGCAAACAGAGCATATGATTCACTTGAACACACAAATGGAAAACAGCACACAATAAAAATATGTAGCACATATCACTTGGTATGCCACAAAATAGAACTTTATCTACAATGCAATAACATACAAAATAAACAATCAGTATGACATACAAAATAAACAATCAGTATGACATAGTGTCTCAATTCCTTCATAGGCTATTTTTAGACCCATTACCTCATAGGCTATTTTTAGACCAAATCTACATTTAGAATTGTGTAGTTTCAACAATCTTGTGTCTCTTTGCTCCTATGGAGCAAATTATCTAGTTTTCACAATGGTTTCAAAAAGTGACTTTGACAGAGGTGTCAAAAGGCATCACTATGAGTGAAAGGGTTAAGAAATGTTATCACTGTTTTGATAATGATTGAACTCTGAGTTATTCGGTGTAGATCCTCACTCAGAGGAACAGATAACAAGAGCTGTCCGCAGACAGCGCGCTCCACTTTCTTTAATGCTGGATAGTATAGTGGAAGTGTAAGTCAGAAAGTGGAGATAACAACAGCAAAATTAATTTTAGGGCTACCTGCCCTTGTGAAATGGGCCCCCCTTGTAATTGTTAACATGTATACCAAAGTTGAACCAAATATCTCTGACAGTTTCTGAGACATGGACCTGAACATAAAACTTAACCATAAACGAAAATTGTAAGTAAAAAAAAGGGGCATAACTATGGCAAAATTAATTTTAGGGTCACCTGCCCTTGTGAAATGGGTTCCCCTTGTGATAGTAAACATACATACCAAATATGAACCAAATATCTTTGAGGGTTTCTGAGAAAAGGACCTTAACAAAAACGTTAACCAACAATGAAAATTGTAAGTCAAAAAAAGGGGCATAACTATGGCAAAATTAATTTTAGGGTTACCTGCCCTTGTGAAATGGGTTCCCCTTGTGGTAGTAAACATACAGTGGAAGCTCAGTATCTTGAACTCAGACAACTCAAACAAGACAACTCAAACAAGACAACTCAAACTCAATATAACATGAAGTGAAAATTCTGTCCCTTTCAAAATTTGTAAAACAGAATTGTTCTAAAATTCACAACTGCACATATCTATAAAGACATACAACAGCTTGATGAAGGTCACAAGTAATGCTGAAAGTTTCAGCATAACTTTCGACTAGCACCATTTTGTTCATATTAACGTCTTTTCACAAATCTGCAAACAGACCCTGTTTGCTAATGGAATTTGATAGATCCATTTCTTTAATTTCTAAAATTGCTACAGTGTTCCACCTTCCATATTTCACTAAAACTATTTTGTCCATTAATATTCAGTAGGTACAGAAATTTGGAATAAACATGGAACAGGGAAAGGGTTAACACTTTCCTCCATAAATACGTCTATCTACGCCTCTGTAAAAATCACTTCTTGAAACCATTGTGATAAATAGATCATTTGCTCAACAAGGGTTTCTAAACTACACAATTCTAAAATTTCACTTTTTTCTAGTAAATGCTCCTTTTCAGTATGTGTAGATATATTCAAAGTTGTTGGGTCTAAAAATAGCCTATGAGGTAATGGATTAAGCTGTCATATTGACATGTGTCAAAATGTGTATCCAGCTGGTAAACAGTTATCTAGATACTTCTATGAGGTAAATCTTATATTGTGTTCTCAATTTGACCTGAGACTCATGCAATTCCGTTTATTATCGTCCGAAATCTTCGGATAAATTTACGAAGGTATAAGCGTCCGGATAAATTTACGAAGGTATAAGCGTTTGTTTTGCTTTTTGTCACAGAGTATTACGAACAATCCTGATAAACATGCAGAAGATTAATCAAGGCTCAGGTCAAATTGGGAGAGTAAAACAATTCCAACAAGACAGGCTCTTATGGAGAAACATAAAAATTAACCTTTTCCCTCATATAAACACCTTTTCATGCTTTTTGCAAACTGTCGGAGCCATCTGATCAGGGTCTGCTTTACTTGCTTATGAAATCATAATAGATATGACTACATGTATAGTTTTCTTGACTATAGTTCTGTGTCACTCACGGCATGTTCGTTATTGATTTCATAATGATGTCGGATGGCTTACCTACACTAGGAGAGACTAGGGGTTGAAATTCAATGCTATTGGGCAATTGTCTGAGGGAATGATAAAATATCACCAACACTACACATTTGTCACTTGAGAATTAGATTCTGTATAAAAGTATTTTTGCACTAGGTCTTTTCTGTCATGCTCCTTAAGTGCTTCTATCACTCGTTCCTCCGTGGCCTTTTCTTTTTCTCTATCTATCCAGTCTTTAAACAGGGTATGGATCTGTTCTCGGACGTTGTCTGGATTGTTCAAAACTGCCTCATTGATGAGCTGTTCAGAGTCATCTGTAAGATAACAATGCAGAGCTCCAGATGTAAGATAACAATGCAGAGCTCCAGACTAAGATAACAATGCAGAGCTCCAGATGTAAGATAACAATGCAGAGCTCCAGATAAGATAATAATGCAGAGCTCCAGATAAGATAATAATGCAGAGGTCCAGATAAGATAATAATGCAGAGGTCCAGATAAGATAATAATACAGAGGTCCAGATAAGATAATAATGCAGAGGTCCAGATAAGATAATAATGCAGAGGTCCAGATAAGATAACAATGCAGATGTCCAGATATGATAATAATGCAGAGGTCCAGGTATTATATTGTGTTGTATTGTATCAGAGCTCCAGGTATTATACTGTGTTGTATTGTATCAGAGCTCCAGGTATTATACTGTGTTGTATTGTATCAGAGCTCCAGGTATTATACTGTGTTGTATTGTATCAGAGCTCCAGGTATTATACTGTGTTGTATTGTATCAGAGGTCCAGGTATTATACTGTGTTGTATTGTATCAGAGCTCCAGGTATTATACTGTGTTGTATCAGAGCTGCAGGTATTATACTGTGTTGTATTGTATCAGAGCTCCAGGTATTATACTGTGTTGTATTGTATCAGCGGTCCAGGTATTATACTGTGTTGTATTGTATCAGAGCTCCAGGTATTATACTGTGTTGTATTGTATCAGAGGTCCAGGTATTATACTGTGTTGTATTGTATCAGAGGTCCAGGTATTATACTGTGTTGTATTGTATCAGAGCTCCAGGTATTATACTGTGTTGTATTGTATCAGAGCTCCAGGTATTATACTGTGTTGTATTGTATCAGAGCTCCAGGTATTATACTGTGTTGTATTGTATCAGAGCTCCAGGTATTATACTGTGTTGTATTGTATCAGAGGTCCAGGTATTATACTGTGTTGTATTGTATCAGAGGTCCAGGTATTATACTGTGTTGTATTGTATCAGAGGTCCAGGTATTATACTGTGTTGTATTGTATCAGAGCTCCAGGTATTATACTGTGTTGTATTGTATCAGAGCTCCAGGTATTATACTGTGTTGTATTGTATCAGAGGTCCAGGTAAGATGTAGAAATTAAAACATTTTCAAGAATAACCTCTTTAGTTTCCCACCAAATCCCTGTTGTGTCTACTCTTTAGAATCTTCTAGACAATTCTAAAGAGTGGTCACAACATTGGGTTTGGTAGAGAAATGACAATTTTAGTATCTGAGTATGCATGTTTATCTATGTCTCTTACAATGTACAGTACTAGTATGACATCCTAATTACAGTAAGTACATGTATTCTGACAGGTCAGAGGTTAAGTTTGGCAACCATTTTATAACCTTGAGTAAGATTGACATACCATACAGTAAAACCCCTCTAAAGCGACTACTTAACCCTTTCCTCCATAAAAACGCCTTTCTACGCCTCTGTAAAAATCACTTTATGAAACTATTGTGATAAATATCTAGCATTTGCTCCTATAGGAGCAAATGCTCTATATATCACAATGGTTTCAAAACAACACAATTCTAAACTTTTCCTTTTCTCTAGTAAATGCTCCTTTTCTGTAGATTTATTCAAAGAGGTTGGGTCTAAAAATAGCATATGGAGGAATGGGTTAATGAATAAACATAGATGCCTTTAAGAGCAGGTGTTTCTGCATTACTTTTGTCATGCATTAAGCTAACTTCTGCCTGTACGGCCCAGAATAATACCTCTTTTTGGTGGTCGCAATAAGGGGGTTTTGCTGTAGAAGCAAACAGTGTAAACCCTGATCAAACTGATCCATCAAGATCTGCGTCTGCACTATTTGCCTAAGGTTTGCAGAGACCTCCCTAACAAGCTTTCTGCATTAATTTCACTATGCACTCTTTTTTTCATATATAAGCATAATTATGCCATTGCAAACTGAAGAGATCCAGATCGGACAACAACTCTCTGAGCCATAACAATAAGAAGTTTTATTGCTTATGGAGTTACAGATTTGATCCTACAGTTTATGCAAGGCACAAGCATTCGCTTGTCCATATGTCATTGCAAAATCAAAGGCCTGAACAGCCATAATTGCTTTCGAGTTTGATAAGGATGTTAAGTGTAAGGGAAGAAGTTGCTGTACATGTTAATCACCATTTTTGACGTCTTGGAATTGTTTAATGTAATACTAAAAATATGACAGACTGTAGCAACAGTCAAACCATAAGCAAAGTGGTTATTAGTAACACTCAGACAGTCCTTGACCTCAACAAGTCAGAAATGCAATGCTGAGTGACAGTGTCCATCTTTCAATTCATATCAAAGCAATATCAAATGCTGTTGTGTATTTCAAAGCACTACCCTCTTTATTAATTACGAATCCTAGAATTTTAACTACTGTTTAGACAATGTAGTATGAAATTTTAGTTAAATTTTGTTCGGGTTTATCTACATGTATGCAAACACACACACATTAATCCAAAATCTTGGTTGATTCATAATGATATCAAATGTACAATAAATTCCTAATAATCCATATGATGTTTTATCCTATCAAAACTCCACCATGAATTCCACTGATCATAAACTTATATGAATCCCAACTTTTATATTCCAATTTATTCTTGAAATTTGGACTGACAGCATTTTGTTATTAACACTCAAGATTACAGATAAATCATTTTCAAATGAATTCTATAATTGTTCTATCATTACTGGGTCTATTCAAAATAGCCAAACGGAGACTAACCCCTGTAAATATACATGATCAGAGTAGACACTGTTTTACACCTTTTTAAAATATAACTTAATTTCCATCAGATCAGAATATTGATGGCCAAGAATGATATCATCTCTGGCTATTTCATATCAAATTTGTTGTCAAATGTCCTTTGCTATGACATCTCCCAGGGTTTTTTCTTTGATTTTAGGGAAAGGGCACGGCCTTACCGGAGGGGAAAAATAAGCGTGAAATGAATGCTTATGGGGAAAAGGTCAGAAAATATCAACTTAACATTTAACATGTTCATATTTTCTCTATCAAGTGACAGTACAATTCAATTAAAAGCATTTCATGCAGTTCTGATAATTTAATGGTCTTTTTCTTGTGTGTTTTGTCTGCAACTGCATAACTCTTGGCTATTACTAAAATTGTAAACACGTCATCAATGAGTTTTCATAAAACCCCATTATAAATCAGAAATCACAGTAAATCTCAACTATTCCATTAACCAAGACAAATATGATCGGACTTTTGGTAGATAAAGATATCATCGGCATTTTTTGTAAATGAAGAAGCCAACATGTATGTCTCGCATTTTTGCGATGACAATGGCATGAATGGAAAGTTCCGTCTCGGTTTGTGGAGAAACTAATTAAATCCATTGTAGAGAGTAATACGCATACTAGCCTGTTAACACTGCAAGAGAAGTTGGCATTTCTATCGTGTTTCATCAGTAAAATTACGCTAATAGAAAGAAATTGTTGTGGTACTGCTGGTATGAAAGCGAAAGTACAGACACTGCGATTCATAAACGCTATACGGATTACTCGGATCTCTAGGTTAGACGGATGTATAGAAATGCGGTTAGCGTTTTATCACGTAACGGTGTCGATATAAAAAAAATCCCTCTTCCTATCGGCGGAGAGGTAATTGATCAATGAAAAACACAACAGGTTTTCTAGTTGGGAAGTCTTTGCTATCGGCGGAGAAGAAATTTATAATTTACAGACAAACTATTGCTGCTGTAGAAACGCCAATGTGTTGCGAAAACAATGTTTAACTAAACACCAGGAATGAGGTTCATATACGCGTATATGATAAATGCTGATTTTCAAGCTTGCGCAACTCATATCCGCGGATATGAACTTCATATCTGGTCGGATCCGGTGTTTAGTCATACCGATATTCTTTCGCGTTTTTTGGGAGTATATTCAATAATTCAAGCTTTTAAAAGGTTGATCTTGTGTAGACTAGAAGTTATCTGACAAAGCGAAGTGTTATTAAATGCATGAAAAGTAAATAAATTAATGAACAATTTACAACAAAACTAGTTTAGAATTGAAGAGAACTATTTTCTCTTGCGCATGTTCACAAGAAATAGTGAACTCTTTGCCGCAAAAACGACCGATCGCTATATTGCATTCTTCGAAAGCAATAAAAACCAATTATAAAGTCATTGTTTCTTATTCATGATACCCATACCTGTGGTAATTTATTAACCCTTTCCTCCATGAATATTAATGTAAGAAATAATGACATCATGAATATTTCATATAGAGGAATATAAACACAAATATATACATATGAGTTTTTGGCCATGATAGAAACTGTATAATCATATCTATATCATAAGCAAACAGAGCAAACATTTTGGATGAATCAAGGGCAGATAACTCTAGACATAGTGATCCGATTCAACCTATAGGCATCTTCCTCTGATGATACTAAGCATATGGCCTTAATATGAACCATATATATGAAGCACTGCTTGAGGTATCGCATCACATCAAAAGTGTAATATAAATAAATCAGGGGCAATAACTCTCCAAAGTCTATTCTTATTTGGCCAGTTTTTGAACTTGATCAAGGTTGTACACTGGTACACTTTCTTTCAAAGTATGGTTAGGATTGATGGACAAATGAGGTTGCTAGAAAGTCAAAATTGTTGAATGTTGCATTTTTGATAAATCAGGGGCAGGTAACTCTGGACATGGTGATCTGATTCAATCCAAAAACTATAGGAGTCTACCTCTCATAATACTAAGCATATTCCCTTTATATGAACCAAATATGTGAAGTACTGTTTGAGTTATGGCGTCACATCAAAATAGCTGACGGCATTTTGGATGAATCAATGGCAGATAACTCTAGACATAGTGATCTGATTCAACCCAAAAACTATAGGCATTTTCCTCTGATGATACTAAGCATATGGCGTTAATATGAACGAAATATGTGAAGTACTGTTTGAGTTATCGCATCACATCAAAAGTGATAACAGACGGACGGACAGATAGACAGACTGATGTATGGACAGAAAATGTGATTCCTATAGGGCTCCTGCATTTTCAATGCTGGGCCCTAATTAATATTCATAGCCATTACTCCTTACATGAATATTCATGACATACAAAACTAACATACTTACCCATAAGATATCGGAAGAAGAACTTCCACTCTTTATGAATCAAGTCCTTACTCAGATCAGGAATTATCTGCAGAAGTCTGCTATCTGAAAATGTGAAAAAAGAAAAAAATACTTAACTATTTAACTCCTAACTTAAACCTTCCCTTGCTGAATTTTAAAATACATTTCTCCTTCTTTACCCATGCCCTGTTGTATAATTACTAGGATGGCTCCTACAGGAGCTGTCTGATGAGAGTCTGCTCTGTTTGCTTTTGACATGACATAGATCCAATTCTACAGTTTTTGTCAAAGAAAAACATTCCCTAGAAAAGTTTACATTCTAAAACTTGAGCTAATAAATATTCATGTTGTCATTATTTCTTACACAAATTAATACTGAACAGGGAACTGGGTTAAGACTCATATTTTTGCATTTGCAAACGGAGTAGACCAATATCAGACAGTTCCTGCACAGACAGCTCCTACACAGACAGCTCCTGATCAGGTCTGCACTGTTTACCACCAGTGCTTTTTGTTCAACAGCCATATGGGGAATCAACTAACCACGCATAAGTATGTATTATTTCGGAAGCTTCAAATTTGTAATTCTATCAAAAAGGTAAAACAATTTATGGTCATTAACCCTTTACACGATGAATATTAGTTTAGCGACTGATTTCAGAGGTGAATATTGGAAATCCATGCATCGAAATTTAGACTCATCCCTGGTGGAGTTTAGATTCTAATGGTACCATGGTCACGGTTAGACTCATCCCTGGTGGAGTTAGATTCCAATGGTACCATGGTCACACTCATCCCTGGTGGAGTTTAGATTCCAACGGTACCATGGTCACGGTTAGACTCATCCCTGGTGGAATTTAGATTTCAATGGTACCATGGTCACCGTTTCTATAAGGACTGTATGATTAATTTATTTTATTTGACCATTGTTTTAAGAGAGGACGAGTTTTTAAATTTTTAATAATCGAACTTCATGCACAGAAAAACAGAAAGAAGTGAAACTAGAAATACAGAGAGTGAGACAGACAAATATACACACAGACAGAGAAAGAAACAGATGACAGATTTTGAAAGACAAGTAGTGCTGACCCTGGTCAGGGTCATGGGGTTGATATCGTACCTGTTGATTCTTGATCCTCTCCTCCTGGCGACGTATATCTATACGTATTTGGAAGTCTCCCATTGGTGGAATGCCTTGGCCTTCTATAGATAATAAAAACAGAGCAACAGATAAATGTGAGTACTCAAATACTAAAATCATCCTTTCTCCATCAAACCCTATGTTGTAACCACTCTTTAGAATAATCTATTTGAGACAATTCTAAAGAGTGGTCACAACATAGCATTTTGTTGAGAAATTTATTCTTGAAAATGTTTTAATCTATACATCTTATCTAGACCTCTGAAAAACATTTCATTTTGAAAAATAAAACAACAACCCAAAACATAGATTACCCCTTCTCCAACTAAGTGCAGTAAATTCTCGATTATTCCAACACTAAAATATGCCTTATTATCGATTTTTAAGACAGGTGGCAGCTTAATGCATGGTAAAGTCATACAGAAAGCTCCTCGTCCAAATTCTTCTATACATAAAATTCGAATAATCGAACAGAGCAGATCCTGATCAGATGGCTCCTACAGGGTCTACCCTGGATGCAAAGGTGTAGAAATGCATATTTATGGAGTAAAGTGTTAAATGCATCAGAAGAAAGTAAACAGAGTACGTAGGAGCCGTCTGATCAGGGTCTGCTTCATTTGCTTATGGAATCAATATTATAGATATAGTATACCTTATTCAAATACGCTCCTTCTTTACTTATGTAAACTGTACCGGTCACTAAATTACGATAGTGCCCGCTTGAACATTATATAGTGCCCGCTACGCTCGGTAAGTTCCGGTAGTTTCCGCGCACACGGAAACGCACATACCGGTAAATGAATTGTATTATTTATAGTATAAATAGTATACCTTATCCCAGAGACATATAAATACATATATATATATATATATATATATGGCTCTACCTATCCACATACGCTCCTTCTTTACTTATGTTAAACGTACCGATCCCTAAATTGCAACTGTGCCCACTGGGACACTATATGGACCGCTGCGCTCGGGAATTTCCGGTGCTCGGTAATTTCCGCGCATACGGAAACGCACGTTGATGTATTACGTCATTCTAAAGTATATATTAATTAATACATAAATACTTGAATAGCATGATCTAATATTTCGATCACTAAGGGTCCTTTTCAAAGATTATCGTGTCGAAATATACGTCACATTCTTGTTAGATGCATTCAGCCACAAAGAAAATAATGTTGATCCAGCGTCGTGGTGTTTTTACAGATGTCATGACGTCATTAAATGACGTCATTAGCGCAACGACATCATGCATACATTAGCGCATTATCCTCCTTGGTGTTAAGTAGCCTACTGCCAAATGATCTGTAAGTTCTCCATATCCAATCAGTTTGATGGATCTGTCTTTCAATTCTACATGCATTGAACATCGGTTTCAAAACTATAAATCTAACATCATCACTGCTATGACCACCGACTCCAGTGATGAGTTAGCTACCCGACCACGCTCTAGATTGAAAAGATAGATGTACTGGGTTTTGCACATTTCAGTCCAAGAAATGTATTTAAACAATGCATTTTTCGAAAATAAATTCTGTGTAAAATAATGATTATTATTCAGCTTGAATAAATTGATACTAAAATGTTTTTTAACTTTAGTAAAGGAAATAGATCTAATTGTACTTTGATTTGCAGATTAATACGGCTGAAGGAAAAACTTATTAAACTGAGGTAATCACGGAGCGACACAGAACTGCTAAAATACTTACGTGAACAAAGGAATGCGGTATACTATAAGAAATAGTACAGCCCACTTCGGGCCTAATTGCATTATAGTGACCTACCAGTCAGCCCGAAAATAGTTTAAGGCCCTTAGCCTTCGGCTTCGGGCCTTAAACTATTTTCGGGCTGACTGGTAGGTCACTATAATGCAATAGGGCCCTCAGTGGGCTGTACTATTTCTTATATAGATCTGATTCTTCAGATTCTGCCATGGAAAAACTTTCTGTGTTCATTATGCTAATTATAAAAGAGCATCTAATTAATATTCATGATGGCATTATATCTTACATGAGGTAAACAGTTAACCCTGCAGGGGTCCTCAGATCAGGGTCTGCTCTGTTTGCTTATGGAATATTATAGATCTGATTGAAAAGTTTCTACCAATATTAACCCTTTCCTCCATAAATACGCCTTTCTACGCCTCTGTAAAAAGCACTTAATGAAACCATTATGATAAATAGAGCATTTGCTCCATAGGAGCAAATGCTCTATTTATCACAATGGTTTCAAAACTACACAATTGTAAATGCTCCTATGGGTAGATTTATTCAAAGAGGTCGGGTCTAAAAATAGCCTATGGAGGAATGGGTTAAAACATCTTGTGTACATAAAAAGTATGCTATTATAAAAGCTCAGCTGAAAATATTCATGATGTCATCATTATTTCTTACATGAATATTCAAAAGGGAATTAATTACTATATTAATCCATTCCCTCATAGGCTATTTTTAGATCCAACCTCTTTGAATAAATCCACCGAAAAGGAGTATTAACTAGAGAAAAGGAAATTTTTAGAATTTTGTAATTTGAAACAGTTGTAATAAATAGAGCATTTGCTCCCATAAGAGCAAATGCTCTATTCATCACGATGGTTTCAACAAGTGGCTTTTACAGTGGCGTAGAAAGGCGTATTTATGGAGGAAAGGGTTAACCCTTTACCTGAGGAAATCTAAAAAGTTAGAATTCTTTAGTACGCCGACAAGAAAGGTTTAGTACTCTATGAAGGCGACCTCTTAAATCCAGAAACGGAAGGAGAACGTTAGATATCTGTACTATTTCGTTTTTGTTGTACCCTTTATTACTTTTCTACAGTTACTCTGTTTGCAGCTCGATCATTGAGTACACTAGTGATAGGTGGATACAGTTTGTTCACTTAAATGTTTTCATTATACATACACTTTACCACTGTATTTGCCATCGCGGTTGTTGTAGATTAGTCAGAGAGGGAATACGTTTATTTACACTGCTTGTGGGATGGAATAAGTGTGAGGTTGGGCGCCCAAAAACCGGTTTAACCCCCCAGTGACTTTTGTCACTGACTGTTCCAAGGCGGTACTTCTATCTTCCCCCTATTGTATGTTTGTTTTGTCTTTGTGCGTCTCTTGATGTTTTTATAGTTATGTACATTTGCTGTTTCCTTGTGTTGCTGTTCAGACGGCTTTTTGTTCTGTATGTGGTGTTTCCTGCATGACTCATTTTTGTACTTTTCTTACAAAACTACATATAAACATGTATACTTAGAGACTAAAATCATTATTTCTCCGACAAACCCTATGTTGTGACCACTCCTTAGAATCGTCTCTAGACGATACTGAGGGTTCACAACATAGGGCTTGGTGGAGAAATAAAGGAGTGTTTTAATCTACATGTATGCATCTTATCTGAACTTCTGTCCTCATGCACAGCTTTGTCATAGCAGTTATAGTGCTTAGTAAACAGTTTGGATCCAAATAAGGTGGATAAGTACATTGTATAAGGCATTGTACAGATATTCAGTGGTGCAGCTTTTAAACACAAAGGGAAGCAAGTACAATCACAACATATATGTCACTTTTACTGATTTGTCTCCCTTATTTACTCTACTATAGGCTTTTTTAACCATTCACCTGTTAAAGGTGCCTTTTAATGCCTTTACAACAAATAAACCAAACTTCTTTGAATAAGACCTTTTTGAGTATTTATTAGAAAAAAGGAAAATTTTAGATTTGTGTAGTTTTGAAACCATGGTGATAAATAGACCGTGGTTTCAAAAGGTGACTTTTACAGAGGCGTCAATATGAGGGAATGGGTCAAATGGGCAGAATATGTTGACTATGGATCTGGAGATTATATATTCGATACTTACGTTATATATTTTTTATAGATGTTCTGTATAAACCTTGGGCCTTTTTCTCTCCGGCCACAGTATAGAAACAAAAACACCAGCACACACAATGAAATGAACACGACTGCCCCGCATACAATGCCAGCAATAGCACCACCGGAAAGACCTGTTTCCTCTGAAAGACAAATGAACATTAGAGGCAAAGATAATATGTGTGAACTAACCCTATATATTGGGTATAACACTTTTAACTCTTTACTCCATGAATATTCATGAACAAAATAATGTCATGAATATTAATTAGATTATTTTTTCTGATGGCACATGAATGCATGAATTTTTGGCCATGGCAGATGTTTTATCATGCTCCTACCGGAGCCATCTGATCAGGGTCTACTCTTTTTGCAAAGGCCTAGAGAGGCATATTAATGGAGTAAAGGGCTTGACCATTTTTCAAGAATAACTCCTTCAGTTCTCCACCAAACTCCTTTAGTTCTCCACCAAACTGCTATATTTTTCCACCAAACTGCTTTATTTCTCCACCAAACCCTATGCTGTAACCATTCTTGAAGACAACATACGGTTTGGTGGAGATATCATGATTTTGATACACTAATTTGTCAAAGTTATGGCTTTGATTAACCCATGTAAACACCTTTTCATGCATTTGCAAATAGAGTACACTAAGATTGGATAGCTCCTGTAGGAGCCATCTGATCAGGGTCTGCTCCGCTTGCTAATGGGAATTTATAGATTTGGTTATATATGCAGTTCCCATTAGCAGTGAAATGATTCCCTTTTCCATGTTCGATATTATTGATTCTGTCCACGAATATTCATGAGGTGAAGAAATCTTGAATAAATGTTAAACAGGGAAAGGGTTAACCGTTTACCTAATGAATATTCATGTAAGAAATAATGACATCATGAATATTTATTAGCTTAGCTTTAACCCATTCACTCATAGGCTATGTTTAGATCCAACCTAGCTCTTTGATTGAATCTACCGAAAAGGAACATTTACTAGAGAAAAGGAAAGTTTAGAATTTTGTAGTTTTGAAACCATTGTGATAAATAGGGTTGAGACTCTTCTAAGGCATATTCTCAAACATGTTTATTTAGTTTCACCTGAAATGTAGAAGCTGAATAATCTAGCAATCATATCTTGAGAATACATATATACAGCTGAACTTCAATATCGCGAACTCTGATAACTCGAACTTGGGATAACTCGAACAAAAAGTTCAGGCTTTCCAAAACTTCAATACAGAATTACTCTAATAATGAATCTCTACATATATATAGAAACACATGTGACAGCTTAATACAGGTCTAAAGTAATGCTGAAAGCTCCTGTAGGAGCTTTCAGCATTACTTTAGACCTGTATTAAGCTGTGGCTTGAGAAATTGTTCAGATTAGAAATCGGATGACTCAAACTTCTGTTATCTCAAACTCATTTGTATGGTCCCTTAAAGTTCGAGTTATCAAAGTTCAACTGTATATATATGAGACTGTGTGAAACATGTTCAAACTCTGCATGAGTATTTTGTACCTTCCAAAAACAGTGCAGAAACACTGTTACAGATCAGGGATTCATGAGCAGGGTAGATGTTACCCTATACTCCATAAATATGTCTTTCTATGCCTTTGCAAACAGAGAATACCCTTTACTTAAGCTTTTCCCTGTTCTATGTTTATTCCAAATTTCGATATTCACTCAATATTCATGGACAAAATAGTTACAATGAAATACGGAATGTGGAATGTAGCAATTTTAGAAAGTAAACAAACATATTTTTCAAATTCCACAATTGAAAAGAGCAGACCCTGATCAGATGTCTTCTATAGGATCTGTCTGATCTGGGTCTACTCTGTTTGCAACTGTCTTTCTATGCCTTTAAATGAAGGAAAAGGTTAGCCCTTTACTCCATAAATATGCCTTTCTATGCCTGTGCAAACAGAGAAGACCCTTTCCTTACTATACAGAACTATTTTGACACCTTTGAAGACAGACTGGACCTGGATGATGTAGATGTTTGATCAGGGTCTGCTGTTTGCTTCTGGAATAATTTAGATCTGATTCTGAAATTTCTGATAAATTATTATTACTTTCATAAGTGATTAATTCTGAAATTAATATTCACGGTGGAATGGGCAAAGAATAGTTCCTTTTATTTTTCCGCCAAACCCTATGCTGTAACCACTCTTTAGAATGGTCTCTTCGAGAAAATATAACGAATTTAGTTTGTAAATGATGTGCCTTTATTTTCATCTCTCCATCAAGCCATTGTTCCAGAAGCAGTATAAATACAGATGTGTAATATCAATGGTCATTTTTTATCTCAATTTGTAGAGAACTAACACAATTTTCTTTTCCCCAGTTCTTTTATATGAGTTGACAGAACTGCTGGCATGCTTTTAAATCGTAACATAAATTTATTATCCCAAATGCTGAGGCAGCAAGGCCAGGTCATTAACTCTGTGAACGATACAAATAATTTATCCTACAGTTGAGAACAGTGTTGACCGAGATTAAACACTCCTGACAGATACTTTAGATCAAGCTCTAAACTGCAATCTGATCCTAAACTGACCATTATATCAGAATTACTTGACTGAGCCTTATTAACCCTTTACTCCATAAACATGCCTTTTAATGCCTTGCAAACAAAGTTAATCCTGATCAGACGGATCCTTTAGGAGCTGTCAGGGTCTACTATGTGTGCTTATGGAGTTATAACAGAGCTTACTCTACACTTTCTACCAATAGAAAGTCCTGTGTACATTAAAGAAATTCAGCTTTGTATGCCAGAAGTAAACTGATAATTACATTGGCAAAACAGATACAAACCAGATGAGACGTTTAAGCAATTAGCATGCTTCATCAAAACACACACTTTCTAACATCCTGTGAAAGCTTTCAAAAACTTCTGAGATGAAAAATTAAATTTGGGTTTCCAAAGCAACAGATAAATGTGCATACTCCGATACTAAAATCCTCATTTCTCCATCAAACCCTCATTGGCTCCACTCTTTATAATCATCTCTTTGAGACAATTGTAAAGAGTGATCACAACCTTGGGTTTGGTGGAAAAAAAGGAGTTGTTTTTGAAAATGTTTTAATTTATGCACCTTATCTGAAACTCTGGGGTTAGAAGCAGCTAGGCCCTACTTGCAGTCAACAATTTCTGTCCTTAGTTTGAGTTTAACAGTTATAAGGAACTTTGTCATCTATTAACGATTCTTCATATGGAATTTCTCCATTAATGTTCAAAAACCATGATCATAGGTCCAAATAGTCTGGATCCTCATGAGATACTGAGTTTCTCAGCATTTCATCTGAATCCAAACTATTTTCATTGGTAATCACAAATTCATAGATTAGCACGCAAAGTATTTCAGCCTAATGGGGCTGGTATCTTTTCTTCTGTATGTATGAGAGAAATCTCCTTATTCAATAAATACAAAATGTTTTCTTGAGAAATTGGAATGCACATGACACGTGTTACATGATGAGTGCAATATATAGAGGGCTTATTGCAAAACTGCTGTAGCCAATACAAGATTACCAGCACCAGTTCATGAATTTTTGATGTGTATTTCACCTTGGAAAATAATTTGGATCAAAGTTAGTAGATATTTAACATTTAGCAAAATCTAAACATTTGTCATCTGCAAAACTTTATGTCTACTCAAATACTACAACCATCCTTTCTCCATCAAACTTTATGCTTTAACTACTCTTTAGAAGTGTCTCTTTGAGACGATTCTAAAGAGTGGTCACAACATAGGGTTTGGTCGAGAAATAACGAAAGTTATTCCTGAATGTGTTTCATTAACGTGTCTTATCTGTAGCTCTGAAGATGAACGAGTACACACCTTGTATGATTCGTTCACACCGTGTATCTGAGTACGGAGGACATACGCCCACTGATGCATAACCAGCGGCACATTTTGAACATTTCTGGCAAATCTGGGTACTTGACTCATTCGGTGAAAAATATCCTGGCACACAAGGGCTGCATTTTGTGTCCTTTTCATGATTACCTGAAAAGAAAGATGGACAAATCATGATACAAAATCTATATTTAATTTTTTAATCCCTGACCTCATGAAATAATAACCAAATGAAGATTTATTGGCTTAACTGTATAATGGCATATGAACAAGAGACTGTTTTAACCAATAACAGAAATGCAGAATCTGATCTGTATTATTTCATACGGAAAACAGAGCATACAGGCTCCCGAGTCCCTACAGGAGCCATCCCATCTGGGTCTAGATACCCTGTTTGCAAGGGTGTGAAAAGGAAGGTCTGTTCCGTTTATGGAATAACATAGACCTGATTCATTAGATACTGCCAATGTCAACATTTCCCTTATACCTGTATGAAAAAATGTCAAATCAATATTCATAATGTCATTATTTTCACTCCGTATAACCCTTTCCCTGTTCTATGTTTATTTCAAATTCCAATACCTACTAAATATTCATGGACAGAATTGTTATAATGAAATATGGAGGGTCAAACATTGTAGCTATTTCAGAAAGTAAAGGCACAGATCTTTGAAATTCTATTTGCAAACAGTGCAGACCCTCATCAGACGGCTCCTAGAGGAGCCGTCTGATCTGGGTCTACTCTATTTGCAAATGCTGCAAAATACGTTTATATGAGGAAAAGGGTTAATGAAAGGGTTTGTGATTTTGAATAACTAACTATATGCATATCCTAACCATGTTTTCTAGGTCTACACTTGTTTGCTGCATTCAATTGTGTTATCTATGATATGAAAAAGGTGTAGTCTGGGTTAGCAAGCAGTGTAAACCCAGACGAGGAGTTGTAGTCATATCTGGACCATTGGCAAACAACTTAACCCTTCACTCCATGAATATTCATGTATGAAATGATGAAATCATGAATATTAATTGAAATACTTTTATAAAGGCATATGTAAGCAAAGCACCTTTTGACTCGGACAGAAACTGTAGAACAAGATCCATATTATACTATAAGCAAATAGAGCAGACCTTGGTCTGTGTCTAAACTGTTTGCAAAGGCATAGAAAGGCCTATTTATTGTGTAAAGGGTTCACAGTATAGCTGACATTAACGCCTTTTCACACCTTTATAGATCTGGGTCTACTTTTTCTGGACCTGACTAACAGATATTGTGTTCATATGCTATCATAAATATCAAGCTAATAAATATTCATGACTTGGTGCAATTTTAATTAATTCCAATATGTTAAAGCTTTTGAGGAATAATAGACTGCATGAGTGTCACATAACTTGGACCTGAACAAGACTTCTAATTCAATCAAGTTAAGATACTATTGACTAAGTAGAATAATGCTTAGATCTGAACAAGACTTCTAATTCAATCAAACTTTAACACTTTGCTTGCTATTTACGTCAATATACCTACCTGTAAAAAGTGAAGACCCAGATTAGACAGCTCCTGCAGGAGCTGTCTCATCAGGGTCTGCACTATTTACAAGTTGATTGTACAACAAAATTAATGCACTCCACAGCAGTGATTGCACAGCGATATACTTGTACACAGTGAAGATATATATAATTATACAACAGGGCATGGGTAAAGAAGGAGAAATGTATTTTAAAATTCAGACAAGCGAAGGGTTAAGATACTATTAACTGAGTGCAATTAGAATAGTTGGATCTCGGTGAACCCTTTCCGACATAAATAATCATGCAAGAAATAATAAGGTCATGAATATTACTTAGATTAATTTACATGGACACAGGAATTTTTGGCCATGGCAGAAACTGTAGAATCATATCTATATTGTTTCATAAGTAAACAGAGTAGACCCTGATCAGATGGCTCTTATATACTTTGTTTCTAAAAAGGCATTGATAGGTGTATTTATGAAGTAATGGGTAAAGATACTATTGACTGAGAGGAAGAATGCTTGGATCTAAGTGAGACATGTGATTCAATCAATCTTTAACCCTTTCCTCCATAGGCTATTTTAGATCCAACCTCTTTCAATGAATCTATCGAAACAAGCATTAACTATAGAGAAAAGGGAAATTTGAGAATTTTTCAGTTTGAAACCATTGTGATAAATAGAGCATTTGCTCCTATAGGAGCAAATGCCCTATTTATCACAATGGTTTCAAGAAGTGGTTATTACAGAGGCATAGATTATAAGGCGTATTTATGGAGGAAAGGGTTAAGAACTTAAGATAGTACAGTGTTCCCTCTCTACAACGACACCCTTTGGGATACGAAGATTGTATGTGTTGTTCAGAGGGAGTTGTTATAGGGAGGGAAAATCAAACATAATTAGCTTGTTTGCAGTCCCAAGATAAGGTGTATTTCGAGAACTAAAACCGTTATGCCTCTATCAAACCCTATGTTGTGACCACTCTTTAGAATCGTCACTTTGTGACGATTCTAAAGAGTGGTCACAACATAGGGTTTGATGGAGGCTTAAATAAATACGATGGAAAAAAGTTGTTTCTGGAGCCTTGTTGTTTCGGAAACAGTGACATGCGTTGTTGTAAGGAGGGAATCGTTATTGAGAGGGCCGTTGTAGGGAGGGAGCACTGTACTATTCAGTATTGACTGAATGAAAAATGCTTGGGTCTTAATGATGGACTAGGCTACGAACTGGAATTTAGTCAGGGTTGCCAGCATTCTGGGTGAATAAAATTCACTGACTTTTTCCTGACTTTTCCCTGACCAATTCATGTTTTTCATTGACCAAAAACCGCCAAACATTTATACAGCCTCCTGACCTCCCCTATAGCCATCCAATCCTCCCATTATTTTCTTCCAAATGTTAGCTCTGGACTCAGCGGCAAGGGTTGCAAAGTCTTTCAGTCTTCAGGCAAAATCAGTGTTTAAAGAAAAATGGGGATTTAAACAAATTAAATGCACTGTTGTTACAGTATTACATCATTAAACATTGTTTTTAATTATTTAAATTTAATGCTTGAAGACTGCCATAACCACAAAAGTTTAAAATGATTAATTTCTTTGAGCTTTGAAATCATTTTTCCCTGACTTTCCAGGATTTTCATTTTTCACTGACCAAATTTTAAAATTCCCTGACAATTCCCTGACCTTGAAAAAGAAACCAATTTCCCTGACTTTTCAAGACTGCTGGCAACCCTGTTAGTTGTAACCGTTACATTCAAATACAGAGGCCCAGATAAGACGTGTAATTTTAAACATTTTCAAGAATAGCTCCTTTATTTCTCTACCAAATCCTTTACTGTGACCACTCTTTAGAATCGTCTCTTCGAGAGGATTCTAAAGAGTGGTCAAAGTATAGGATTTTGGTGAAGAAATGATGATTTCTGTATTTGGTAGGCACCTTTATCTGTAGCTCTGTAAACAGGTCAGCTTACCTTGGGTTTTCACCCCTTCTCCTTTTGGACACTTCTTGTGGGGCAGACAAACACTTTCATCTGGTACTTCGACATGTCTATAATGTCCTGGCTCACACCTACACTGTGTGTCAGTCACTGCTGTACATTGTTGGTAAACAAGTTCCCTTGTTGAACATGGGTTGCATGTAGCACACTCTGTAGCTTGGGTATAAGTGGGCTGGAACGTCCCATTTCGGCACTTGCCGCATGAAGCATTCCGGTTGTTCTCAGTACAATCTGAGATCAAATAATGTCCAGGCCAACACTTATTGCATGTGACAACTGTTCCATCTTTCAGTGCATGCTGGTATGTCCTGCGTTGTATATCTGGACTAGCTATGACTGCACTGACTGTCGCACAAACACACACAAGTAAAATCAGAAGAACATCGGGATCCATGTTAATGAGCTTTGAACACTGCAGGTTTTTCATTCTGTAAAACAAAAGTTTATAATCTGTGTATGAGATTATAACATGTAATTCATTGAATGCTGAAATTTCATAAGTAGAATCGTCCATCATTGTTTAACCTATTCACCTTATAGGCATTTTTATACCAGGTATTACCTTATAGGCATTTTTATACCTATTACCTTATAGGCATTTTTATACCTATTACCTTATAGGCATTTTTATACCTATTACCTTATAGGCATTTTTATACCTATTACCTCATAGGCATTTTTATACCTATTACCTTATAGGCATTTTTATACCTATTACTGTATAGGCATTTTTATACCTATTACCATAAATAGGCTATTTTAACCTATTCACCTTATAGGCATTTTTATACCTATTACCTTATAGGCATTTTTATACCTATTACCGTATAGGCTATTTTAACCTATTACCTTATAGCCTATTTTTAACCTATTACCGTATAGGCTATTTAAACATATTACATTATACGCCTTTTTAACCTATTACCGTATAGGCTATTTTAACTAGTATTTATAAACTCCAGTTTTATATGCATTGGTATATCACCATAGGAGTATGTCAAAGCAAAACTGGAAAATCAGATCTATATCGATACATGATGCCATAAGCAAACAGAGCAGATTCTCATCAGATGGCTTAACTAAAGGAGCCATCCAATCAGGGGCTACTCTGTTCACAAAGGCCCGAAAAGGCATTTATATGAAGGAAATTGTTAAACATAAAAAATGAAGAGTTTCCTACCTTGAAAATTGCAGCAGACCACAAATGTTTGCTGATAACAACAGTTTACTGATGAATGTGTAAAGAACTAAGGAGGATTTGTCCAGCTATTCAAACATGAAGTGGGGATTTCAACCTACACTCAGATGACAGGTTTTGTAATTTTGTATTTCACAAGATTTAACCACACCTGCTATATATACTTACAATAAATATACAATATACTATATATAGTTACAATAAGTATCTGGACAACCAATCTACATCAATTTGTAAAGCTGAATGAACTTAAATTGTATAACAAATGACATAATAGCAAATAGTGAAGACCCTGATCAAATGGTAGTCCACCTACTTTTAACCCATTCCCACATATTGACGCCTTTTGATGCCTTTGAAAAAGTCACTTTTGAAAAACCATTGTGATAAATGGGGCATTTTCCTCAAATGTTTTTAAAACTGCACAATTCTAAAATGTTCCTTTTCTCTAGTAAATGCTTCTTTCTGATGGATTTATTCAAAGAGGTAGGATCTAACAGTAGCCTATGAGGGAGTGAGTGAGCGAGTTGGGTTTTACGGCACTGTAACCAATGAGGTAATAAGTTAATTGTGGTATTTGCTACTAACAAAGCACCTAATTCTAATGCAACATTTTTGTAACACGCATTCTGATTGGTCCATGTGACAAAATTTTGAGACATATAAATCTACGATATACTGTCGGAAACCAATTATACTGTCGGAAACTGAATCATGACGTAATATTATGATGACAAACAGAAAATATCAAAAGACTTTAAAGTGTTGTTTGTTTTCAATCATCTAGATCTATTGTTACATAAATTTAGAATAGGTATAACCGTTGCATATTTGAAGATTTGCAGCAGTATATCGGTGGTTTATATGTCACAAAACAAACGAGACCCTGATGAGACGGCTCCTACAGGAGATGCTTACCAAATTGACTCTACTATTTCTACAAAAAATTCATGTGTACGTAATTATGCCAATATAAAATGTAGCTAATAAATATTCATGATGTTATAATTTCATATATGAAGTAAAGGGTTAAATTATTGCAAAACGTTGTCATCTACTGCAATCCATTTTTTCTTTCATTCAAAAATACATTGAAACAACAAATATTTTTGAATCCTGAAGAAAGGCTGAGTTACTGAGCATCTCCTCTGGATCCAAACTATTTGTGTAGGTAATATCACGAAGTTTCCACTGTATATATATAAACCCTTTCCCTGTTCTAGGTTTATTCCAAATTTCAATACCTGTACTAAATATTCATGAACAGTATAGTTATAATGAAATATGGAAGGTGGTACATTATAGTAGCCATGTTAGAAAGTAAAGAATCGGATCTTTTAAAGGCCATCAGCACACAGTGCAGACCCTGATCTGGGTCTACTATGTTTGCAAATGCGGGGAAACCGTGTTTATATGAAGGGAAAGGGTTAACATACCAATAAAATTCAACAATCTTCTCTTGGCTGTAAAACTTTGAAAACTAATTAGAACAAACTGTTATATAAACATGTGGCATTCAATTATCAAATGTTGATGTTATGAAATTAAAATAACTCAAACATTATCATGCAAAATCAAATCTAATTGAAATCCGCAAACAGCGTGGATCTAGATCAGATACCAAGTAACTTGGCATCTAATCAGGATGAGGATCAAAGCTGTTTGACACTCAATCAATAGCTATCTAATCGTGAGTAAAACACGCAACACTGATCAGAGTTTGAGCATACAACAATTTTCATAGATGTACATGTAACAACATTATAAAGGGCAACATACAAATTGAATGGTAAGAATATCAAAAGTACAACTCTTAGCACGCTAAGTAATTATTTGTCTGCAACAATTGCCATCTGCTTCAATTCTTATAACAAAATTTCTCTCATTTCTTTGCAAGATATGGTCAAAGTGTCAAACAGTTTGGGTTCTGATGAGTCTACGCTGGCTCATTAATAGATTCAAACAGTTTTTCACAGGTAATCATGGTTTTCTGCTAGCGTGCATTAACCCTTTCCATCATATAAACGTGTTTTCACGCATCTGCAAACAGAGTAGACCCAGATCAGACGGCTCCTATAGGAGCCGTCTGATCAGGGTCTGCTCTGTTTGCTAATGGAATTTGATAGGTCTTTTTCTATACTTTCTAAAATGGCTACAATGTTCTATCTTCCATATTTCAGTATAACTATTTTATCCATGAATATTCAGTAGGTATTGAAATTTGTAATAAACATAGAACAAGGAAAGGATTAAAGAGTTAAAACTGAATGCACAAGTTTCCAAGTGGTATAGCCTGAAGTTTCTAAAGTAGTCTATTGGTGCTATTCACCCTTTCCCTGTTTAATATGCAGGTAAGGAATAATGACATCGTGAATATTTATTAGGTGAATTTCTAAAATGGCATGTGTACACAGGATGTTTTGGCCGAGGTAGAATCAGATCTGTATTATAGGATAAACAAACAGAGCAGACACTCACCCGGGACTACTCTGTTTGCAAATGCATAAAAATTGCATTGATTTGAAGGAAAGGGTTAAAACCCTTTCCTTCAAATCAACACATTTTCATGCAATTTGCAAACAGAGTAAACCCTAGTCACACGCCTCATTTTTGACATGATATAGATCTGATGCTACAGTTTTTTGTCAAAGCAAAAAAATTTCCTTGAAATGTTTACATTATAAGACTTCAGCTAATAAATATTCATGATGTCACAAGTTCATACATAAATATTCAACAAGGAAAGGGTTAATTCCTCCATAAATATGCCTTTCTACACCTCTGTAATAACCACTTCTTGAAACCATTGTGATAAATAGAGCATTCGCAATGATAAATAGAGCATTTGCAACTGCTCTATTTATCACAATTAATGGTTTCAGACTACAAAATTCTAAAATTTTACTTTTCTCCAGTAAATACTCCTTTTGGGTAGATTCATTCAAAGAGGTTGGGTCTAAAATAGTCTATGGAGGAATGGGTTAACACAGTCCACTGAGAACCAAATAGTTGGATTAGCCGTTCCCCTGTTCAATACCGGTCGTATTAATTCAGAAATACATGGCACCATGAATATTTATTAGCTGAATCTTTTATAATGGCATATATGCTCGGACAGTAGAGTACACTCTACTCTGTTATACAGTAAAACCCCGCTAATGCGTCACCACCAAAAAGGGGCACAATTCTGGGTGGCAGAGGCAGGTGGTTGCTTAATGCAGTACAAAAGTTATGCAGAAAGCTCCCGTAGGAGCTTTCTGCATAACTTTCGTGCTGCATTAAGCAACCACCTGCTTTAAATGATGCCAGTGGCTGTTTATTAAGTGGTTGCATTAGCGGGGTTTTACTGTATATGTATCAGTTTATCTCATTTTATTGTGAAACTTAGGCACAGGTATTAAAAGTATTGGTCTATTTTATTGTAAATGCTGCCTTTAACAAATATCTAAGTCTAATTGCTGTTTATTTAATGTATAAAATCTCTGTTAATCAGTTTATCTCAAATCTGATTTGAGGTACTGTAATTATATACTAATCATTTTTTAAGAACATTTTGTAACATGGCTTGTTTGGCCGTTTTTCTGTAATCAGTTATGTGCTTTCTAATTTAAGTAGTTTTTATACATGTATAAGCAGACATATGTATTCATAATTATATATGCAGAATTGTCTTGTTTGAAAGATTAACAGAGGTATAATTTACTTTTTAATTCTTGTATAGATATATATAGTGCAATAAGTATGAAATGATAATGTGATGTATGTATAGTCTCTTAGGATTCAATTATGAATGGTATGGTTATTTCATAGATGTAGTGATGACATTGTATTATTGTTACCTTGAAGAGACTCAAATAAAGAATATATATGAACACATTATGTTTTGGTACTGATAGAAATTGTAGAGCCATATCTATAATTCAATAAGCAAACAGAGCCATTAAACAATAAAAGTATGTATGTTGCAACTCAGACTACAGTATACTTAAGAAGCACTCTTTACTCCATGAATAATCATGTAAGAAATGATCACATCACTAACCCGTTCCTTCATATAAACGGTTTTTCATGCATTTGCAAACAGAGTAGACCCAGATCAGACGGCTCCTAGAGGAGCCGTCTGATCAGGGTCTGCTCTGTTTGCTAGTGGAAATTGAAAGATCTGTGTCTTTAGTTTCTAAAATGGCTACATTGTTATGATCTTCAACCCTCCACATTTCATTATAACTGTTTGTCCATGAATCTTTATTAAGTATTGAAATTTGTAATAAACATAGAACAGGGAAAGGGTTAATATTGATTAAAAATAAATTGTTATAATAGTATATGGACACATTCATTTTTCACAGGGGTCTGGACCGCTTCATGGGGGTCTACATGTACGATATAATAGTTATTATATCGTACATGTAGACCCCCATGAAGCGGTCCAGACCCCTGTGGAATTTTTAGCAATGTAGATGTAGAAACATGTTTATTACACTACATGTATATCAAAAGCAAACAGAGCAGATCCTGATCCGACAGCTCCTACAGGATCTGTGTCTACTGTTTGCACAGGTGTAGAAAAGTGTATTTATGGTGTAAAGGGTTTGAGGTTCTCTCTGCATGCTAACCGTGAATTCATGACAAACCGTTGCCAACTGTTGGAGTAATTAGGGTACTTAAGATAATATTTCCACAAACTCTTAAATTACCATGGCATGCAAAAATCTGAGACTCGCCAACATTACAGGCTATGTTTGTAATTCACCTTGAGTTCTGAAACTTCAATGTGAAATGGTCCTTGACTCATCATTGACTCATTTGCAAACAGAAAAGACCCAGATTGGATAATTATTTTTGTAAGAACCTCCTGATCATGGTCTGCTGTTTGCTTCAGGTATAATATACACCTGATTTTACAGTTTCTCAAATGGCCAAACTAACTCCAGAACCTTGTTACCTGGTCATTATAAAATGAAGACAAGAGCACTGCAAGCCAGTGCACCGCTTGCCTGTTGTCATTGTCAAGATTAACATGCATACCAAAAATGAAGGTTGTAAATGAAAAATTGAAGAAGTTATGGTCAATGTTAAGATTTCAGAAGACAACAATGCTGCTGCCAGCAGAGTTACGACAATAGCTCATGATTTCTTCGGAACAGACGAGCTAATAATCAATACAATGAAGTAATGAGTTCTTACATAAGTTTACAGCTATTAAGTAATTTTGTCGTCTACTCATTTGAAGTCTACAAGGTTTCAAACGTTTAATTTTCTTTCTGATATTGTTTGTAGAAGTTGAGCCTGAATGACAGTTTGAATCTCTGGCCTGGTATCAAATGTTGTGGGGCCTGATCTGGATCCAAACTGTATAGGTCGTAAATGGTTGGAGAATCCACCACTAGCATGCATGTTCATCAGATAAAGGGGCTTATGTTTCACACATTCACTGTTAAACCTTTCCCTCGTGAATATTCATGTAACAAATAATTTACATAATGAATACTAATTAGACAGAAACAGTAGAATCAAACATATATACAAGTCAACAAGCAAACAGGGCAGATCCTGATCAGACATGTCTGGTCTGGGTCTACTCTGTTTGCAAAGGCTTGTATACAAGCACATTTATCCCTTTTCCTGGTCAATATTCATGTAAGCAATAACATTATGAATATGTATAAGGTTTTATAATGTAAACTTTTCAAGTGATATTTTTTTACTTTGACAAAAACTGTAGAATTAGATCTATATCTTGTCAAAAGCAAACAGAGCAGGCGCCTGATTAGACAGCTAATGTAGAGTTGTCCAATCTGGGTATACTCTGTTTGCAAATGCATGCAAAGGTGTTTATATGAGGGAAAGTGTTATGGAGTAACGGGTTAACCCTTTCCCTCATATAAAGATGTTTTCACATATATGCAAACAGAGCAGACCCTGATCAGATGACTCCTCTAGGAGCAGTCTGATCTGGGTCTACTCTATTTGCTATTGGAATTTGAAAGATCTGTTTCTTATCTTTCAAAAATGACTACAACGTTCCATTTTGATATTTCATTATAACTGTTTTGAATTGTCCATGAATATTCTGTAGGTATAGACATTTTGAATAAACATAGAACAGGGAAAAGGTTAAAGGCACCAAATCTCTCAACAATAACTAACCTAGAAGTGACCTGTGTATCCAGAGAGGTACGTATGTTACAGTTATGACAGCAAAAATCATTGCTGATGTAACAACATGTTTGTCTATTATACAGCGTGCCTCAGTGTATCAGGTTCTCAGGTGAATGACCTCATGCTTTACAGTCATAAGTATTGATTAATCTTCAACCCTTACAATGCTGAATTTTCAAATGGGAAATTCCAAAATTCAAACTGGTCAAGGTTACACAATGTATGGTGAAAAGTGCAACATGACAAACAGTGCAGACACTGATGAAAGGGCTCCAGTAGGAACCCTCTCCTCTGGGTCTACACTGTTTGCAAATGACACTTATGACACGTGTCCAATACAGTAAGGATTAACTTGTCTCACATTGAAAAAGAAAAGTCTGCTCATTCTCTAATTTTCACCGACTTCCAATTCATTAATCTATTACCTCATAGGCTATTATTAGATACAACCACATTGAATAAATCTACCGAAAAGGAGCATAAACTAAGAGAAAGGAAAATTTTAGAATATTTTTGTTTGAAACCATTGTGATAGATAGAGCATTTGTTCCTATAGGAGCAAACGCTCTAATGTATCACAATGGTTTCACAAAGTGACTTCTACAGAGTTGTCAATATGAGAGAATGGGTTAAATCCTTTGAGAAATGTAACTGCCTTAATGTCAAACAGCTTGGATCCTGATAGAGTAAAACATTAATAATGTTTCTAAACTCTCAGTTTGTTTTGGAAGTGCTCCCATTTCTTTTCAAATTATTGGGGGTTATGAACTTTTAAAATCTATTAAAGTTTCATAACAAAACATTAGATAAATTATAAGGTTTTTTTTATATAAAAAGCTCCAATGTGAAACCTGAAAGCTTTTCTTAACATCTTTGCTTGCTAATAGTTAAATGTTGAAAATCTAGGCAAACATCATCAAGATGTGACACCGCAAGTTACTCTGTGTCTCAACAGAATTAATTACCCCTTTCCATGTTCTATACTTTGCTCAAATTTACAAATCTACTGAATATTCTTGGTTAATAGTTATACACGGTAATGAAATATGGAAGATTGAACATTGTAGCCATTTTAAACACTAAAGAAACAGACCTATCAAATTCCATAAGCAAACAGAGCAGACCCTGATCAGACGGCTCCATCAGGAGCAATCTGATCTGGGTCTTCTCTTTTTGCTAATGTGTGAAAAGGCTTCTATATGAGGGAAAAGGTTAAATCTATTTGATATCTTCATTGTATTTTTGAAAAGAAACAAAAAGAACATAACTAGAATTGAAAGCAGACAACAAATTCTTTCAAACAACAATGCGAGTAAACCCTTTGCAATTTGCTAGTGGCGGATTCTCCACCCATATATGATATACCCAAACAGTTTGAGACCAGATCAGGCACCACAAAACATGGGGTCTGATCTAAGATCCACAAAAAATGGGGTCTGATCTTAGATCCAAACTGTTTGTCACTGAGGCTAAACTTCTGCAAAAATATCAGAAAGTTTTGAAAATGTAGCATACAATTGAGCAGACGACAAGATAACTTAGCATGCAAAGATTTAAAGGATTGTCTTAATAGAATATTTGGAAACAAAACAATTTACACATTTCAATTATTGATCACCTTAACCACACTGTAACTATCAAATCTGTGATGACTTTAGCAAACGGTTTGGATCCAAATTAGTCACAGCGTAATTGAGTGTCTAATCAGGATCCAAACTGTTTCACACACTGATCATGTTTCTGTCAAGACACAGCGTAGGAAAAAATCCATTTTAAGCGCTCAAGTATCATTATGATGATTATCGTCATATGATACTTGAGCGCTTAAAATGGATTTAATTTCCAAGTGTTAAAGGTTAACCCTATCCCTCATATAAACGTATTTTCACACATTTGCAAACAGAGTAGACCCAGATCAGACGGCTCCTATAAAGCCATCTGATCAGGGTCTGCTCTGTTTGCTTATAGAAATTGATAGATCTGTTTCTTTACTTTCTGAAATGGCTACAATGTTCCACCTTCAATACTTAATTATAACTACTTTGTCCATGCATATTAAGTAGGTATTGAAATTTGGAATAAACATAGAACAGGGAAAGGGTTAAAACGTCTTGAGCCCTAAAAATTACTCCTTTACTGGTTAAATATTTATACGAGAAATAATTATATCATTAATATTAATAAGACTATATATTTTATAACAACATATAAAGGCATGACAGTTTTGCTCAAGAAGAAACTGTAGAATCAGATCTATAATATACCATAAGCAAACAGAAGAGACTCTGGTCAGATGGCTCCATCTGACAGGAGCCATGGGTCTACTCTGTTTGCAATGGCATGAAAAGGTGTTGATTTGAAGGAAAGTGTATACATGAATTTTCATTTAAGGATTAAATGAGGTTATGAATATTTATATAATTACATGAATTTTCAAATGGCATTTTATGGAAGTAAATGTATGCCATTGGAATTAAGAATCGGATGACACCTATATTACTCTATAAACAAACAGAGCAGACTACAGTCAGACAGTTCCAGGTCTGGGTTTAATTTGTTTACAAAGGCATTAAGAGTCATACTTATATCTAGTAAAGGGTTAACTCTTTACCTGATACAGATGCTTTTTATATTTTTGCCAAAAGATTAGACACAGATCAGGGTATGTGCTCTGTCTGCTTATGGGATTAATCATTAACCCGTTCCCTGTTCTATTTATATTTCAAATTTCAATACCGACTGAATATTCATGAACAAAATAGTTATGAAATATGGAAGGTGGAACATTGTAGCTATTTTAGAAAGCAAACAGAAACAGGTCTTCCAAAATCGATCGGCAAACAGAGCAGACCTTGATCAGACAGCTCCTATAGGTGCCGTCTGATCTGGGTCTACTCTGTTTGCAAACACATGTAAACATGTTTATATCAGAAAAGGGTTAGATCTGATACTACGCTCTCTGTCACAGTCAAAACTTTCTTTGTTAATATTTGTTTAAAAATAACCCAGTTCAGCTCAATAACATTCATTATGTCATTAATTCTTACATGAATATGCAACAGGGAAAGATTTAAAGTCAATACCCCTACCTTTCTCTAACCAGTCTGTTCTAGTTATCAATTTCCATCAACTGTAAACTCGTCCCCAGTTCAATATATCAGCAGAGTACATTGAATGTAAATCTCTTCTTATAACAATGTATGTCCGAAGAGTTTGCCTGCGTTGTCCAGTGTTATGCCTGAAAATTACATTCAATCCATGAATAGTACCGTACTTTACAAATCCCATAATGCACTTGTTTAACCTATAATGCTCTGCAAGCTAAGTAACTGTTATACATTAGAACCTGTCGTAAGCGGCCATTCACTTATTGAACACAGGGGTCACATAAGTTATAGATGCATTGCCAATGTAATGCAGAAAGCTCCTACAGGAGCTTGCTGTGTTGCTTTTGACCTGTGATATTAGCTACCATCTGCCTTACAGACTTCTTTTTGATGGCCTCTTCAGATAGATTCAACTGGATACAAAAGTGTCATCTGCTACAATTCTCAAAATTAATTCTAGCGCTCAAGGGCAAAACAGCCTCAATGTAAAACAGTTTCCATCCTGATGGGACATCAATTTTCATGATGTTTGATCGATTTGGATCTAAACTGACTGCATAATGTTGACACTATAAGCTGAGATTAATGAGGTCCAACATGTTGACAATGTTAGCTGAGCTAATGAGGTTCAATATGTTGACATATTTAGCTGAGCATAAATTATAAGGTCCAGCATATTGACACCATAAGATGAGCTACTAAGGTCCAACATGTTGACACTAAGCTGAGCTAATGAGGTCCAACATGTTGACACTATAATAAGCCGAGCTAATGAGGCCCAACATGTTGACATTGTAAGCTAAACTAATGAGGCCAAACATGTTGACATTGTAAGCTGAGCTAATAAGGCCCCAAATAAGGTCGCCCTGTTTCCACAATGACACGAGACGTTTTTGCACTTTTGAGAAATTTTGGTTTGAATAATCTACAGGTCATAACTTTTCATTACATAAGCAATATTTGCTAACACCTAGCATACGTTGTAAGCTGAGCTAATGAGGCCTAAACATGTTGACATTGTAAACTGAGCTAATTAGGCCCAACATGAATACATTGTAAACTGAGCTAACGAGGCCCAATATGTTGACATTGTAAACTGAGCTAAAAGTGGTCCAACATTATGACACTGTAAGTTGAGCTAACGATGCCCCACATGCTTACACTATAAGCTGAGCTTTAAATGATATTTACAGAGGTGTCAAAATGCATAAATGTGAAGGAATGGGTTAAACACTGAAGGGCCATTTTCTACTTTCGACTATTCAGCTGATCTTTTGTCTGATCTACACAGTCCTAGCCATTCCCTCGTAAATTTTGTCTCATTGAAATAAATGTCAGCTAAGGTAACATTATGGGCTTGACCAGCAGTCAGTAACCTTCAAATGACTCTTCCACTAAGTGACTGACCACATCTAGTTCCAATAATAAATTCAGGCTGTTGGTAGAAGGCCAAACTGTTACAATAATATTACTGATTAACCTTTAATGTGTTCACAATATTGACAACTTTGACCTCTTCAGCGATTTCAACTTTAGAGTAAGGCTCACACAGTACATCATTATCCCTTCACTCCATAAGTATGCCTTTCTATGCCTTTGCAACAGAGTAGACCCAGATCAAAGCGCTCCTGTAAGAGCTACCTGATCACGGTTGGCTCTTTGAGTTAAATTTGCTTACGATATAACATAGATATGATTCTACAGTTTCTGCCATGGCTAAACATTCCTGTGTCCATGTGCAATTATAACAATGAATCTAATTATTATTTATCATGTCATTATTTCTTATGGAATAAAGGGTTATGATGTCTCAATAAACCAGTATAAGCATGTAAATCCTTTCCCTGTTTAATATTCATGTAAGAAATAATGACAATAATCATGATTATGTTTGTTTTAACAAAAATTGTAGAATCCAGTCTATACCATGTCATAAGCAAACTATGGTGACCCTGATCAGACGACTCCTATAGGATTGAGCCATCTGATCAGGGTCTTCTCTGTTTGCACACATGTAACAAGAGTTTTCGGAGGAACACATGTGTCACCTGCTCGCAGCTGACACAAAAACTTTTAATATGCTGGAGTGAAATCAGAACAAAGGAGAATAACTCAAAAAGTATTGCATGTAGAGCGATGGACCTTAGTTACATCAATGGTCCTCAATGACAGGAAGACACATGTTAAATTCGAAAGATCTATAATGATTAGTTTAGAAATGACAGCCAAACAAAGAAAGTGTGAACAAAGGGGAATAACTCAAAACGTATTGCACGCAGAGTGATGGACCTTAGTTACACCAATAGTCCTCAATGAGAGGAAGACACATGTGAAATTTGAAAACTCTATTAGGATCAGTTTGGAAATGATAGCCAAAAAAGAAAGTGACGGACAGACAGATGGATAGACAGAGAGACGGAAGGACTGACGGACGGACAGAGGACAGAAAAATGATCCCTAAGTGACACACTGCCTCTCGGCAGGTGACACAAAAATGTGTTTGTATGAAAGAAAGGGTTAAAAGGTTCCATTTACTATCAAATAATGTGGGTCATTCTCATCTAGGACTAAACTGTTAAAGACAGAGGTATTATAGATAGGATGTGTAGATAACACATCTTGCAAGAAAACCAGTCACTATCAACTAATGCAATCTGGTCAGGCCTGTTTAAACTACAAACACAGAGGCATTGATAAAATTCTTTATTTCTCCACTTAAAACCCTAATTCTTTATTTCTCCACAGAACCCCATGTTGTGACCACTCCAAAAGTCTCTTAAAGAGTGATCACAACATTAGTTTGGGTGGAGAATTAGGATTTAAATATTTATGCAAATGTACAGTAGAACCTGTCTTAAGTGGCCATCAAAAAATAGGTTTAACTATGGGTCTGTTAAGGCAGGCGGTAACTTAATGCGAGACAAAAGTAAAGCAGAAAGCTCCTATAGGAGCTTTCTGCATTACTTTAACCCTGCATTTTTTTTAAGTGTCCAACTGCTTCTGAACACTCCAGCTGTGTTCAATTAATGAACAGCCGAATAGGACAGGTTCTACTGTACATTGTATGAAAGACCAGAAATACAGCAGGCTTGTTAATGCTCAGACCTTGAAAACTCTGACATTTGCATGATTGTATGAGGATGATTCGTCAACAAGTCAATACAAAGTATTTGTAAATTATCAGTTTCATTCATTCCTTAGCAACATTCTATAATAAAGATCTGATTCTGCAGTTTCTACATGAGCAAAAATGTCCTGTGTTCATATGTATTTATAACAAGAGCCCTGTGTGTATGATCATTATACGCCCGAAATATGTGCTGTCATAACATGCAAAATATTAATTTGAGCTTAAGATCACCATGACCTTGACCTTTGACTGACTGAGCTCAAAATCAATAGGGGTCATGTACTGGCCATAACCAACCTTCCTACTAAGTATGAAGACAGAACACCTAATACTAGTCAAGTTATTGAGCGGACAAGATTTTTGAGTTGACAGTCACTGTGACCTTGACCTTTAGCCGACTGACCTCAAAAAGGGGTCCATCTACTAGCCATGACCAACCTTCCTACTTAGTATGAACAGCACACACAATAGTTGTCAAGTTTATAATTGAGCGGACAACCTGTACGAAATTATTAAGCGGAATACGCCTGGAATTTAGACGGATTACGCCCTGAAAATGGCAAAATATCAGATTTTCCTGCTATCACTACACGGACACGGAATTTTGCTAAAAGCCGCCTAAGAAAATCTGAATTCCCGCCTTAATTTTAGCAGGAAATGATAACAATCTAGACGGAAACTATAAGCCAGATTTTTTTCGGTGTAGTAAGGCGGAAAAATAAACTTTACTTTTCAAACTAGCAGGAAAAAATGACATTGAACTATTCTTGAGATTTTCTTAGACGGAATTTCGACTTAGTCTATTTTACTAGATGGAGTTTTTGTCTTTGTTAATTTTGCTAGGTGGAATTTCAGACTTAGCATTTTAGCAAAGGCAGTTTAGAAATAAACAATAAACAAACTTTTTCTGACAAAAGTAGTCTTTGATCAAATAAAGCATCTTTGACATTTAAGGTGACTATTGTCTGGATCTAATTACTTTCAATGCCCCAAAAGACCTTTTTTTGTATTAAGGGCCATGACATGGCTTTCATGTTACTATTTATGGTAATTTGACAACCATAAAAAGTAACCCACTTCAAATGGGGTACCCATTCACGAGTATATCGACAAACAGTTAAGATCCAGATCAGAACCACAAAAAGTGGGACCTGATCTGAGGTACAAAATGTTTAATGTCTAGGCACCATTCCTACAAAAATCAGACCAATAGTTAAAAGTATCTCTTGATTTTTGATGCAGTTGATAATTTCAGATGACAAAAAATACCCAGAATGCAATAGGTGAATTGATTCTTACTGAATATCTTGTGCTTATTGATCACTTCTTAGTTCCAAACCAAAGACTGACAAGGATCATGTTTTCTTTCTTCATTCTTTGCTAATACGGAAGTTGGCATTAATAACTAAGAGCAATGGTCAAACTGAAACTTTACTACTTTTGAACACTGCAGCACCATCTGTATTAAACAATTTAAAGTTAAAATACAAATTTGTTGGTTTGCTTAGATGCCCTCCATTTTGAAAGTGTGATTGGTAAAGTTCTCCATCATAAATATCTGCATAACTGCCAAGGGGTACTTGTCGCTGGAACCGATGTTGTAGTTTTTTTTATAGAAACTGTCTTGTCGAAATAAAGTATGATCTTTTAACAGCACTTCAGTGAAGTAACTAGCACTGTCAAATGGCATGCCACAAGTGCCATGGGACAATGTTTTACTGTTTGATCTTTTACTGCATTATGGCAGTGAGGGCAGTAACAGCCAGGAAAACAAGATGTTTTTTTAATTTTTTGAAAACAAAAAAATGTTTTAAACTCATGTAGTCACTAGTGTGCTGCACAATATATGTCCACTTGGAAGTACAAATGACAGAATATTCAAAAGCTGCTGCGCTGCATCACCAATAAGGTTGTACATTGTTGTAAAAAGAGCCAACAGCAACACAAAAGAACCAATGGTAACAGAACTGCTTCATTGCCTTCTGCAGAGTCATTTTCGTTATCAGATATAGTTGATGAAGTAGAGGTCAGCTCTACAACATTTTCATCTTGACATCTGAGTCCAGTATACAGTCATCTGGAATGTCTCGGTCAGTACTCTTACTCATGTATATAGAAAATGTTCTAAATCCTGACTGACATCTCCTGGGATGGAATCCGTTGGTTCACTTGTGTGAAAGGAACAGCCATCTTGTCTAGTTTTCTCCCCAACTGCCTGCAGTCTATCATCCTGGAAAGATTAACAAATTCATCAAAGAATCCTAGCCATATTTACATGTAAATGACCACTGCCATTATACTTTGAGATTTTCAAACACAATACATTTGATACATTCAAACAACGTCAACTCAGATCAGTTGTGCATGCACACCTTAGGTTATGCATTAACACCAACTGTGATTAGTTTGCTTGAATGTAAAGTGTCAAATGTGTAGATCTTGTATAGTGCCATACTTTTTTTTAAAGGCAGCTGATCTGGATCTCTATTTGAAAAGTACCATAAATTAACTAAATCATTTCATCTCAAAACTTCATTCAAAGCCCCATTACCCAGAATTGTAGTTAATTGCATCAGTAAACCATTTTTGGCCAGACAAAGAAAATGTGAAACATTATGGGCTTTTAGCATGACCCTATTTCTCATCATGCATGTTCTATATATAAGTTTCTCCCCAAATGACTCTGCAGAACAAGAGTTATATTGGCCTGACAAAAATGAAAAAAAAAGTTTGACACAGGCACAATATCTGGATCCACAGTCTATTTAAAATAAATTTTGGTACTCAATTTCATAGAGATACTTTTCTAGTTTCTAAATTGATTGAGATCATGTTTAAATCACTTTTGACACCCCTTTTCTCAAACTCGTTGTTCAAGTTTCCTTGAATCAATTTTGAAATAAGGATGTCAGGCTAAAAAACAAGTTTTACCCTTTGCTACAAATGTCAAATCTTCATTTCCGTTTATGCGATTCAAATCGTGTGACAGCTCAATGAGTGAAATCAGAGACATATAGATGCGTACATGTATGAAAGGTGAAACATTTTAACCATTTTGGAAACAAAAGAAACAGATCTTATCAATTTCCATTAGCAAACAGAGCAGACCCTGATCAGACGGCTCGTATAGGAGCCCCCTGATCTGGGTCTACTCTGTTTACAAATTAGTGAAAACACGAGTAAAAGGGTTAAATGGACATTTAAGTTCGGGACTCACGATCCACCTACCGTTAATGATAATGGCTGAATCTTTCGCTATCGGATAGCAAAGTCTTCAGAATTTATTTTGTGCTGGCAGTAAGGCCCCTTTCGTCTACTTTTCCGTGTACTAGACATCGTTGATTTCTTCGACCATTCACACAGCTTCGAAGGTCTGGAAGGAACCGCCATTATTTTGTGTCATGTGACTACGCTGGACAAACAGCGGTGATTGGTCGACGGTTGGAAGAAATAGTCACGTGACGGATGCTGGCGCAAAAGCCCAATTGTTTTACCCCCCTAGGCGATAATTGAATTAAGTCCCAGGATTCAATTTGTAAACAAAGGCGACAGCTAACATTTAAAGGATTACGCCGATTCTACAATGTTTGCGGTCATATTCTGTTCGGATGACAAATCCTTAGCCGTTCTTGGAGAGAGGGAGAGCAAAACTTTGGAAATGCTGTGAGATTTCCAAGAAAAGGAAAGTGAAAGTTGACCAGGGGAAAATCTGTCTACGACGGCGGTAAGCGATCGAGTTTGCTATAAATCCATCCACCATCTTATTCTTGATAATGATAAAATTAAATCTCTCACTGTGATTCTGACTTGATATTACAACTTGAGACTCCACATATTAATTGCAGAAAAGCATGTGAAATAGATTTATTTATTCAAACTTTCAAAATTTAAAAGCGGTTTCAGTTGACTTTGCGCAGAAGTATCGGAGATATTCATTGGCTGGCTGAAGCAAATATACATGGGTTTGCGTATTATTGTCCAATCGCTACCTACCTTACTATCACGCATTCCGGAAACTAAACCCGACATTAATACATGAATACTGAATATACTGATACTCATAAGAGTTACAAAAGTTTGTGTAACTATTACATGTAATCAAAGTACTGATAGTACTGAAGGGATCTGTGTTTTTGGAAAGAACGTGTGTTATTCAGTAGAACCTCTCTAAACCGGACGAATATAAACATTATGACTGGGCATTAAAGACTGCTGTATGCTGACCAACTATACAAAAAGCTCCGGCAGAAGTTTCCGTATCGCTGTCAGCCTGCATCAAGCAGCCACCTGTTTTGAATCCTCGAAAATAATGTTTATTTTCTGTTCGGTCTAGAGAGATTCTACTGTATTTGGGTGTTTGTTTGCGAGTTATTTTTTATGTTCCCAGATGCTGAAATCTTATCTGGTGGTAGCTGGCATTTTGCATGTTTTATGTAAATATTTCAAACCCAATTTCCAAATTTGAAGTATAATTTAGTAAAGGTATAAGTTGAACAGTGTCAAGAAATCTTGATCTTCTGAAAACATTATATATAAATATATTTATATAAATGTATACAAAAATAAGTTTAAAATTAATTAAATATTGGAACCTCGCAAACAATTCATGTAGATAATCAAGAATGGTTGTATAGTTTTACAATCTATAATGGCAATCACCTGAAATTGTTAACAGATTTTGAAATGGGAGAAAAAAAGAGTAAATGTATTTATGATGAAAATTTTATTGTAGACAATGTCAAGAAAAAGTATAAAACAGCAAATAAACATATGTTGCAAGTAAAGCATCTGTTTGAAAGTAATTAAACCAGAGCACAAGCGGGTGCCAACGCTTATCTGTTCCATAACCCTGTAAAGACAAACTGAATGAACTTCAAAATAAACTCAGCTTCAAATTTTGTTGCTTAAAACATTTGTATTAAGTTTCATTTATATCATTTTAATATTTTTCCCAGAAAACCACAGACAAACTAAAAGTTGACCGACTAACAAAGCAATGAACACACGAAGTTCAAGGACCATAACTTTTGAATAAAATGACATATCAAAATCCCCGTAATATATGTGAAAATTCATATTAAGGTTTAACCATGTAAAACAATTGAAGTAAATATCATTTCAAATGAAAAAGTTATGGCCATCCTCATATTTGCATAGATTTGCATTATTTTTTTAAGTGCAAGGGCCATAACTCCGAAACATCAAATCAAATGATCTTCAGAATCAACTTAGCTTCAGGTCTTGATGCATTAAACATGTTTATGAAGTTTCATTAATATCTGTCAAACAGTTTTGCCAGAAAACAGTGGACAAACTATTTGCATATATTTGCATTTTTTTTAAGTCAAAGGGCAATAACTCCGAAACAACATATCAAATAAACCTCAAAATCGACTCAGCATCAGATCATGATATATTAAACATTTTTGTGAAGTTTCATCAATATCTCTCAAACAGTTTCCCAGAAAACAGCCGACAAACTATTTGCATTATCTTTTAAGGACAAGGGCCATAACTCTGAAACGAAAATTCAAATGATCCTCAGAATCAATTCAGTTTCAGATCCTGATGCATTAAATATTTGTGTGAAGTTTCATTAATATCTCTCAAATAGTTTTCCCAGAAAACGGCGGACAAACTATTTGCATATTTTTTAAGGACAAGGGCCATCACTCCGAAACGACAAATAAAATGAACCTCAGAATCAACTCAGCTTCAGATCTTGATGCATTTAACATTTGTGTGAAGTTTCATTAATATATGTCAAATAGTTTTCCCAGAAAACAGCGGACAAACTATTTGCATTATTTTTTAAGTAAAAGGGCCATAACTCCGAAACAACAAATCAAATGAACCTCAGAATCAACTCAGCTTCAGATCTTGATGCATTAAACATTTGTGTGAAGTTTCATTAATATCTCTCAAATAGTTTTCCCAGAAAACAACGGACAAACTATTTGCATATTTTTTTAAGGACAAGGGCCATAACTCTGAAATGAAAAATCAAATGAACCTCAGAATCAACTCAGCTTCAGATCTTGATGCATTAAACATTTGTGTGAAGTTTCATTAATATCTGTCAAATAGTTTTCCCAGAACACAGCAGACAAACTATTTTTTAATGTATTTGCATTATTTTTTAAGTAAAAGGGCCATAACTCCAAAACGACAAATCAAATGAACCTAAGAATCTACTCAGCTTCAGATCCTTGATGCATTAAATATTTGTGTGAAGTTTCATTAATATCTCTCAAATAGTTTTCCCAGAAAACAGCGGACAAACTATTTGCATATTTTTTAAAGACAGGGGCCATAACTCTGAAATGAAAAATAAAATGAACCTCAGAATCAACTCAGCTACAGATCTTGATGCATTTAACATTTGTGTGAAGTTTCATTAATATCTGTCAAATAGTTTTCCCAGAAAACAGCGGACAAACAAAATGTTGACGGACGAACGAACGAACGAACGAACGAACGAACGGACGGACGGACGGACGGACAGGGCCACGACAATATACGACCAACTTTATTAGGTGGGCGTATAAAAAAGCTTTGTTTATTAAAACAAGCCAATTTTTGACAAAAATAACAAAAGGCAATAACTCCAAAGACACTGAAGACAGAGTTATGGACATTGTGCACTGCACTTGTGGTCAATGTGTGGTCTATCTGTATGTGAAGTTTGAAGTCAATAGCTTTTATACTTTGAAAGTTATGATCCGGACAAGCCAGATTTTAAAAAAAAAAATAACAAAGGGCAATAACTCCAAAAATACTGAAGACAGAGCTACTAACCGTGTGCACTGTACTTTTGGTGAATGTGATCTATCTCAATATGAAGTTTGAAGTCAATAGCTTTTATATGTTTGAAGCTATGAGTCGGACAAACCAGATTTTCACTAGAATAACAAAGGGCAATAACTCCTGAAATAATGAAGACAGAGTTATGGACCTTGTGCAAAGCATTTGTGGTCGATGTGTTCTATCTGTACATGACGTTTGAAGTCAATAGCTTTTACACTTTGAAAGTTATGATCCGGACAAGCTAAATTTTGAGAAAAATAAACAAGGGCAATAACTCCAGAAGTACTGAAGACAGAGTTACGAACATTGTGCAATGCATTTGCAGTCCATGTGATCTATCTGTATATGAAGTTTGAAGTCAATAGCTTTTATACTTTGGAAGTTATGATCTGGACGAATGGACGGACTGACAGACGGGCGGATAGATGAACAGACGGATGGACATGGTTACTCCAGTAAACCCCCCAAAACTTTGTTTGTGGGGATATAAAATACAATGTTCATTATTTTGTAGATTTTAAACCATTAAGATAAATAGAGCATTTGCTCCTTTGGAGCAAATGCTCTATTTATCACAATGGTTTAAAAAAGTGACTTTAACATACTTGTATGCGATGGCAATCTGTCCTAGGAGAATCGGCAATTGTCCTGAATCTCAATTAAATATATTATTTCATGAGTGAACAGAGTAGATCCTGATCTGGACCTACTCTGTTAACAGTTTGCAAAGCCTTAGCCTTATGGAGGAAAGGGTTTACCAAATGCCTTTTCACTTTTGCGAACAGAGTAGATTCTGATCAGACGGCTCCTATAGTTGTTGTCTGATCAGGGTCTGCTCTTCTTTACTTGACCTGACTGTCAGACATGATATAGATATGATTCTATAGTTCTTTTCAGAGTAAAAAATTCCTTAGAAGGTTTATATTAACATTCAGCTTATATAAATATTCATGATACATCAATATTTCTTAAATGAATAATGAACAGGGAAAGGGTTTAGATATAATATACATGTAGATCTATACGGTTATAGTTTCTGCCATGGCAAAATATTCCAGTGTCCATGTGCTTTTACAAAAATTAACCTAATTAATATTCATAATCATGATGATGTCATACTTTCTTACATATAAATTAATATTAATATTCATGGAATAAAGTCTTTATTGACATAAAGTATTGAACATTGTCAGATAAATTATGTCTCTAAACCCATTGCTACATGAAATAATGACAATATGAACATTGATTGTAATATTATTCTTGATATAACGTTTAACAGGAATTTTGGTAATGGCAGAAACTTTAATCTATACATTATTCTATTAGCAAAAAGAGCAGACCCAATCAAACGGCTCCTAGTCTCCCACATCTGTCTGCTATGGGTATACTCTTTTTGCAAAGATATTCAGCTCTTATATATATATATATATATATATATCACCATCTGGGTGTTGTCAGTCTAGTTCCTTATATACCACTCATACTGTGTTAACCCCTTACTCCATAAATGCGCCTTTCTACACCTTTGCAAATAGGGTAGACCCACATCAGACAGTTCTTATACAGAGCTCCAAATAAGATGCCTTTACATTTTCAAGAATAGCTCCTTTATTTATCCACCAATGTATACTTATATACTGTGACCACTCTTCAGTAATTTTCTAGACGAGACGATTGTAAAGAGTGGTCACAGTGTAGGGTTTGGTGGTGAAATGACGATTTTAGTATTTGGGAACACACCCTTATCTGTACCTCTGCCTATATGAGTCATCTGATCAGGGCATGTTCTATTTGCTTCTGACATAACATACATTTAGCTCTACAGTTTCTGCTGTGGCCAAAAACCCCTGTTTTAAAAATGCTGTTGCAAAATTTTAAAACTCAACCCATTTATATTCATGTCATATGATAATTTCTTACCATGAATATTCATGGAGTAAAGGCTAAACTGCTATGATCAAGTTTTGATCACTGTGACCATGGCATGACAACTCTGCATGGTTTTACAAACTGAGCATCATCTACAGGGTCGACAAACAAATACTGATTGCTTGTATCCCAAGTAGTTCATTAGGTTCATTCTGAGACATGTTGGTTGCTCATTTTACAAAACGTTGGGATAGCTTCTGATAGTCCTTTCTGCTTTTTAATATGTCCAAGTTGTTGACAAACATCATGCTTCAGAGTCCTGCCCATCTCTCTCAGCATGCCAACATATTCTATTTAATTATCCGTTTAGAATTACCATCATACTGTCTTTGACTAAATTGTTTTGCAATAAACTGGTACATGTGAAAAAGTTGTGACTCGACTGGGACTTGAATCCAGGGCCTGTGGCTTACCATGCTAACACTCTACTGACTGCGCTATCAAGTCACACAGTCTAAAGCTTTTCAATGTTCCGACAATCTTTAACCAACTACTGTTCCATCTGGAGATCAGCAAACACTGGCTGCTAGTATCTAAAGTAGTTCAGTAGATTTTAACAATTCGTATATCACAAAGTCAGCACCAGCTGATCAAGCTTTTCATACTTAGATCAGTATTGGGAAATCTTGTTTGGATGTTGATAAAAATGTTTCATTGATTTGGTCTTGCTTTGTGGCGACAATTACTGTGTTTCGACATTGAAAGCTCTTTGTCAATAAAGCAATATTATTCTCCATTTCTGTGGCATTTAAAGCATAGTAGGCTTTGTTAGAAAACTGGCGTGTCAGGTCCCTTGTTGTTTGGAATCTTGTCGAAATTACTGTCCCCTGCAAATAAAATTAATGTTTATGATTAAAATGTATTTCTGGAAATATTTCTTAATCCCCTACACCATAAATATTCATATAACAAATAAATAGGGGTTATTACGCAGGTGACTAGGGCCGCAACAAACAAATAGCGGTTATTACGCAGGTGACTAAAGCTGCAGCGTGATATATTGGCCCGCCACCTTGCAATTGGCCCGAGGGCTTAGCCCGAGTTACTATATCAAGGTAAGGGACTATATCACTCTGCGGCCCTATAGTCACCTGTGTAATAACCTGTTTATTACATTTATGGGTCAAATTGGATCTCCATGTACTAGGTGCAATAGATTCTCAAAGGATTGAAAGAATCAGCACTATCAAGTCACACAGTCATTAGATGACGTCATTATGACGGGTTCATATTATTCAAAACTTGGCGTTGGAAAGAGCGGACAGAGTGCTCTTTTTATTCACCGGTACGTGCACATGTATTGGGCATGTAAATTTTAATCGAATCGGGTGAGGATTGTCTTTGTAAAAGCCATGGTTTGGGGACTATTCGGTATACTGTGTACGAGAACTTTGATAACATTTGCATCATCGGAGCAAAATTAGACCTTCATCGCATATCAGGGTTCTGTTGATATAGATTTAGAATGATTACCTTGGCAGCGGGCACAATATCTGTTATTGGTCCGTTGCTAGGTCTGTATTGGTCTGCTCAGACCACACAACTCTATTTTTTTAAATGATATTGGATCATTTATAACGTAAAAATGTTACTATTTATAATAACAAATGTAATAATTACATTTATAGTTGATATTAACTGAATATTTATAATGACACTACAGACAATTCTGTATTATCATCTTAATTATTTCATAACTTAAGCAAACATAGCAGACCCTGATCTGAGAGCTCTTATATTGATATAGATACTATCTGATATGGATATATATGCTCTTTGCAAAGGCATTAACCCGTTTCCTTATATAATGTGTCTTCACGCATATGCAAACAGAGTAGACCCAGATCAGATGGCTCCTATAGGAGCCGTCTGATCAGGGTCTGCTGTGTTTGCTAATGGAATTTTGTAGACCTTTTCCTTTACTTTCCAAAATGGCTACAATGTTCAACCTTCCATATTTCATATAACTATTTTGTTCATGAATATTCAGTATAGGTATTTAAATTTGAAATAAACATAGAACAGGGAAAGGGTTAAGAGGCCTGTTGATTGAGTAAATGACTATAAAACATTTTATATTTAAAATTGTACACATCATTCACCTTTTTTTTCACAAGCCTAAACGCATATAAATGATACTAAAGCACCTGGCTGGTCAGAATGTCTAACTTTCTCAGTGTGTATTACCAGGATAACAACAATATAGGAAGGCCTTGTACAAATTTTCTTCAGATTTCACTATATGTCCATAAATTAACCCTTTCTCTGTTTAAATATTCATTTAAGGGTTAATGACATCATTGGTATCATATTATTGGATAATTTTTTTAAATTGCATATTATTAACAAAGGATATTTTGGTACAGACAGAACCATAGAATTTGATCTATATAACACAATATTATTATAAGCAAACTGAGCAGACCCTGATCAGACAACTACCATGAGAAATTAGTGCAAAACCATTATAACAATGTCTACGAGTAGATCCACGAAAATTACCATTGTACAGTATAAAACCTCTTTAAATTGACCACCAATTTGGCAAAGCATGTCTAATTATGCCTAAAAGTCAGGTGGTAATTACTTGCAGGTAAACCCGGTATGATAAGTTTAATTCTTTATGCCTTTGCAAACAGAGTAGACCCAGATCAGATTGCCCCTGCAGAAGATACTGTTCATATTTTTGTTTGCCTTGTGATGATAATACATATTATTTCTAAGGTCTAAAACCCCCAAGAAGAATGCCGGCCCTTATAAGTTGAAAAAGTACTGAGACGAGTTTTATTTGTTATTATAACAAATAAAACTGTCATCCCTGTAAGTTTTCAAAACTGGTGCGAAAAATTTACGGGTATAGATTTAATCCAATTCTGTGTTCCGTAATAACAATTTATAATGATGATCTGTATCCACCTTATAAGTTCATTTTATTGCTTGATTGACAGGGAAAATGTAAATTTGATAACAAAAACTCATGAAAATAAATAGGTACCGAATCGTCTAGGGTAAATTTTTGGGAGGGCCGAGTTGACCATGGTGTCGAATCGTTTTGGGGCCGAATTGTCTAGGGACCCGGTTAGTTTGGTGCCGAGTCGTTCAGAAACCTGTTGTGCGTCTACTTTGTTTGCAAAGGCGTAAAAAGGCATATTTATGGAGGAAGGGGTTTAACTTAAAGTATCAGGGATGAATAAGTTAAAAACTTAATAGCGCAGGTGCTGCAGATATTCTTTCACAGCATTGTAATAACTCGGAAGATTCAAGATAATAAATCGTGTTCACGAAAGTCATAGCAGAACTATAAATAGAAGACAATGATAACCTAAGCGTTAATGTTTGTATGTATATGTACTTACGATTTTCAAGCTCATCCAAAATGCGTGTCTGGTAAACAAATTCTGCGTAAAGTTTTCATTCTCCTACTCGATTTGCAAACTCCTCACAGTGATCTCCCTTGTCACCACGCCTGCGGTCTATTAGGGGAGATAACTGCGTTGGAGGTTGCGTTTCCCTATGGCGTAAAGTCACGTGATATTCAAAATGGCGGCGATCAATTAATCAAAAATTGATTCGTGTATAAGTGAGCATAAATACCCCAATATTATTAATATCGCCTCATTTTAAAAATATTCGTCATATTTGTTGAAAAAATGATCAAATACAGTAACTGCTTGTCTTAAAAAACGGTCCACGATAGTACTTTTTGTAATAAGTTCAGCTGATTACCTAACTACATTACACATCTGAGTAAATCGTTTCGTGAGGACCGGCTGATTTGCTCTCGCCGTTTCGGTAGATTTGGTATCTGTGTTAACACACAGATCCCAAAAACAACAACAAAAACACGTTCTTTTTAAATCTCAGCCTCTGCCTCTGGGGGAAATGCTGGAATCACTGCCGGTCTGTCTGTCCCCAACAACAATTTCTCAATTTTTCTCCAAAAGCACAGAGCCTTTTCACTTTATTGGGCTTTAAGAATGGGATGCAAATGAAATATAGTCAAAACATACCCATTTATATTTATGCATCTACAATGTATTCTGTATAAAGTATTGAAAATGCCCCAAAGGGGGGGGGGGGGAGGGGGGGGGGAGGGGGGGGGGTTAACCGGCAGCTCCAGCCTGCTCCTATGTCTGGTTCATCTGGTTAGGGTCTACTAGCAGTGGCTGGATGTAAACATTTATAGATGCAATATAGATCTACAAACAGGTCAAATTTCTTACAATGATGACCCAAGTATACCTTTACAATTACAGTTACACACATGCTTTATTCTAGATGGTTTGTCTGCTGGCTAAGAACCATGCTGAGGAAGGCCACAAGATCTGCTTTGGAAGCCAGTTGGGAGAGAGCTGGTTATAAGCTTGCCACCAAACTCCAAGGAGGGTGATGTATGACGTCCACTGGATATTCAGCGAGTAGATGTGTTGAAGGGTACATACATGACCAATACAATATTTACAATTATAAAAGTTGATTAACCCTATCCCTTATATAAACACTGTTTCACACATTTACAAACATAGTAGACCCAGATCAGACAGTTCCTAGAGAAGCCATCTATTCAGGGTCTGCTCTGTTTGCTAATGGATTTTGATGTTTCTTTACTTTCTAAAATGGCTTCATTATGTTCCACCTTCAGTATTTCATTATAATATGTTTTCCATGAATATTCAGTAGGTATTGAAATTTGCAATAAACATAAAACAGGGAAAGGGTTAAACACAAATCAAAAGCTTTAATTAAATTTGCCTTAAACAAGCCATATCCATTAAGTTATACCAGGGCTATAATAAAGGTGCATACCCAAATGCTAAAATTGTCATTTTTCCACCAACCCTTTTACAGTGAACACACTTTGGGGTTTGGTGGAGAAATAAAGGAGCTATTCTTGATAATGTTTAAATGTATGCATCTTATAAGTTATATAAATGTAGACCTCTGTATATATTTTAACCCTTTCCCAGTTCTATGTTTATTCCAAATTTCAATACCTTCTGAATATTCTGAAATGGACAAAATACTTATAATGAAATATGGAAGGTTGAACATTGTAGCCATTTTAGGAACTAATAAAAGAGATCTACCAAATTCCATTAGCAAACAGAGTAGACCCCGATCAGGCTGCTCCTATAGTTTACAGATGTGTGAAAATGTGTTTATATGAAGGAAAGTGTTAAGATGCATGACTCTCTTGTGTACCTAGCAGATAATAATTATTAAATTATGTTGGCATCATTTTACATTCAAATTTACCTGAGCTTGATAGAATATTAACAGGATTGTTCATTCATGATTCTTTACCCTTATTAATGTTTTAGGTATAGGGTCAAAATGGTATTGGCCTTGTGACTTGTGTTTTATGTAAAACTTATTGGTAGAGAAAATTTCATTACAGATTATGTCACGGCATTGTGCTGCTTAAACAACAAAGGGCCACCTAGAGACAGCGACATCAATGATGCTGTGACTGAGTAGATAAGCTATGCCAGGAAGTTCAGAAGCAAGACATGATTTTCTTCTCCTATTTTGGACACAGTGCAAGACATTTGTTAGTGAACAAAGTGAAATTTTTCAGGGTTTGTTGTCATCAGGCCCTGCCTTCATCAGTGCTCCAGATAAAATGTGTAAAATATAATGTCATCAACAATGTTTATTTAATATCTAAACCAAATTGTTGTGTCAGTGACAAAAACTCTTAACCCTTTCCCTCATATAAACGTATTTTCACGCATTTGCAAACAGAGTAGACCCAGATCAGACGGCTCCTAGAAGAGCCGTCTGATCAGGGTCTAATCTGTTTGCTAATAGAATTTGAAATATCAGTGTCTTCATTTTCTAATGGCTATAATGCACCACCTTCCATATTTCATTATAACTATTTTGTCTCTGAATAATCAGTACTTGTAGGTATTGAAATTTGGACAAAATGTAGAACAGGGAAAGGGTTATGTGCATATGAAACTCATATGCATTTGCAAGCGGTTGAAAGTATAATATATAAACTCAATTTGTCATATTTTATTGTCGCAAATTGCATGATTGAAATTAAATATGACTTGACAAGAACTAATATATTGTTTTTATGTTATCTTTGATTATTTTATCTGTTCTTATTTTACCCTGATTATTATTCAGGGCTTTATATTGCTTCATCAGTTATGGAGTCATATAATGGTTATTATGATACATTGTATATATGCCCCCTCCAAACCCACAAAGTTGTGAGGGGTGTACCGGAATCAGCTTGTCTGTCTACTAAACCAATCTATTGTCTGCACAACCTCGCTGGTATGATCAGTACCACTTCGTTTATTTATGCATATCATCATGAACACTCTGTTTTTGCTGACTTATAACCTTAGTAATTAAGTTTTTACGAGGTGTTAATTCTGTAGGGTTTTTTAATAGGAAGAAACGTCTTGATGTAAATGAAGTGTTGATCTTACAACTTGCCTGATGAAGTACTGATTATTAACTTATATGACTGAAAAAACTGTTAAAGCGACTTAATCCTTTACTCTATAAATGCTCCTTTGCAGAGTAGACCCAGATGAGATGGCTCTTGTAGGAACTGCTCTGTCTGTTTACGATATTATATAGATTCTGCTGTTTCTACCATAACTCAAAAATTCCTGTCCATGAGCTATTAAACACTCTAATATTCTTGATGTCATAAATTTTTGCATGAATATTCATGGAGTAAAGGATTAAAATCCTAAAACAATAATTGGCAGAAAAAAAATCTTGAAACATTTTTGGGCAGGTTTTCTTAGGCGGATATTTCCAGAAAAAAGTTAGCTGGTTTCCGCCCAAGAAATCATCTGCTTAGGCGGGATTCGTCTAAGTATATTTTTAAGTTTTTTTGATTTTATTTGTACTAGCTGGATTTTCTAAGGCGAAATATTTTCCTGCTATTAAGCGGTTTTCGCCTTGCTAAGCGGAAAAAATTAGCATATTTCGAGCCCTATTCTGCCTAAGAGCTGCTAAGACGGGAATTTTTCCATGTATTAGGCGGATTTTATTCCGTGTAAGTCTTTCTTAGGTGGAAAATTAGGCGGATTTTTTCCCCTGGTATTTAGGAGGTTTCCGCCTTTTTAGGGGGAATATTTTTCCTGCTATTTAGGCGGTTTCCGCCTTGCTAGGCGGAAAAAATTAGCATATTTCGAGCTCTATTCTCCCTAAGAGCCACTTAAGACGGCATTCATTCACATTGTAAGTTAAGACGGAATACGCTTAAAATTCAGGGCGTACTCCGGTTAAGTTCCGGGCGTACTTTTTCGTACGGGAAAGAAATGGCTAACAGAGGGACAGACGGACGAGTGCCATATAATACCATAATACGAACAAAGTTACCTTTGGGCATATAAAAATGAATCAAAGAAATATAATTGGGCATATAAAAATGAATCAAAGAAATATTCATTTTATCATTATAACTTATATGAATACTGAACAGAGAAAGGGCTAATGCTGAGACCTTAGTAGTTTAACCTCCCCCCCCCCCCCCCACTCCCCCCCCCCCCCCATGAATATTCATATGAGAAATAATGAATGTATGAATAGACAATTAGCTGAATTTTAACATGGCATGCATCATGGACGAGAGAATTTTTAACCAAGGCAGATTAAGCTGTAGAATCAAATCTATATGATTTCATAAGTAAACAGAGTATACCCTGATTAGATGACAGAAGCCATCTGATCTTGCACTGGTCTATTCTTTATCCACAGGTTCCAAAAGGCGTTTCTATATGCGAGAACAGTTTAACCCTTTCCTTCATATGAACGCTTTTGCACACATTTGCAAACAGAGCAGACCCAGATCAGACAACTCCTAAAGGCGCTATCTGACCAGGGTCTGCTCTGTTTTCTAATGGAATTTGATAGTTCTGTTTCTTTACTTTCTAAATTGGTTACAATGTTCCACCTTCCACAATTTATTATAACTATTTTATCCATGAATATTCAATAGGTACTGAAATTTGGAATAAATAGAGAACAGGAAAAGGGTTATCAAGTCCATACTGTATCAACAGACAACACTTCAGCAAGCTAGCTGGGCTGGTATCTAACAGAATGCCAAGAAATTTATCAAGTGCTTACAAGTATCTGCACACCGGTTTACCTCACCTTAACCCTTTAATTGTTGTATATATTAATAGTGGAATGGCCCATCATGGAATGGTCCATTCAGTTTAAAATGAGTATAATTTGTGAGAGGATTTAGATTACAAAAGGTTCAAACCATTGTGGAACCTTCTGATCTGGGTGTACATTGTTTGTAAATGTTAGTACACTCATTTCCATTGTAAGAGTTCACCAGTTTCCATCAAGCCAGCATTTTGTTTCCCATTAATTAGTCTTGTTTTCAACCAGTATTTTGGCACCTACAAGATGTTAGCAATACTGAAACTCTTAACACTTACACGAGCCACTGATGTCAATAGCAAACAGTGTAGACCCAGTGTAGACCCAGAGGAGCCCTCTCTTCAGGGTCTGCACTGTTTGTCATGTTACACTTTTCTTTAGAAAAGCCCTAAATATTCACCATAAGCTTGACCTGTTTGAATTTTGTAATAGTCCATTTGAAAAGTCAGCATTGTAAGGGTAATAAAATACTAATCCATCCTCAGCATGTTCTTGCAATGTGTTTGTCACTTGAACTACGAAAGTCAATGGCCTTCTATTTTGAGATCTCACAGATCAGTAAACCATCGGAGAGATATGATGACCCTTTATGGTTCACTTGAGCAAAAATATCCATAACCCGTACAATGCTGAATTTTCAAATGGAATATTCCAAAATACAAACAAGTCAACGGAACAGCAGATAAAGGTGCATACTCAAATTCTACAACATCTTACTCCCTACAGTAGCTTACTCCTTACAACAGCCTACTCCCTACAGTAGCTTACTCCTTACAACAGCCTACTACCTACAACATCCTACTCCCTACAACAGCCTACTCCTTACAACAGCCTACTCCTTACAATTATCCTACTCCCTACATCATCCTACTCCCTACAACAACCTACTCCTTACAACTGCCAATCACCTTCCTGCGATAGTCACTTCCCTACAACAATCACCTCCCTATAAAAGCAATCTGCAAATCACCTTCATGTGATAGTCACCTCCCTAAAACAGTCATTTTTCTACAACAGTCACCTCCCTTTAACAGCCATCTGCCAATCACATGCACCTTCCTGAGATAGTCACTTCCCTACAACAGTCACCTCCCTATAACAGCCATCTGCCAATCACCTGCCTGCGATGGTCACCTCCCTACAACAGCTCCTTACCTACTGAATGAACTCTTCAGCTGATCTTGTGACTTAACCCTTTCACTCATATAATTGTATTTTCACCCCCTTACAAGCAGAGTAGACCCAGATCAGAAGCTCTCCCATGGTCTACTCTGCTTGCTTATGAAATTATAACAGATCTAACTCTACAGTTTCTACCAATACCAAAACCTCCTGTGTACATAACTATGCCATTACAAACAAGAGGGCCAGAATGGCCCTGAAGCGCTCACCAGACAATCAGAGGAGAAGCTTTTCAAAGTTTTAACTATATGTTTCTTTAGAAAACTAGCCTGCCCTGGGGCTGGGCTAATTTTGACCTAAGAGGCACAATTTATACAACTTTTGTAGAGGACCTGGACATGGTGCTATGTGCCAAATATGAAAGCTGAGAACCTTCCAGTTTCAGAGAAGAAGATTTTCAAAGATTTCACTATTTGTTTCTACTGAAAACTACCCTCCCCTGGGGCGGGGCCAATTTTTACCCCTGGGGCATAATTTATTTACCTTTTGCAGAGGACCTGAACATGATGATACATGCAAAGTATGAAGGCTGAGAACCACCCAGTTTCAGAGAAGAAGATATTCAAATATTTCACTATTTGTTTCTATTGAAAACTGCCCACCCCTGGAGCGGGCTAATTTTGACCCTATGGCCATAATTTATATAACTTTTGTAGAGGACCTGAACATGATGCTATGTGCCAAATATGAAAGCTGAGAGCCTTCCAGTTTCAGAGAAGAAGAATTTCAAAGATTTCACTATTTGTTTCTATTGAAAACTGCCCACCCCTGGGGCGGGGCCAATTTTGACCCCAGGGCCATAATTTATATAACTTTTGTAGTGGACCTGAACATGATGCTCTGTGCCAAATATGAAAGCTGAGAGCCTTCCAGTTTCAGAGAAGAAGATTTTCAAAGAGTTCACTATTTGTTTCTGCTGAAAACTGCCCACCCTGGGGTGGGGCCAATTTTGATCCTAGGGCCATAATTTATATAACTTTTGTAGAGGACCTAAACATGATGCTCTGTGCCAAATATGAAGGTTAAGAGCCTTCCAGTCTCAGAGGAGAAGATTTTCAAAGATTTCACTATTTGTTTCTATTGAAAACTGCCCACCCCTGGGGCGGGGCCAATTTTGACCCCAGGGCCATAATTTATATAACTTTTGTAGCCTGAACATGATGCTCTGTGCCAAATATGAAAGCTGAGATCCTTCCAGTTTCAGAGAAGAAGATTTTCAAAGAGTTCACTATTTGTTTCTACTGAAAACTGCCCACCCTGGGGTGGGGCCAATTTTGACCCCAGGGCCATAATTTATATAACTTTTGTAGAGGACCTAAACATGATGCTCTGTGCCAAATATGAAGGTTAAGAGCCTTCCAGTCTCAGAGGAGAAGATTTTCAAAGATTTCACTATTTGTTTCTATTGAAAACTGCCTGCCCCTGGGGCAGGGCCAATTTTAACCCCCGGGCCATAATTTATATAACTTTTGTAGAGGACCTGTACATAATGCTATGTGCCAAATATGAAAGCTGAGAGCCTTCCAGTTTCAGAGAAGAAGAATTTCAAAGATTTCACTATTTGTTTCTATTGAAAAATGCCCACCCCTGGGGCGGGGCCAATTTTGACCCCAGGGGCATAATTTATATAACTTTTGTAGTGGACCTGAACATGATGCTCTGTGCCAAATATGAAAGCTGAGAGCCTTCCAGTTTCAGAGAAGAAGATTTTCAAAGATTTCACTATTTGTTTCTACTGAAAACTGCCCCCCCCCCAGGGCGGGGCCAATTTTGACCCCGGGCCATAATTTATATAAATTTTGTAGAGGACCTGTACATAATGCTATGTGCCAAATATGAAAGCTGAGAGCCTTCCAGTTTCAGAGGAGAAGATTTTCAAAGATTTCACTATTTGTTTCTATTAAAAACTGCCCACCCCTGGGGCGGGGCCAATTTTGACCCTAGGGCCATAATTTATATAACTTTTTGTAGTGGACCTGAACATGGAGCTATGTGCCAAATATGAAAGCTGAGAGCCTTCCAGTTTCAGAGAAGAAGATTTTCAAAGATTTCACTATTTGTTTCTATTGAAAACTGCCCAACCCTAGGGCAGGGCCAATTTTGACCCCAGGGCCATAATTTATATAACATTTTTAGAGCACCTGAACATGATGCTCTGTGCCAAATATAAAAGCTGAGAGCCTTCCAGTTTCAGAGAAGAAGATTTTCAAAGATTTCACTATTTGTTTCTATTGAAAATTGCCCACCCTGGGGCGGGGCCAATTTTGACCCCCGGGCCATAATTTATATAACTTTTGTAGTGGACCTGAACATGATGCTATGTGCCAAATATGAAAGCTGAGAGCCTTCCAGTTTCAGAGGAGAAGCTTTTCAAAGATTTCACTATTTGTTTCTAGTGAAAACTGCCCACCCCTGGGGCGGGGCCAATTTTGACCCCAGGGGCATAATTTATATAACTTTTGTAGAGGACCTGAACATGATGCTATGTGCCAAATATGAAAGCTGAGATCCTTCTGGTTTCAGAGGAGAAGATTTTCAAAGTTTTACTATATGTTTCTATTGAAAACATGGAACCCCTGGGGCGGGGCCAATTTTGACCCCAGGGCCATAATTTATATAACTTTTGTAGAGGACCTAAAGATGATACTATGTGCCAAAGATGAAAGCCGAGAACCCTGTAGATTCAGAGGAGAAGATTTTTAAAGGTTCAAATTGTTGACGACTGACGACGGACGATGCGCGACGGACGACGCACGCCGACGGACGACGGACATCAGGCGATCACAAAAGCTCACCCTGAGCACTTTGTGCTCTGGTGAGCTAAAAATCACCTAATAAATATTCATGAAATAATTGTTTTTTACATGAATATTCAAAAGGGAATGGGTTAAAAAATCAGCATCCAGTGTTCATTACCATGTATTTCTGTTTTAATCACTTTTGAAATCATGATACAACGAAATAACCCATTACCTCAGAGGCTATTTTTAGACCCAACCTCTTTGAATTAATCTACTGAAAAGGAGCATTTACTAGAGGAAGGGAAACTTTTAGGAGTGTGTAGTTTTGAAACCATTGTGATAAATAGAGCATTTAGGAGCAATATTAATGCTCTATTTATCACAATGGTTTTAAACGGTGATTTTACAGAGGTGTTAAGGCGTCAATATAAGGGAATGGCATAATGAACAATCTAAAACAGTTCTCTGTCTCAATGTCACATTCTATGGTATTAATTTAGTTGCTACTCACATTCTGTCTTACAAATGGGCTACTCAATGAGAAAATGTGTCTTCAGGGCATCATAGAGAGTCACACAGTAGACAAAGACATGTATGGGAAGCTTGGGCCATTAACCACAATGATCGACGGGCTAATGATATCACATGCAAACAGTTTGGATCCAGATGAGACGGCGAGTAACTCAGCGTCTCATCAGGGTCCAAACTGTTTGACACTCTGTTTACTGTTTTATAAAGAAAATGGAAGAAGTGCACACCCTTACACTAAAAATAAACAAAACCATGCCCAGCAGACGACAATGCTGGCACCAAAAGGGTTAATTATGAAAGGAACTGTAGAGTCTTAGATCTACAATATTTCATATGCAAACTGGGCAGATACTGATCAGACAGCTAGCTCAAACAGGAGTCTGCTGCAATCTGAAAAATTATTTTCTTTCTCTACAAAAGTACAATGAAGAGTGTCAAACACATTTGGATTCTGACGAGATAGATAAATGAACACTGCTTGCATAGTTTTAAATTCCCTGCTGGCATGCAGAGACCTAAAAATTAACATTCAAGACAGAGCATGGAATGATGTTTTGGTATATAATATACCGACCACTCGGCCGACTGGGTGATTGACCAGTATATATACCCCTTCAAACAATTGTGCAGGGGTATAACTATAAAGTGAGTGAGTTGGGTTTTACGTCCGACCAACAGTATTTCAGTTATTTGCAGACCGCACCCGCATGAGACAAGTTATAGTGCTGCCTCACTGGAATACTCCTGCCGCAGGTACATGGCAAGGGCACCCCACCCAGTCACATTATCCTGACGCCGGGCCGACTAGTCCTAGAACTACACCTTTATTGTCGAGCGTAGACAAGGGAGCTACTAGTACCAACTTTTAACGACTTTTGGTCTATAACTATAGAGCCAGTTCAATTGTAATTTTACATATATATAAGTAAATATAGGAGACCATTATCAAAATTCAGCTAATAGATAATCATGATGTCATTATAATATTAACCCTTTCCTCCATAGGCTATTTTTATACCCAACCTCTTTGAATGAATCTACCAAAAAGAAGTATTTACTAGAGAAAAGTAAAATTTTAGAATTTTGTAATTTGAAACCATTGTGATAAATATAGCATTTGCTCCTATAGGAGCAAATGCTCTATTTATCACAATGGTTTAACAATGTGACTTTTACCGAGTCATCATAAGTCATCAATATGAGGGAATGGGCCAACTAGTTAATAAATTATAATATAGATCTGATTCTAAAGTTTCTGTCATAGCCAAAAAATCCTTTGATCACAGGCCATTATGAACATTAAATTAATGAACAGAGCGCCAGATTATAAAATGTGTGTATGTTAAAATATTTTCAAGTATAACTTCTTCATTGCTCCACCAAACCCTATGTTGTGACCACTCTTTAGAATCTTCTCTTCAACACAATTGATAAAGAGTCACCAGTCACAACATACTGGGTTTGGTGGAGAAATTACTGTTTCAGTATTTGAGTACACACAGTTATATCCGTAGTTCTGTATTGAATATTCATAAACACGTGAATTCTTGTATTATTAATTATGTATGAGGTAAAACGGTTAACCCTTTCCCTGTTCAATATTTATGTTAGAAACATTGAATGTTTATTAACTGAATTTTTATAATGTAAACATTCAAGGAAACTTTATTTGACAAAAACTGTAGAATCACATCTATATCATATCAATTTTAGCAAACAGAACATAGGAGCCATCTGATCTGGGTCTAATCTGTTTGCCAATGCATGAAAAGGGTGTTTATATGATTTTGGAAAGGGCAAATGGTAATTGTTATTTTTTATTTAATCACACTTACACAGGTTAATTGAATAGTTTTACCTTTTAATTCACTGGTGAAATTGATCCTTCCCAATGAATGCAATTACAAATCTTCATATGAATATAATCCAAGTCAATGACACAGGTATTTTATAATACTGGTTCGATATCATGAATGTAACGTTTACACTATCTATATACCCAGGGCTAATTATATAACAGTTGGGAAACCACAAACTTGGCAATATCTATTTAAATACTTGACCTTATTAATTGACACAGTCACACTAATATTATTCAGTAATATTTGTAGTAACTTTGTCAGATTTGGCATTTTTAACATTTCTATCAATACTCTTGTTCAGACATTTCAGATTCTGATGAGAATCAAATAATCTGAATCTCATCTAGATTCAAACTAAATCTCTAAGTGTAAATCGACCAAGATTATGATCAATTCCAAAGGAAAACACGTTTTACTTGGAGAGATTAAATTGCCGAGTCATTGTTTGTCTGTTGGTATCTAGGTAAATTTAACATTTTACAGTGTGGGAAACGATCGAGTTACTAAATATCCTATGAAAGTGTAGACCCAGATGAGAGAACTCCTAGACGAGCCCTCATCTGGACCAGCACTGTTTGTCATATTACACTTTTCTTCAGAAAAAATCCTTAATATTCACCATAAGGTTGACCTGTTTGGATTTTGGAATAGTCCATTCGAAAACTCAGTATTGTAAGTGTTACTCCTGACATTTAACCCTTTCCCTGTTAAATATTTATGTAAGAAATAATGACATCATTAACACTTTCCTCAATATGCTATTTTTAGACCCAACCTCTTTGAATGAATCAACCGAAAAGGAGCATTAAGTAGAGAAAAGGAAAATTTAGAATTTTGTAGTCTAAAACTATTGTGATAAATAGAGCATTAATTTTTGCAAATTCTCTATTTATCACACTGGTTTTTAACACCCCCCCCCCCCCCCCCCCCCCCACTCCTAGGCCCATGTACGTGTAACTAAAATAATATTATGTATGAGTAATAAATTATGTTTAAACTTAACTATTATTTATCTTTTATCAGTACGTTATAAATATGACCTTGCCAATGGTTACATAATACAGTAAATAGGTGATAATCCTGAAACCTAACCCTGTACATACTCCATAAATACGCCTTTTATACGCCTTGGCAAACAGAGTAGACCCTGATCAGATGGCAGCATATATCGGATCAGGGTCTGACCTATTTGGTTATGATATAACAATAGATATGGGTCTACAATGTCTACCATGGCCAAAATTTCCTGTGTCCATGATGTGCTATTATAACACATAAATTTAATATTCATGACATTATTATTTCCTACATGAATAATCATGGAGGAAAGGTTTAAGGGGACCATAAAAATTACTTCAAGATAACAGGAGTTTGAGTCAATCAATTTTAACTTGTAAACTTTCTCCATGCAGCAGCTTAATGCAGGTTGAAAGTTATGAATGCTTAAAGCTCCTGTAGGAGCTTTCAGCATTCAAACCTGTGACCTGCATCAAGCTGTCTCACCTCTTTATACCGTATATACATTTATGTTCATTGGTGAATTTTAAGAAAAATTCTGTATTACAAATTTGGAAAGGACCGAATTTTTAACTCAAGTTATATTGAAGTTTGTGTTTATAATATCAAAGTTCGAGATATCGAGACTCCACTGCATATTAAAATCTGTATATTTCATCATTTTTCACCATGTTTGACACTCAAATTGTGCTTCCGAAGAGAAACAAGAAAATATTTTCATGAGCTTCAAACCCTACCTCTTCAATACTAGTGTAAGAAATATTGACACCATGAATTATTATTATGTATTTGCCAAAATTGTATAATTTGTACAATTTTCAACAAGTTTTTTGCCTTGACAAAAACTATAGACCCTAAGATTAGATGTGGCTCCTTTAGGAGCTGTCTACTCTGTTTGCAAATGTGTGAAAAGGCATATTTATGGAGATAAGGGTTAAAGTAGAATAAACGACAAGGGCAGTAATTAACAGAAAGTTGGTTCACAACGATAATGTTATATTTAGGTTAATTAGAGAAGGATTAGTTAGCTGGCTGCCAGATTATAGCAAGAATGGGACTGCTACAGTAAAACCCCTCTAAACCAGACATTCAATTTATTATAAATATTTGTATTCAGGAGACAGATGGCAGCTTAATGCAGGGGGAAGTCATGCAGAAAGCTCCTTTATCAGCTTTCTGCATGACTCTCATCCTGCATTACGCAGCTATCTGCCTAAAAGTATCTATTCTTCTCTACTAGAATTACGGTTTAGGAGAGGTTTTAATGTATATAGCATTCTCAATTCTTTGCCTTAATATAATTTATTACTAAAGTGTCAAATATTTTGACAATCTATGCATATCATTTGGATCCAGATGAGATGCCAACGAAGTGATTCAGCATCTCATCAAGATCCACACTGTGACGCTATAACATTTATGCTGGAAAAAATGGAAGAAAAATTAACTTTTTGAGAATTGCAGCAAACAACAGTACCTGTAGCTATAATCTAAATATGAAATACAGTCAAACCTGTATAAAGTGGCCATTCATTTACTGAACACATGAGTCTTAAAAAGCAGGGGGTGCTTTAATGCTGGGCAAAATTAATGCAAAGCTCCTATAGGAGCTTTTCATTAAGCTACCACCTGCCTTACAGACCCATAATGATAAGACCTTTTCCTTCATAAAAATGCCTTTTCATGCATCTGCAAACAGAGAAGACCCAGATCAGACGGCTCATACAAGAGCTGTCTGATCAGGGTCGCTCTGCTCTGTTAAATTTGCTTATGCAATTTGATAGATCTCTTTCTTTACATTCTAGAATGGCAATAATGTTCCATCTTCCATCTTTTATTATAACTATTTTGTCCATGAATATTCAGTAGGTATTGGAAATTAGAATAGATATAGAACAGGGAACTAGGGTAAAGACAGGTTGTACTGTATACCTATGTAATGTTGAGAATTTTAACCGGTTCATTAGGATCTTTATTCTCATGCCAACCTAATGTCATCCATACGATGTAATTCTACTGATGCTAATGTACTGCCACCTGAAGTTTGGGATGCTGATCAAAAGTCTATAATTAGCCTGGTAATTCAGCCACGTATTTCACAGAGCAACAGATAAAGGAGCATACTAAAAAAATAAACTTGTCATATCACCTCTTCGAGACAATTCTGAAAGAGTGCCATGGCCATGACATACGGTTTGGTAGAGAAATGAAGAAGTTATTCTTGAAAATGTTTGATTTTACACACTTTATCTGGATCCCTGTTTCTTATACTAAAATTGTCATTTTCCACCCAACCCCACATTGTAACCACTTTATACTTTACTACATAAATACCCCTTCCGACGTCTTTGCAAACAGAATAGACCCAGATCACACTGCTACTGTAGGAGATTAGTCTGATTGCCAGGGTTTGCTCTCTAAACTGCTTATGATATCATTTACAATGTACATGTACATAATATGTTTTTTCAGTTCCTGACATGGCTAAATGACCCGTGTACATGTGCTATTATAAAAATTAATCAAATTAATATTCAATATGTCACTATATCTTTCATACATGCATGTAGATATTCAAGGAGTAAAGGGTTAAATTGTAGAATCATCTCTTTGAAAGTGGTCACAGCATAGTGTTTGGGGCAGAAATCATTGAGTTATTCTTGAAACAGATTAAAAAATTTATTTTAGGCATCTTATCTATTACAGTTCAACTTTGATATCTCGAACTCGGATAACTCGAACTTCGATACAACTCGAAGTAAAAATTCAGTCCTTCAAAATTTACAATACGGAATTCTTGTAAAATGTATCACTACACATATATATATAGAAATACATGTGACAGCTTAATGCAGGTCTAAATTTTAAAGTAATGCTGAAAGCTCCTAAAGGAGTAGAATCATCTCTTTGAAAGTCACACGGGTCACAGCATAGTGTTTGGGGCAGAAATCAATCAGTTATTCTTGAAACAGATTAAAAAAATTATTTAAGGTATCTTATCTATTACAGTTCAACATTGATATCTCGAACTCAGATAACTCGAACTTCGATACAACTCGAAGTAAAAATTCAGTCCTTCAAAATTTACAATACAGAATTGTTCTAAAATGTATCACTACACATATATATAGAAATACATGCGACAGCTTAATGCAGGTCTAAATTTTAAAGTAATGCTGAAAGCTCCTAAAGGAGGAGCTTTCAGCATTACTTTAAACCTGCATTAAGCTGTGAACTTGAGATATTGGTCAGATTATAAATCGGACGACTCGTACCTCTGTTACCTCAAACTAATTTGTATAGTCCCTTGAAGTTCGAGATATCGAAGTTCAACTGTACTTTCAAAGAACATTGATATATCTTCCCATAGTGCTTCACTTTTTCATCTACCAATTAAGAAAAACTACTGACAGCTGAAATGCTTGGCAGATTTAAGCTTATCATAAGTAACTGTTAACTATGAGATACATGCTATTTATAGATCCACATGTTTGTCTATTGGATTTTTACACTACAGCTACATTTTAATCAGAGTGTATGTCTCAACCAAAGAAACAAAACAATTTGAAAGTACATGTAAAATACTTTGGGTCGAAATAAAAACCATCCAGTTTTTTAAACAAATGATGTAACGTAAAGTCTGTTTTGTTATTTGAATCAGATTTTCTATTTATCAAATGACTGCCATTGAGAAATGATTTGGATCGAGATAAAAATTTAATGCTGAAAAACTCGATCAGCTTGTCATCGGGATTCAATTTTTATGCTGACACTTTTGCCAATAATTCAAACGCTTAAATAAATCTGAAGTAAACATTGACGAAGGTACATTGTAACATAATGTTAAACCCTTTACTCCATAAATATACATTTCTATGCCTTTGCATACAGAGTAGACCCAGATCAGATGGCTCCTATAGGAGCCGTCTGATCAGGGTCTGCTCTGTTTGCATATGGAATAGTATAGATCTTATTATACAGTTTCTGCTTAGGAAAAAATCATGTGTTGATAATTATATCATTTTAAAAATTAATCTAATTGATATTCATAAAATATGCCACAAATACTCATGGACTAAAGGGTTAACCCTTACAGTGCGGGACACGGGTCACTTATGTCCTTTGCAAACAGTGTAGACCCAGATGAGAGGGCTCCTAGGGGAGCCCTCTCATCAGGGTCTGCGCTGTTTGTCATGTTACACTTTTCTTTAGAAAACATCCCTAAATATTCACCAAAAGCTTGACCTATTTGGATTATGGAATATCACATTTGAAAATTCAGCATTGTTAGGGTTAAGCAGACATCATTTTTACAGTATGTAATGCTACAGGTAACAGTGTCTCATTTAGATAAACTCTCTCTGCAGATGATGTAACATAATGATTCACATACTGCATTGATCAGGTAGATCTAAATTGCTGGCATCTCTGTCTCCGTTTAACCCCTTCCTTCACACAAATGTTTTTCTTGTGTTTGCAAACCGAGGGCTTGGTGCAAAACTATTCTAACTCCTTCACTTTGTGAAAAAAGTGAAGGAGTTAGAATAGTTTTGCACCAAGCGCTCAAAACAGAGTAGACCAAGTTCTGATGGCTCCTGTGAGGAGTCTTCTGATCAAGATCTGCTGTTTGCTTATGAAATAATATAGATATGACTCTACAGTTTCTGCCATAGCCAAACTTTCCTGTATTCATATGCCATGACAAAAATGTTTCTATAATATTCATGATGTCATTATTTCTAACATGAATTATATTCATGGAGTAAAGGGTCAATAGTTTTAGTTGTTTTGTTGATCACTTAAGATCCCCTCCCAAAAGTAAGGGGTGCGTTTCTTTGAGAAAATACCGTTAGGGTATGCTAATAGATACAATCAGTGTACCATTAAGTCCTTAGCAACTTCTGTTAAAAGTCCGTAGCAACTTCTGTTATTTTGGGAACCCAACTAAAGGGTAATATCATGTAGGACGTTCAGCCCTTTGTATGCTAAACACCAAAAAATGGAATAGCTCACCTGCATTTAATCATGTTTCATTGAGAATGAAAGACTAAAATCTGCTAGAGAATTATGAAAGACAAAAAGTGCAGAATTTGATCAGTCAGGGCTCCATAAGAAATCCTCTGATCTTGGTCTACACTGTTTTGCAATTAAAGTTTTTCTTTTCCCCATTCACACCCTTAAATTGTTTTATTTTCAATATCTTGGCTTATCTTTTGTTTCAAAATTAAAGGCTTGGCATGTATCATGTTCCATGGCACAGAGAACGTCTTAAAGTCTTCATACAAGTTTTTAATGACATTAGCTTTATTTTTCAAAATTAACCCTTAAAATGCTGAGAATAATTTTGAAAAGTATACATATTTACTTCCAATTGACATTCAAGATTTTGAGAAACTATTGACCAGTGATTTGACCTGTCAATCAACTTTGATCCAATGTAGACCCAGATCTGAGGGCTCCTGCAGGTGTGATCTGGTTAGTGCCTACATTGTCTGCTAAAAAGCCATTTCAAACTACACTTACTGATACTGATAATGATTTAAAGTACCTTTAACCCTTTCCTCCATACATAAATTCCCCTTTCTACGCTTCTGTAAAATCACTTGTTGAAACCATTGTGATAAATAGAGCATTATGAGGGCTTTAGAAGGAGTTAGAATAGTTTTGCGCCAAGCCCTCGATTTGCTCCTATAGGAGCAAAATTTTATGCTCTATTTATCACAATAGTTTCAAACTACAAAACTCTAAATTTTTCCTTTTCTCTTGTTAATGCTTCTTTTCGGTAGATTTATTTAAAGTGGTTGGATCTAAAAATAGCCTATGAGGGAATGGGTTAATTAACAATTAATGAACTACACTGTATTCACTCTGAAACGTCCCCATTCAATGGATTATTCCTTTCCTCTATGAACATTCATGTAAGAAATAATGACATCATAAATATTAATCAGATACACTGTTTAAATGGCATTTAACCCTTTCCCAGTGTTCTGTATTTAGGTCAAATTTCAATACATACTGAATATTCATTAAAAAATAGATATAAAGAAATATGGAAGGTGAAACATTGTAGACATTTTAGAAAGTAAAGAAACAGATCTATCAAATTCTATTAGCAAACAGATCAGACCCTGATCAGACGGCTCCTATAGGAGCCGTCTGATCTGGGTCTACTCTGTTTGCAAATGCGTGATAACACGTTTATATAAGGGAAAGGGTTAATGAAACAACTTTTATCCATGCCAGACTATAGAATCAGATCTATAGTATTCTGTAAGCAATGACTTAACAGTCTCTAGCAGACCCTGATGAGACAGTTAATACAGGAGCTATCTGCTCTGGGTCTACCCTGTTTTCAAAGGTATTAAAAGACAGGTTGGGTTAAATCATAGAAGTACACATTTACAGTAGAACCCCTCTAATGCGACCACTTAATGAATGAACATGGGCGTCTTTATAAGCAGGTGGTTGCTTAATGCAGGATAAAAGTAATGCAAAAAGCTCCTCTAGGAAGTTTCTGCATTACTTTCGTCCTGCATGAAACTACCACCTGCATATAGCACCCAGAATTATACATCTTTTAGGTGATCGCTTTAGCGGGGTTTTACTGTACTGCATTTTCCCCTCTCAGGTAAACAACTTTATATACATGTACAACCCTTAAATCACTGTAAAAAGACCCAACATTCTGCACACATTTTGGATCTGATGGAAGTTTGACTGCTTCTAACCCCACTACACTTTTGAGAGTGTCAAACAGCTTGGATCTTGATGAGACGCCAAGTTTCTTGGCATATCAACTGGATCCAAGCTGTGTGCAGATGGAAGTCAAGTCGTACGTGTTTTGCTGGAAAAGGGTTAAAATTCTTGACTAAGCTTGGTTTTTTGCATATTTGTTTCAGGTTCCAAATGGAGAAACTGAATTCTGAGAAATTTGTCAAGTAAGGAAACTAATGGTATCAATTAACCTGTAACAAAGATCGTCTGCTAACAATCGTCTGCTAACAATCTCATCTTCTTTATCATTAATTTTCATTACAACGGAACCGCCATATCTCAGATTTTAACCCATTCCTGCATAGACTATTTATTGTGAGAAATAGTCTCAGCATTAAACTTTGCGTCTGTAGGAGCAAATGCTCTAATTATCTTATCACAATGGTTTCAAAAAGTGACTTTTACAGAGGTGTCAAAAGGCATCAATATGCCGGAATGGGTTAAAGGACAATACAAATTACTTCAAGATAATGGGAGATCGAATCAGCCTATTTCTAACTAGGAGACTTTCTCGATGTGGCAGCTTAATGCAGGTCGAAAGCAATGCTGAAAGTTCATGTAGGTACTTTCATCATTACTTGCATTACCTGCATCAAAATGTCATGTTTTTACACAGTGGTGAACTTTAGAACAATTCTGTATTAAATCGTTTTGGAAAGAACTGAAATTATATCAAAGTTTGGGAGTTATTTGAGTTTGAGATATCAAGGTTCCAGTCTGTATTTGTTTTTGAACAAACCCTTCATGACTACTGGTGACTTTGTGATTATCAATCATCATCATCTTTAGTAATCGTTGAACTCTTCTAGAATTATATAATAACTCTGAACTTTGTAACTTAGCTTCTCATCAGGATCCAAACTGTTTGACACTCTGGCTGTTTGTTTTCTTTAAAAGAAATAGAAGCAGAATGACAACTGCTTAGAGAGCATTAAAGTTAAAGAAATACAGGGCAGTTTTAATCCTGTCCTTCAAGTAAACATACAAACAGCAGTATAATAGATGTGATACAAACAGCAGTATAATAGATGTGATACAAACAGCAGTATAATAGATGTGATACAAACAGCAGTATAATAGATGTGATACAAACAGCAGTATAATAGATGTGACATACAAACAGCAGTATAATAGATGTGATACAAACAGCAGTATAATAGATGTGATACAAACAGCAGTATAATAGATGTGATACAAACAGCAGTATAATAGATGTGACATACAAACATCAGTATAATAGATGTGATACAAACAGCAGTATAATAGATGTGATACAAACAGCAGTATAATAGATGTGATACAAACAGCAGTATAATAGATGTGATACAAACAGCAGTATAATAGATGTGATACAAACAGCAGTATAATAGATGTGATACAAACAGCAGTATAATAGATGTGATACAAACAGCAGTATATTATAGATGTGACATACAAACATCAGTATAATAGATGTGATACAAACATCAGAATAATAGATGTGATACAAACAGCAGTATAATAGATGTGATACAAACAGCAGTATAATAGATGTGACATACAAACAGCAGTATAATAGATGTGACATACAAACAGCAGTATAATAGATGTGATACAAACAGCAGTATAATAGATGTGATACAAACAGCAGTATAATAGATGTGATACAAACAGCAGTATAATAGATGTGATACAAACAGCAGTATAATAGATGTGATACAAACAGCAGTATAATAGATGTGATACAAACAGCAGTATAATAGATGTGACATACAAACAGCAGTATAATAGATGTGACATACAAACAGCAGTATAATAGATGTGACACTACAGTTTGTATCAATGCCAAGAATTCAAATGAACATATAAACAAGAAATGGAAGAAAATATTTGCAGAAGACACTTGCAAAGGAGTGAAAAAGAAATGCCAGACAGCCATAATCAAAGTAAGATGGTCAGGATAATAAGGGCAAACAATTATTAGCTTGTATCTAGACAGAAAAGTTTTGATTAATCTTTGGCAACAAATAGACCTGTCTTCACAGGCCTTTTTCTGGCATCTACAAGGTCCACATCCCTTTCCTTCATATATATATATAAACATGTGTTTTCACGCATTTGCAAACAGATTACACCCAGATCAGTGGGCTCCTATAGGAGACGTCTGATCAGAGTCTACTCTGTTTGCTCATGGAATTTGAAAGATCTGCTTCTTTTCTTTCTAAAATGGCTAAAAATGTCCACCTTCCATTATTTTATTCTAACTATTTTGTCCATGAATATTCAGTAGGTATCAAAATTTGGCATAAACATAGAACAGGGAAAGGGTTAAAAATGGACCCATTCCCAATGCAAAATAGGTACATTTTTTCCCAATTTTAGGAAAAAAATCCAAATAGTGACAAATTTTTATCAAACTGCTAAAAAGATGCAAAAAAGGTTAAAATGGGAACAAACATGCTTTCCAAATCATCGAGCTTTATCAAATTATGTGTGGAAAAATTCCCAATTATAACAAGATGTGTTTGTGAAACACTATGCCCCCTCGATATGATATTTGGCCCTGAAGGATGACCTTGATCTTGACATGTCATCACTCAAACTGTGCAGCTTCATGGGGTACACATGCATATCAAATATCAAGTCTGTATCTCTACTGGTACAAAAGTTATGGCCAATGTTAAAAGTTGGTGACCTTTGACCATGAAGGATGATCTTGACCTTGACATGTCACCCCTCAAACTGTGAGGCTTCATGAGATACACATGCATACCATTATCAAGGCTGTATATCTACTGGTTCAAACGTTATGGCCAATGTTAATGACCTTTGACCTTCCAAGATGACACTGACCTTGACATGTCACCCCTCAAACTGTGCAGCCAAATGAGAAACACATGTATACCAACTATCAACTCTGTATCTCTACTGGTTCAAAAGTTATGGCCAATGTTAAAGTCGGTGACCTTTGACCCTGAAAGATGACCTTGACATGTCACCCCAAACTGTGCAGCTTCATGAGATACACATGTATACCAAATGTCAAGTCTGTATCTCTACTGGTTCAAAAGTTATGGCCAATGTTAAAGTCGGTGACCTTTGACCCTGAAATTTGACCTTGACCTTGACATGTCACCCCAAACTGTGCAGCTTCATGAGATACACATGCATACCAAATGCCAAGTCTGTATCTACAGGTTCAAACGTTATGGCCAATGTTAAAGTCTGTGACCTTTGACCCTAAAAGATGACCTTTATCTTGACATGTTGTCTCTCAAAATGTGCAGCTTCATGAGATACACATGCATACCAAATATCAAGACTCTATCTCTATTGGTTCAAAAGTTATGGCCAATTCGAAGTTGGTGACCTTTGACCCTGAAATGTCACCCCTCAAACTGTGCAGCTTCATGAGATACACAAGCATGCCACATATCAAGTCTCTATCTGTACTGGTTCAAAAGTTATGGCCAATGTTAAAGTCGGTGATTTGACCCATATGTTTGACCTCTGACCTTTAAGGATGACCTTGACGTGTCACCCCTCAAAATGTGCGGCTTTATGAGATACATATGCATGCAAAATATCAAGTCTCTATCTGTACTGGCTCAAAAGTTATGACCAATGTTAAAGTTAGCCAAACAAACAGACAATTCCTTTGACCCTGAAGAATAATCTTGACCTTGACATGCCATCCCTCAAAATGTGCAGCTTCATGAGATACACAAGCATGCCAAATATCAAGTCTCCATCTCTACTCGTCCAAAAGTTATGGCCAATGTTAAAGTCAGTGATTTGACCCATATATTTGACCTCTGACTTTGTAAGATGACCTTGACATGTCACCCCTCAAAATGTGCGGCTTTATGAGATACATATGCATGCAAAATATCAAGTCACTAGCTGTACTGGCTCAAAAGTTATGACCAATGTTAAAGTTACAGACAAAGAAACAGACAATTTGACCTTTGACCCAGAAGGACGACCTTTACCTTGACATGTCACCCCTCAAAATGTACAGCTTCATGAGATACACAAGCATGCCAAATATCAAGTCTCTATCTTTACTGGTCCAAAAGTTATGGCCAATGTTAAAGTCGATGATTTGACCCACATATTTGACCTCTGACCTTGAAGGATGAGCTTGACCTTGACATGTCACCCCTCAAAATGTGCAGCTTCATGAGATACACAAGCATGCCAAATATCAAGTCTCTATCTGTACTGGCTCAAAATATATGACCAATGTTAAAGTTGCGTTAAAGTTACAGCCAAAAAAACAGACAATTTGACCTTTGACTCTGAAGGATGACCTTGTCCTTGACATGTCACCCCTCAAAATGTGCAGCTTCATGAGATACACAAGCATGCCAAATATCAAGTACCTTTGACCCTGAAGGACGACCTTTACCTTGACATGTCACCCCTCAAAATGTACAGCTTCATGAGATACACAAGCATGCCAAATATCAAGTCTCTATCTTTACTGGTCCAAAAGTTATGGCCCATGTTAAAGTCGATGATTTGACCCACATATTTGACCTCTGACCTTGAAGGATGAGCTTGACCTTGACATGTCACCCCTCAAAATGTGCAGCTTCATGAGATACACAAGCATGCCAAATATCAAGTCTCTATCTGTACTGGCTCAAAATATATGACCAATGTTAAAGTTGCGTTAAAGTTACAGCCAAAAAAACAGACAATTTGACCTTTGACTCTGAAGGATGACCTTGTCCTTGACATGTCACCCCTCAAAATGTGCAGCTTCATGAGATACACAAGCATGCCAAATATCAAGTCTCTATCTCTACTGGTCCAAAAGTTATGGCCAATGTTAATGTTGGTGATTTGACCCATATATTTGACCTCTGACCTTGACCTCTGACCTTGACCTTGATATGTCACCTCTCAAAATGTGTGGCTTTATGAGATACATATGCATGCTAAATATCAAGTCTCTATCTGTACTGGCTCAAAAGTTATGATCAATGTTAAAGTTGCTGACAAACAAACAGACAAACGGACAAACAGACAAACAGACAAACAAACAGACAGGGCAAAAACAATATGCCCCCCCAGATCAGATCTGGGGGGCATAAAAATGCATTTTTGCCAAAATTGCCAGGAGAAGGCCTCCTTCATATTGACCTGTGTAAAAGTTCCACATAAGACACTGATTATTGCAATTGTGAAGGAAATGGAAGATATACATGTATTCCACTGCCTATCATGCAACCATTAGTGCTGGACATTCAAAGTGGAAGGTTCCATCAATAATATAGTGTTCATTCAGTATCAGTGTAAAGGTGTGTCATTTGCGGAAGGATTTTTAATGAAAAACACTGCATATCCTGATCAAAGTGCTCCTCTAGCTAGGACAAACACTGCATATCCTGATCAAAGTGCTCCTCTAGCTAGGACAAACACTGCATATCCTGATCAAAGTGCTCCTCTAGCTAGGACAAACACTGCCTATCCTGATCAAAGTGCTCCTCTAGCTAGGACAAACACTGCATATCCTGATCAAAGTGCTCCTCTAGCTAGGACAAACACTGCATATCCTGATCAAAGTGCTCCTCTAGCTAGGACAAACACTGCATATCCTGATCAAAGTGCTCCTCTAGCTAGGACAAACACTGCATATCCTGATCAAAGTGCTCCTCTAGCTAGGACAAACACTGCCTATCCTGATCAAAGTGCTCCTCTAGCTAGGAGCCCTCTGATCTGCATCAACACTGTAAATAACAGTACACACTATGCTGAATTTCAAAGGGAAAAAATTACCCAGTTCAACCTTTACAGTGGAACACAAGTCACTAATGTCCTTTGCAAACAGTGTAGACCCAGATGAGAGGGCTCCTAGAGGAGCCCTCTCATCAGGGTCTGCACTGTTTGTCATGTTACACTTTTCTTTAGAAAAATCCCTAAATATTCATCTTAAGCTTAATCTGTTTTGGAGATTGGAATAGTCCATTTGAAAATTCAGGATTGTAAGTGTTAAAATTGAAACACTGGACTGATTATGAATGATACCATGCTAACAAACCTTACATATATCGACTAAGCCCCAAATGTTACATAATGCCAGACAGTATCAAGGCTGAAGATAAGAAACTTTAGACTAATCTATCACAATCTTTATTTCTCATCCAAACACTATGATCTAGCTGCTACTTGTTAAAATCTTCTCTTCTAGGTGGTTTATCCCTTTCCCTCATATAAACGCCTTTTCATGCATTAGTAAACAGAGTAGACCCAGACCAAATGACGGAGCCATCTTATCTGGATATACTCTGTTTGCAAAGGCGTAAAAAACTAGAACAACTTATTTATGGAGTAAAAGGGTTAACCATTTCCCTCATATAAACGTGTTTTCACGCATTTGCAAACAGAGTAGACCCAGATCAGATGGCTCCTAGAGGAGCCGTCTGATCAGTGTCTGCTCTGTTTGCTTATAGAATTTAATAGATCTGTTTCTTTATTTTCTAAAATGTCTACAATGTTCCACCTTCCATATTTCTTTATAACTATTTTGTTAATGAATATTCAGTAGGTATGGAAATTTGGCCTAAATACAGAACAGGGAAAGGGTTAATATGTATAACGCCTTTGCAAATAGACTGGACCCATATCAGATGACTTGGAGAAGCCATATGCATTATGATCAGGGTCTGCTCTGTCTGCTCATGAAATTATCCAGATATGATTCTACAATGATTCTACAATTATCCAGATATGATTCTACAATGATTCTACAATTATCCAGATATGATTCTATAATGATTCTACAATTATCCAGATATGATTCTACAATGATTCTATAATTATCCAGATATGATTCTACAATGATTCTACAATTATCCAGATATGATTCTACAGTTTCTGCCATTGTCAAAGTATTCACAATTCCATAAAAAAAACACACCAGGTAATTAATAATTATACAGTCATTATTTCTCTCTGAATGTTTGTGAGGTAAAATATCTAATGCCCCAGCTCACCTTGCACATTTTGGAAAACCAGTCAAATATAAATAATTTTATATGCTGAGTAGATCAACATGCCATATTTGCCACAACATTTCCACTCTTGTATACCCCTTCCCCTCATATAAACATGTTTTCACCCATTTGCAAACAGAGTAGACCCAGATCAGACGGCTCCTGGAGGAGCTGTCTGATCAGGGTCTACTCTGTTTGCTTAATGGAATTTGATAGACCTGTTTCTTTACTTTCTAAAATAGCTACAATATTCTGCCTTCCATATTTCATTGTGACTATTTTGTCAATGAATATTCAGTATAGGTATTGAAATTTGGACTAAATATAGAACAGGGAAAGGGCTACTAACCCCTCACCTGTAATCATGTAAGAATAAATTAATGTTTATCACCCGAATTGTTATCATGTAAAATTTTAAAGGTAATTTTTGTTCTGCTTTAACAAAAACTGTGGAATCATTATCTATATTGTATCATAAACAAACAGCATACACAGCAGGCTGTATTTAAGAGAAATGGGTGAAAATGGTACTATGATGAGAATTATGGCAGACATCAAATTAAATTTTTGCCAACACATTACTTATCTTCATTTTCATTTAACTGACTTTCCTTGATCAATATGCCTTTCTACGTCTCTAAGATCTGTAAAAGTCACTTTATGAAACCATTGTGATAAATAGAGCATTTGCACCTATAGGACTGGAGAAAATGCTTTATTTATCACATTATGGTTTCAAACTACAAAATTCTAAACGATCCCTTTTCTCTGGTAAATGTTCCTTTATGGTAGGTTTATTCAAAGAGGTAAGGTCTAAAAATAGCCTATGAGGTAATGGGATAAACTTCGTATAAACAATTTTTCACACTTTGCAAACAGCGTAAACCCAGATCAGGCAGTTCCTATAGGAGCCGTCTTATCAGGGTCTGCTCTGTTTACTTATAAATTATAAATAATATTAATCTGACTCTACAGTTTCTACCAATACCAAACATTCATGCATGTTTACCTATATCATTATAAAACTTCAGTTAATAAATATATATGATACTAGTACCATTATTTCCCACAATGGAAAAGATTGACATGCAGAGATCAAATATCAGAACATTGCCACTGTGGTATAAATTTATCCCTGAACCAGATCTGAAATTTGTTCTCATTAACCATTTCCCTGTTCTGCATTTATTCTAAATTTTAACACTTATTGAATATGTATGGGCAAAATAGTTTATAATGTGATATGGAAGGTGGAAAATTGTAGCCATTTTAGAAAGTAAAGAAACAGATGTATCAAATTCCATTAGCAAACAAAGCAGACACTGATCAGATTGATGGCTCCTCCAGGAGCTGTCTGATCTGGGTCTACTCTGTTTGCAAATGTGTGAAAATGTGTTTATATGAATGAAAGAGATCAACCTTATCAGATGCAATATTAACTCTCCATCTGATCTGGATCCAAGCAGATTTGACAATCATAAATAATTACTATTGGTAGTATAAGAGTTTACATTCCTGTTTGTTTTCAAACTATTGTTATTATTTTGTCAAGCCTTTTGCACTTTTGTTAACCCTTTCCATGTTCTACATTTAGTTACATACCTACTGATTATTCATGTACAGAATAGTTTATACTGAAATATGGAAGGTAGAACACTGTATTCATTTTAGAAACTAAATAATAAATCTTATCAAATTCCATTAGCAAACAGAGCAGACCCTGATCAGATGGCTCCTCTAGGAGCCTATCAAATTCCATTTGCAAACAGAGCAGACCCTGATCAGATGGCTCCTCTAAGAGCAATCTGTTCTGGGTCTGCTCTGTTTGCAAATGCTTGAAAACTTGTTTATATAAGGGATACTGGGTTAAGAGATATATTATCACCTGTTTATTCTTTCTATCTTTAGAGTTTTATTGCCTAATTCAAAACTGTAAATCATTCACATAACAATTTCACTAACATTGTATAAAGAGGAATTTCAGGGCAAATATTCTTAACCCAAATAATTTAATTATAACATATTCAACCCTTTACCTGTTAATTACTCATGTAAGAAATATTAATAATGACATCATGAATATCAATTAGAATATCTTTTTAAAACAGCATAAATTATGAACACAGGAAATGTTTGCTGAAATAGAAACTGTAGAATCAGATCTTAATATACCGTAAGCTTAGTTTAACAACAGACCCTGATGAGACGGCTCAAACAGGAACCGTCTGATCTCTGCGAATGCGTGAGAAGGCATTTATGTATACATGTATGAAGGAAAATTTGTTCACCTGTATTAATAGGTAATTATTATCCAGTAGGAGTGACCTTTCATTTTTATAAATAGATTTGGTTTTTACCAAACTTATAATTCCATTCTGAGGTCACATAATACAATTGTGGTATTATCCCAATCTACGGGTCATCTATAAATAAAAACAACATGTCAGGCCTTACGGCTAATACAATGTATTACAGTAATATTGTGAAACATGGTTAAAAATGTCTATGACACATGTTCAGCCTGAGCTGCGGATAATATGCATACCTGTGACACGTGTACTGCGCGCTGCAGATAATATGCATACCTATCTATCTATCAAAATACATGTACATGTATGTATTTCTCAGCGAAACCCTACAATAGAACCACCCTCAGAGTGGAACTCCTACATACGTTTTGCTGCTGTAACACATTAGAATCACCCTCAGAGGGAAACTCCTACATATGTCTTGGGGCTTCTCTTCTAAGAACCACCTTCTCTTCTAAGAACCACCCTCAGAGTGGAACTCCTACATATGTCTTGCTGCTGTAACACATTAGAATCACCCTCAGAGGGAAACTCTTACGTATGTCTTGGTGCTACTCTTCTAAGAACCACCCTCAGAGTGGATCTCCTACATATGTCTTGCTGCTGTAACACATTAGAATCACCCTCAGAGGGAAACTCCTACGTATGTCTTGGTGCTACTCTTCTAAGAATCACCCTCAGAGGGGAACTACTGCAGCAACAAGACTGTCAGTGCAGAGTTTAGCAGAGAAATATAAAACAAATATTTACTAACAGTTTCCTTAACCATTTCCTTAACCATTTCCCTCGTTTAGACCCTTTGTGAAGCCTTGTACATGTAGGAGCTGTCTGAATAGGATCGGCTCTGTTTGCTTCTGAATTATCATGATGTGATTCCACAGTGTCTCACAGCCAAGGTAAAAAACTCCTGTGTTCATGCACCATCATTAACCCATTCCCTCATAGGCTATTTTTAGATCCAACCACTTTGAATAAATCTACCCAAACGGAGCATTAACTAGAGAAAAGGAAAAGTTTAGAATTTTGTAGTTTGAAACCATTGTGATAAATAGAGCAATTGCTCCTATAGGAGCAAATGCTCTATTTATCACAATGGTTTCAACAGGTGACTTTTACAGAGGCATAGAAAGGCATGCATATGTATGGAGGAAAGGGTTAAAAGACAGCTAATAAATATTCATGATTTCATAAATGAATATAACACATAATGGATTACAGTGCTCCCTCCCTACAACGGCCCTCTCAATAACGATTCCCTCCTTACAACAACGCATGTCACTGTTTCCGAAACAACCAGGCTCCAGAAACAACTTTTTTCCATCGTATTTTCTTTATGCCTCCATCAAATCCTATGTTGTGATCACTCTTTAGAATCGTTACTTTGTGACGATTCTAAAGAGTGGTCACAACATAGGGTTTGATTGAGGCATAGCAGTTTTAGTTCTCGAAATACACCTTATCTGGGGATCTATAAACAAGCTAATTATATTTGATTTTCCCTGCCTATAACAACTCCCTTGTCGTTGTAGAGAGGGAGCACTGTAGTAATATTTTGATCTACGTTTCTGATGACACATGGTCATCAATGCATTACATATGAGCAGAAGTGCAGACAAGAACAGCTCCTTTATTTCTCCACTAAACCCTTCGAGATGATTCTAAGGAGTGGTCACAGTATACTGGGCTTGGTGGAGAAATGACAACTTCAGTATTTGGGTATGCACCTTTATCGATATGACAGTGTATGAGTACTGAGTATACAATGATAACTGATAACATTTTACCTGATGAATATCTAACTCATTACTTCATAAAAACTACATTCTATGTCTTTGTAAACAGGGTTATTATGCAGGCCTTTTTCTAGCAATTTTGGGGAAAATGCATTTAATAATTGGGAATATTTCCACACGTAAAATTGAACGATTTGAAAAGCATTTTAGGTTTTCTAATTTGCATTGGTAATGGGTCCTTTTCCTATAGGAGCCATCTGACCAGGGTCTACTTTTATGTTTGCTTATGATGTAATAGATAGTATTCTACAGTTTCTGCCATGGCCAAAAATTCTTATGTCCATGTGCTATCATATAAATTAATTTCATTAATATTCATTAGGTCATCATTTCTTACATACATGTAAATGGAGTAAAGGGTTAAGTAGCAAATATATCATATGTACATGTTATTATGTATATGACATCATGAATATTTATTAGCTCATTTCTATAACAATTACATGTACAAGGACTGGCAGAATCTACGTAACATAATTCCATAGGCAAACAGCAGAATCTGATCAGACATTTCCTACAGGAGCTGTCTGATCTGGATCTACTCTGATCAGACATGTCTTACAGGAGCTGTCTGATCTGGATCTACTCTGATCAGACATTTCTTACAGGAGCTGTTTGACCTGGATCTACTCTGATCAGACATTTCTTACAGGAGCTGTCTGATCTGGATCTACTCTGATCAGACATTTCTTACAGGAGCTGTTTGATCTGGATCTACTGTGTTTGCAAGGTGTTATCAGACGTATAAACATATAATTTTCATTCAATTTATTTGAGACTTATAAACCAGTATCTCAATAAGGCATCATTAACCCTTACTGTGTGAGAAACGAGACACTAATATCCTTCGCAAACAGTGTAGACTCAAATTAGGGAGATCCTAGAGGAGTCTTCTTATCAAGGTACCAAATATTCCTGTGCACATAATTAGCTAATAAAAATTCAGCTAATAAATAGTCATGCTGTCATTATTTCTGACATTAACAGAGCTACATGTACTGTAATTTGCATACTTAGATACTAAAATCATCATTTCTCCACCTAACCCTATGTTCAAGTATGTTGTGACCACTCTTTAGAATCACCTCGAAGAGACAATAATTTCTAAAGAGTGGTCACAACATAGGGTTAGGTGGAGAAATAAAGAATGTTATTCTTGAAAAAAAATTAATTTACGCATAATTATCTGGACGTCTGATGAATAGGGAAAGGGTTAACTCATTCCCGAATATAGACGCCTTTTGACGCCTCTGTAAAAGTCGCTTTGGGAAACAATTGTGATAAATAGAGCATTTGTTCCTATAGGAGCAAATGCTCTATTTATCACAATGGTTTCAAACTACAAAATTCTAAAAATTTCCTTTTCTCTAATTAATGCTCATTTTCGGTAGATTAATTCAAAGAGGTTGTATCTAAAAATAGCCTATACGGGAAAGGGTTAAACAATGATGGGCCATCCCAGGCATTCAAAGGGTTGGTGTGTCTGTAAGAATGTCAGTCTTGAGACCCATCATGCACTCACTTAACTTTACCGTGATTTATCAAACTTGTATTATGACTAGCCTACCGGTAGCACTAATCAATAACAATGATTGAAAAACATAACAAAATGAGCTGTCATTTTTTCTTGCAGGCAGACTGTCTGAGAAATCTTATTTTCATTCCAAGCTAATTCACATGTACTGTACATTTGTACTTGAAATAACATAGACCTTGTAAAAATCGTTCTAAATAAGTGAATAAGTGAAAAATACATCACTTTAGATTTCTGATCTCCAAATACTAAAATGTTCATATCTCTACCAAACCCTATGTAATGTGATCATTCATTAGAATGCCAGTACCGGTATATTACTTGGCTTAAAAATGAAAAACAGTAAAAGCCCACTAATGTGACCACTTAATTAATAAACAGCGACTGGTATCGTTGAAAGCAGGTGGTTGCTTAATGCAGGATGAAAGTAATGCAGAAAGCTCCTATGGGAGCTTTCTGCATTACGTTTGTCCTGCATTAAGCTACCACCTGCCTCTGCCACCCAGAATTATGCCCCTTTTTGGTGGTCGCATTAGAGGGGTTCTACTGTAGTTACTCTTTCACTGTTTAATATTTATGTAAGAAATAATGACATCATAAATAATTCCATTATGGCATAATTATGAACACAGGACATTTTGGCCATGGCTAAGGAATCAGATCTATGTTATACCATAAGCAAACAGAGCAGACCCTGATCAAAAGGAAAGGAATTAAACCATCTGTATACTGAATTATAACATTTGACCCCTCTGTATTTATGAAACAAGCAAACTAAACAACAATTGTCCTTGTTGTTATAAGTTGCAAACAGTGCAGACCCTGGCCAGATCTCTACTTCAGGAACTCTCTCAGGCTGCGATCTCTGTATACACTATTTATAAATCAGGGCTCAAACTAGAGAGTGATTTAGGAGAAAATGTCTCTTGAAGTCTGCTGACTGTTTTATCCCTTCGCTTGCTATTCACGTCAATATACCTACCTGTAAATAGTGAAGACCCAGATGAGACAGCTCCTACAGGAACTGTCTCACCAGGGTCTGCACTATTTACAAGTTGATTGTGCAACCAGTGCACTCCATAGCAGTGATTTCACAGCGAAACACTTGTACACAGTGAAGATATATGTAATTATACAACATGGCATGGTTAAAGAAGGAGAAATGTATTTTAGAATTCAGCAAGAGAAGGGTTAAGCTGAGGGAGAAGTTCAAATGTATAGAACATAATTATAGGGACATACAAATTCAGGAGTGAACTAGTCTTCTCTCTGAATCCTACTAAACTCCTCCCTGAGTGAGAGATCCAGCTTGAGTCCTGCAAATTTAATACACTTGTTTCCCACGTCATGTAAAGAGTTAATAGAAGATGACCAAAATATATACTGGGTACCATTTAAGTGATTTTGAGACAAACTTGTAAGCAGTGTGGATCCAGACATCTGTATAACTTAACCCTTTCCCTCATAGGCTATTTTTAGATCCAACAACTTTTAATAAATCTACCGAAAAGGAGCATTAACTAGAGAAAAGGATTTTTTTTTAGAATTTTGTAGTTTGAAACCATTCCCTTAGGTAAAAGGAAGGCAGTTAACTTGCAGTGATTTAGCAGTGTTTTTCAGAACCAGTAAAAAGCAGTTTTTTAGCAGTTTGTTCTAAACCAGTTTTTAGCAGTGAAAGTGCAGTGAAATCGGCCGAAATATTTAAATGAGCTAGCAGTCATATGAGGTCATAAAAAACTGCAAAATAACTGGCTTACCAGTTATGAACCAGTTAAATGACATCATTAAACTGGAAGAAAAACTGTCCACATTTATTCAGCAGTTAAATTACATCATAAAATACTGGAAGAAAAACTGCAAAATAACTGGCCATTATTTTTAAGCAGTAAAATGACATCATTGAATACTGGAAGAAAAACTGCCAGTATTTTTTGCTGGGGTGGGGGCGGGGAACAAATAAATTTCCATCAAAAGTTTTTTAACATTTTATATACTGTAATGGAAAAACATAACATACGGCTAAATGAAAATTATTATTTATGCTGCAGTTTTCAAAAGGTTCACTCTTAATTTATAAGAATAAGTTAATTGCACCATTACTGGGCATTTTACAAAACACTAACAGATGGCATACAGAGTAGATCCTGTTAAGACAGCTCTCTTACAAGCCCTCTAAACTTGATCTATACTATTTGTACAGAACACATGTACTCCTTTTCAACACAGATGTTATACTACAATAACTGTACAAAATAGTAAGTACATGCTCTCTTGTAAGTTGCAGTCTTGTTTTTAGCCATTTGAATAGATATTTACACCTAGCAAAATTACTTTAACAAATCAAAAGATCCAGAGTGCTGTCTATCTTCTTGAAGAGTTGCTCCATCATGAAACTGTCCCCAAAATCTTATGCAAGTCTATGGTCTTTTGAAAAGATGGTGACAAGTTTTTTCACCTTCATTTTTCTGTTTGACAACTACCCCTTTTCTTCTCTTTGTGTGTCAGGCTTGTTGATCTGGACTATAGGCACAGCTGTATCCCCAGTCCTGCAATAACAAATGTTACTAATAACATTATCATTATCAAAATAATATTAAATCTAATTCTTCCTCCCTGTTTATGTTTTATACACTTAAATTCAACAACCAACAATGAAAGATTTATCATGTTTTGACTGACCTACTTACATACATGTCCAATTTATTGACAAAATTTCATAAATCTGGATATTAAACTTTTTACATCATACACTTCTATGGCTTTGCAAATGGAGTAGACCAAGATCAATCCTGTAAGAGATAACTAATCCCCATCTTCTCTATTTGCTTTTGGAATAATATACTTTCTGCCTAAGCCAGAATTTGTGTTCAAAATTTTATGCCATAATGAAATATAATCTAGTAATAATGTGACGCAATTACTTCCATGAACATTCATGGTATAAAGGGTTACATCTCAACAAATCTTATAGGTCTGTTCCCAACTAAAACAGGTAAGAATATTATTTTACTTGCTATACTTTCATTTTCATTGCAAGCATGACTGCTGGAAAAAAGTAAACATATTCAATTTCTTTTTTAATAAATCTGGTTATTGGTTGTATTTTCATGTCGACTCTCCCCATGAGATGCATGGGTACAGTGATCATCGTCACGTTAAACAGAAATAGAGAGTAGAGGGGTGAAGAGCCAGCTAGAATATTACCCCACCCACCCACTTACATGAAAATCGAAGATAAAAAATATTGAATAATAAAAATCTAATTAGTCTTAATTTATTAGAATTGATAATTAACTCACCATGGCAATTATGGAATTTTAAAAGCCTAATTCAGCTGTGTTCTATCAACTGTCATGCTATGTAATCGACAACTCGACACATTTTTAAAACTAGAAATATTGACAGTTTGTAGCGGGTGCCGGACGTTTCGGTAAATGACCAGTTCGGTAAATTGATATTATATAGTGAATGGTCCGGACGTTTCGGTAAAAAGGTAAATTATAATAATTAAAGGATTAAGTAGATTTATATCGCACCTCTCCCAGTAACTGTTTGACTAACAATGAAACTGTTCGACGATATTTGTGCCACGTTTGCAGTTGTGTTTTAGTTGTATAGTGTATGGATCCTTCGGGGTCTGAATATACCGTATATATTTTTTAATATAAATATGTATATTTATATATTTATTTATTTAAGTCTCATCCATGTACATACGTAAATAGCTACAAAACAGAGGTTGTTAACCAACATAACATGTACACAGCCATTCTTTAAAGAATTATAGGAGACTGTAGATTAATATATCATACATCATTGCACAAGGTAACATCTATTAACAGAGAGTAAAACCATGTGATTCTAGCTAATCTCATGTTAAAGAACTGCAATATGCGTGACAGGATAACATGATCCAGTCCTATTTTTAATAATTCTAATATAAAGCAAAACTGGTATTAATCCTAAAGGTGAAATGATTGATATTAATAATCGTAATATTAATAATTATAAGAATAATGATATAATCATAAATATTGTAATAAACTTATTTATATATTTGAGGAACACAAAATTTTAAACTCGCTTAAATTAAAGCAGATTCTATTTTTTTTCAACTCAAATAGGGGTTTTCGTGTTTTTATTACATCCCTGTCTGCATGGTATATCCTGATCAGAGGACTAATTTTAATTTTGGGTTGCAAATACATTCAAATGGCACTCAATTTTCACTTTTTTCTTCTTTTTTTTTTCGATTTCCCACTTTCATAACGATTATTCCGATTTGGCATAGAAATTTACCCTTTCTATAACTACATCGTATAGTTGAGACCCAACCCATTTATAATGATAAAAGTGACTACAAATCAAACGCTATCCGCCAGCAAAAGGTGTGATATACCGGTATATAAACCTTTAATTACTATAATTTACCTTTTTACCGAAACATTCACTATATAAAATCAATTTACCGAACTGGTCATTTACCGAAACGTCCGTAAATCTTTGTAGCCACCATATTGGTTTCTTCCCAGTATTGTATCATGGGTAATTTACACAGTTGCCAAGACTCAACAACTGATCTTAGGCATTTACAATTAAGGCTATTTAGCATTTTATTTTACATTACCTTGCAACCGATCCTTTGGGCTGGAAAAAACAGCTAGGACAGTATCAAGTTGTTCTTCGCTGCATAGACATTCTATTCCAAGCGGGCTATTTTACATGAAGGCATATGTAACGGTTCTGCCATGGAGTTGATAGAAAGTTTATAAGAAACTGCCAACTGTATACTGGTCATCAAGACATTCACGTCAAACTGAAAATAAACATTAATCAGCGTGAATGTATGTCTGATGTGGATCCTAGTCATTTCAATTATTCGAACACAAATGCATACTGTGCATAATAATACAACGCAATGATACAATAACACTTCGTCCGAAACGTGGATGTCCGAAACCATTCATTTGAACGGAGACCGATTTGAATTTGAAAATCGTCGCAAATAAACACAGTGTTTACAAACTGTAATCGTACAGAATATACCTGAAAATGACACGATTTTAATATTGCATAAAATATACACAAAGACTGAGCTATATTTACCTCTTTGGAGCCCTTTCGGCAATGCAAAACGAAATTATCCACTAACTTCTTCAACCGCCAGAATTTCAGCAGATTTCATACGCTAGGAACCAAACACGCGAAAGGGAACCAGAACGGTTCGGGCCAGCGAGCTTCGTACCTACGATACTCGCACTGGGCCGCATTTACATTTACGGCGAATTAAGTCGTGTTAATCAGCTTGGGTTTGATTTCTGGAATTTAACAAAGCCAAGTTGGGATATTTTAATTAATTTAATTGGTTTACAGAAGCAATTGGTGGTTTTTTTTTTATTGTGATTGACAATTTGATAATTCTTACGCAACCTAGTCTAATTAGTCTAATAAGAGACATACATACGTCTCTGGCCTAATTGTGCAAACCCCCCCCCCCCCCCCCCCCAATCAGATCGGAGAGTGGAAAAAAAAAATTTTGGGGGGGGGGGGGGGGGGGGGGGGGTGTTGTCACCAACTTTAACGTCGGTCGTTACTTTTGAGCCATTACAGAGACTTGATTCTTGGCATGCATAAGTATCTCATAAAGCAGCACAATTTGAGGGGGGGGCAGTCATGTCAAGGTCATCCTTAAGGGTCAAAGGTCAAATGTTTGTTTGTTTGTCAGCAACTTCAACCTTGGGCATACCTTTTGAATCAGTAGAAATAGAGACTTGATATTTGGCATTCATGTATATCTCTTGAAGCTGCACATTTTCAGAAGCGACATGTTAGGGACAAGGTCATCCTTCAAGGTCAAAGGCCAGATATATACATGTAGGTCAACTAACTTACTTTCGAACCAATAGAGATATATAGACTTTATATTTGGCATTTACATATGTATCTCATGAAGCCTAGCTCACAGTTTGAGTGGTGACATGACAATGTCAAGGCCATCCTCCAAGGTCAAAGTACAAATGTTTAGGTATTACATTTGCTATACTGTGGGGGCATATAGTGTATATATAACGTTTCACAAACACATCTTGTAACCTTAGATGGAGTTGTTTGTTATCTATATTTCATTGGTTAATAACATAAATTAATTGACCAACGCAATAGGGGCGATGCTACATGGGGAAGGGGGTATATATACCGGACCAGTGGATGGAGATAATTGATCTCACGCTGAGCCAGAATGATCAGTGTCTGCACATTTCCACATTCAAAGAGGCAACTTGGCGCCATGCCAGGCAACAGGGCGCTAGCAAATAAGGAACGGGTGATGCGCCAGCTATTTCTTATACTAGCTGGATCACTGATCGTCAGCTTGATATGGAATCTACATTGTCATTATACTATTAGTAATAAAATAATTGCTAGCTCGAATTTGTTTTCCATTTCTATAGTAGATATAGGATCCTCTATACCTATAACTTTTAAAGGTTTACAGTTTTTATCATGCAGTAAAATGAAAACTGCTATAAACTGGTTCTTCTGTTCAAATAAAAGCAACCAGAAAACTGCTCCAAGAAAAGTACTGCTATTTACTGCAAATTAAACCATTTTTTCAGGTAGCAGTTATGTTTTACTGTTAAAAACTGTCACAAATGAATGGAGCTATACATGCAGTTTTTAGCAGTTATTTGAAAACTGCAGTAAACTGCTCACCAACAACTGATGGCCATGATAAAATACTGCTAAAGAAGGCAGTATTTTCAAAATACTGCTATTTCACTGCTAAAAAACTGCAGTTTTTAGCAGTTCTTTTTCCTAAGGGTTGTGATAAATAGAGCATTTGCTCCTATAGGAGCAAATGCTCTATTTATCACAATGGTTTCAATAGGTGACTTTTACACAGGCGTAGAAAGGCGTATTTATGGAGGAAAGGGTTAAGAGAATCCCAAATAATTTATATGTACACTCTGAATGTATTCTGAAAGAATCAAATGCTATGATAGAAACTGTATAACGTATTATGAGATTTATGTTATTTCTTCAGCAAACAGAGCAGACCCTGATCACATGGCCCCTACAGGAGAGATATATATATATATATTTTAATCTTTGGTGCAATACTAAAGCACATTCAAACCGGTAACACGACTTACCGAAATACCCCAAAATTTAACACAAACCTTTAATGAATACTGAACAGGAAAAGGGCCAAGCAAACATTTAGAGTACATGTACACCCTGATCACATGTCTTTGATGCAATACTATTAACCCTTTCCTCCATAAATACGCCTTTCTACGCCTCTGTAATAACCACTTCTTGAAACCATTGTGATAAATAGAGCATCATAAGTTGCTCCTATAGGAGCAAATGCTCTATTTATCACAATGGTTTCAAACTACAAAATTCTCAAATTTTACTTTTCTCTAGTAAATGCTCCTTTTGGGTAGATTCATTCAAAGAGGTTGCGTCTCAAATAGCCTATGGCTGAAAGGGTTAAAGCACGTTCAAACCTTGAGTATAATGAATATTGACACCATTTTGGGAAGATAACCCATACCTCTGATTTTGGATTTTTTAGCCGTAAGAAGATTTCAACAAATTCACTCCCACAAAATTTAATGTCCATTGCATACACATAATAGACCATGAGTCAGGGCAAAACCTCTAAAATTCATAAACAGCAGACCCAGACCAGACAGCTCCTACTGGGTCTGCTGTTTGTTTATGAATTCCATAAACCATGAACCCAGATCAGACAGCTCCTGTAGGAGTTAGTCTGCTGTTTGTTATGAATTTTAGTGTTTTTGGTTTGACTGAATTTTCTGGCTAAACTTTACCTCTAAATTGGGAATTTTCAATCAAATTGGGGAAAAAAAAACACTTTTCACCATTGGGAACAGAGCCCAATAACGGCAAAATATCACTTGAAAAAAACCCTCGACTGAACAGGGAAAGGGTTAATTCTTTACTCCATAAATACGCCTTTGCAAACAGAGTAGACCCAGATCAGACCGCTCCTATTGGAACCGTCTGATCAGGGTCTGCTCTGTTTGCTTATTGTAGAATATAGATATGATTCTATAATTTGTGCCATGGTCAAGAATTCATTTTTCCATATGCTATTATAATACTTAATCCAATTGATATTCATGATGTCATTATTTCTTACATGACTGTTCATGGAGTAAAGGGTGAAGCAGAAGGAGTACACGTACCCCCTCATCACATGGCTCCTACAAGAGATACAACTTCATCTTTGATGCAATACAAAAGCACATTCAAACCTATCATGAACCATCTGTCTGCTTAAAATACTGCATACATGAATTTTCATTGAAAAAACGAAAATTACCCTTATAACCCTTTCCCGCTTTTTCAGGCATATGCAAACAGAGTAGACCAAACCTTAAAGGTCCCGTAGGAGCTGTCTGATCAGGATCTGTTCTGTTTGCTTAATAAATTATGTAGATCAGGGTCCATGCTTATAAAACTTTTAGTTGAGTCTGAGTTCGTTCTCAAGATTTTGAATCAAAAGCTTGAGAACTCAAATCTGACCAATCAAAAGCTTGAGAACGAACTCAGACTCAACTAAAAAGCTTTATAAGCATGGACCCTGATTCTACAGTGTTTGTTTAAGCCAAATATTCTCTTGAAAATGTTACACTATATACTAGAAAACTGACACAGTGAGAGAGGGCCCTGTAATCAAGGGCAGATAACTAGACATTGTGATCTGATTCAATCCAAAAACTATAGGCATCTTCCTCTAATGATACTAAGCATATGCCCTTAATATGAAACCAATATGTGAAGTAATGTTTTTGATTTATCGAGTCACATCAAAGGGTTGATGGACCGCCAGAAAATGTGATTCCTACCAATGCAGGGCCCTAAAAAACAAGTAATGGGAACATTGAATTAACAATGCCATAGTCCCATACCAGCTGAATTTTTATTCCAACTGCTGTAATTCTGTGACTAATCAATGTAGCGTAACAAATTTCAAACCTGATCTGTAACTTATTATAATACAGGTACATACTATATATAACGTAAATATCTGCTAGGGTTTAAAGAAAATCCGGAAAACCTAAAATTTCTGAAATTTTCTATGTCCAACTGCTATAAATTCCGTGAAAAATCAACATAGCGTAACAAAATTCAAGCTTGATCTGTAACTCATTATAATAAAGCTATACATACCAAATATCATTTCAATATCTGTAAGGGTTCTAAGAAATAAAAAGTCCAGAAAACCAAAGTGTGACTGACTGACTGACACACAGACAGACTTGACTGTTGGACAGATAGACGGACAGATGGAGTGCAAACCTATAGTCCCCTTCTGCATTGCTGTTAGGGGACTAATAACATTAATGAAGTGATCAATTCACAGAGCTACAGATAACAGTGCGTACTCAAATACTAAACTCGTCATTTTTCAACTTAACCCTATGTTGTGACCACTCTTTTGAATCGTCTCGAAGAGACAATTCTAAAGAGTGGTTACAACATTGGGTTTGTTGGAGAAATACAGAAGTTATACTCCAAAATATTTTCATTTACGCATCTTATCTAGAACCCTGAATTCATGCATAAATGTTCATCAGGAAAAGGGTTAATGGTTCTTATATATTTATTCAATTTAGCGAAGTGGTACTTACCAATAACCAGTATATAGGCACATTATATAGAATATTTCTATTAATAATTCAGGACCAGATCAGCATATTTAGTACTATCTATAATCTAGTCTGTCAAATAGTGTATGTCAGAACCCATTTAGTACTATCTATAATTTAGTCTGTCAAATAGTGTATGTCAGAACCCATTTAGTACTATCTATAATCTAGTCTGTCAAATAGTGTATGTCAGAACCCATTTTAGTCATTGCCTAAAACATGCAAAATTGTTGACAAATTACAATTGTGATCTCACTATAAGATTAATTACGGCAACGTATCGCAATCTTAAAATTAACAAATTTAACACATTCCCGCATAGGCTATTTTAAGACCCAACCTCTTTGAATAAATCTGCCGAAAAGGAGCATTTACTAGAGAAAAGGAAAATTTTAGAATTATATATAGTTTTGAAACCATTGTATTAAATGGCGCATTTGATCCTATAGAACAAATGTTCTATGTATAACAATGGTTTCAAAAGGTGACTTTTCAGAGGCGTCAAAAGACGTCAAAATGCAGGAATGAGTTAAGTATGTCATAGGTTGTGCACAACCAGAGACCTCAAACAAATGTGAATGGGTATGGCAATTGTGAAGATGATATGTACCCCAAAATGACAGCTTTGAGTTTGATCGCAAATCAAAGGGGTCACCCTGTTTCATACCAAAATGACAAAAAAATACTCAAAGTTTAATGGGAGATAAATCCGCATTGCTTGGCATTAAAGACATGAAAACTGCTTCTTCTACATCTACTAATAGTGGTATTTTATGTTAAAGACTAGGGCTGTCACGGTTAGACAATTCTTGAACCGGTTAATCGGGAACGCCGAACCGAACCGTAACCGGTTAACCGCCATATTTATCATCCGTGTCAGACTGTATATATGATAAAGCATGGTGCGCTATATATTCAGAAATTAAATCCTATTTGGGCCGATATAAGACTTGAAAAACCTGTTGACATCCTGCTTGACTCATTTGTTGACCGAAATCATATAATCATTCATTTCAATCTGGTAGATTTATGACGAAAGTGAAAGTAAGAATCGTGTTTACCTTTCGAGTCTCAACTTCCGCTTGACTGGTCTACTGTAAAATTATCAACTTCCGTTATGAATGTGTACTGACTAAAAGTGCAGGTTCGATAGCCCTTCCACTTTACCGTAATGCTTGTAATAGTACACACTACACAGAGATGAGGAAAACTGGATAAAATTGAGAACAAACAAACATTGGTTTATTGGTAGACACGTATACATGATTAACCACCGTTAGGCAAGTGGAAGACTGTGTTACCTTTCAATTAGATCTGAGAACTAGAGACAGTTTTTTTTAAAATTAGCATGTAAAAACGTGATACGTAGCTCGACGTGAATTATGTTATGTATATGGTTTACAGCCTCGAAAAGTCAGATACCTGCGCTTTTCTCCATCATAGCATGTCGAAGGGAAACAAAATGACTTAAATGAGATATGACAGTATAAATTAATATTTTTAGCGTAATTTACTTTCCCAAATTCTTACAGCCGGTTCACGGTTAGTGAAATTTTGAACCGGTTAGAACAACGAATCGAACCATCAACGATTAACCGAGTAACCGTGACAGCCCTATTAAAGACACCAACTATCAATTTGTTTATATGCAGATAGACTGACCGGCCACCATTGTGATTCCAGTATACCCCACTCAAAAAATGTTTTTGGGGTTATAAAAGTACCGTAAGTATTTTTCTGTAATTCCAGGCTGTTTTCTCGCATCTACACCAGGCAGTTGAAAGGACCCATTTTCAATGCCATATGAACATGCATTTTCTTCAAAATTGCCAGAAAAAGGCCTGAATGAATGAATGAATGGTGTTTTACGGCCCATCGACACTGATGGTCATTTAGTGCCGAATCAATAATGTAAATAAAAATATAAGATGAAATCAAATAGAGACAATCTCAGTAGATTATGTAAATGTCAGTCCCGATCAACAGGGTTGTAAACAAAAAAAGGACATTTAAAACATAATTATATCCAAATGTATATCCAAACAATGTTTATTTCAAGCTATTTAAAAATTTGAAATACTAAGAGTCTAGAATCTCTGGAAAATCAGTCAGCTGAACATGTTAAATCAAGATCTAGCTTTTATTCTTATGGTGATGGATCTACAATTTTACCAATAAGTTTTTTGGGCAATTAATGTCAAAAGACATACTTATGATTATTAATACGGTCCTAGGATACTAGAGAACAAGTCTGTTACATGTAGACCCTGCCAGAAAATTGTGTATGGGTCCCTTTAACAAAATAAAAACTCACATGTATGTATATTGTACCACAATACACAAAGTATTTTAAGTTTATCCTGCATTGCTGAAGTTTTGGTTTCACATATTCTCATGAACCTTTTATCTCATATAAATGCCTTTTCACGCATTACAGAGTAGACCCAGATCGGATGGCTCATGTGATCAGGGTCTGCCCTGTTTGCTTATGATTTTATAATAAATCTGTTTCTACAGTTGTTACTAATTATCAAATACTCCTGTATACATAATTATGCAAGTATAAAAATTTAGCTAATAAAATAATATTCATGATGTCATTATTTCTTACATGAATATTCATAGAGTAAAGGGTTAAGTCTGACAGATTTTCAAGACTGTCAGACCTATAATGTCTTAAACTTTTTTCAAAGTTTAGTGAATTTGCCTGCTTGTAGATATGGCATATATTCTAAAAGTATAATCTGTAGACCTAAAATTAAAGCTAAAAGACAGAACTCAAATGGATCCAAAGACACACATGTGACACTTTCGAGCTGACTCCAAACGGCTCAATAAAATTGACCTACTTTTCCCAACGAAGTCAAGCGAAGTTTCATGTCAAGCTGCAGTAAGACTATCTCAAGTTATTAGATAATCTATGTTAGAATTTACTCTGACATATTTAGCTTTGTGTCAAAAGAAACTTGTTATTTGCGGAAGATATGCTGTATTATTTTTTTCATACTGACATTGAATGCGCACTTTAAAACCAACTGTGCATTTATAAGCACCTTATTAAAACACTGCACGGCATTAAAATTGTCAACTGCAATGTTGTTTATAGAAAATTAATAAATCTGTATAAACTGCATAGTCTATAACTTATATATTATATGTCAAAATGGAAGCAACTAGAAAGAAAACTACGCACCACTGAATCTGCCATGCAATTAGCGCTGCCGAATTTCTATTTGATGTTCCAGAAAGCACCGATGTTTACACTGCACGCGCAAACTGTCACACAACCAATATAGAATCAAATTGCTTTGATAAATCACTATTTAACATATACTGTATGTCACATCCATGGATAAATGAAGTGTTTTCGTCGGTTGTTTTTCCTTCGCACACTTGTTTCAGACTAATATTGTTAATTTGACGGCTGTTTACATCAATGAAAATTGAAAATATGAATGACATAAGCGACTTACTTTTTTTATTGGCTATTCTGACAGCCATCGGAGATTTGGGACAGCAGATAAGCAAAACAAGACTAGTCAGAATGTTAAGTATAATGCGTCTCTGGACTAGTGGCAGTTGTCTGTGTAGATCTTTAATGTTTTGTTTCAGAAAGAAATTGAACTCTTTCAATATGATTAGTTGCTTTTGCTTTTCACTCACACACTCACTCACTCACTCACATATTCATTCATTCATTCATTCATTCACTTACTCGCCCACTCACTCACTCACTCAATCACGCACTCGCACACTCACTCACTCACTCACTCACTCACATATTCATTAATTCATTCATTCATTCATTCATTCATTCATTCATTCATTCACTTACTCGCCCACTCACTTGCTCGCTCACTCACTCATAGATTCACTTGCTAATTCATCATTCATTCATTCACTTGCTTCGCTTACTCACTCACTCACTCACCGACCCAGCTAAAACCCAGCCAACCACTTGGCAACCCACTACAACCAATCCACCAACCCACCAGCAAATGAATGAATGAATGATCGAATGAATCAATCAATAAATCAATCAATCAATCAATCAACCAATCAATCAATCAAATCAACCAATCAAATCAATCAATAGTATAAACAAACTGAAGTAGGACACGCGCCTAACTAGGAAGTCTCTCGTAGTTTCTAGGAAAAGTTTACAGGAAACATTATTGACACAGAGGAGGTAGTTAAAGTGAGATTAGTAGAAACAAGTAAAATCTTGATGCATGCAGAGCATCAAAGTCGCCGCCAAAAAGTATTTACTTTTATAACTTTATGGAATATGGAGTTAATATGGAGTCATGCAATCACCTCAGAGAATAGTCCGTTCATGCATTCCTTTTGAATATTTGCTTAAATTTTAATAGATCTAGTCTATTTTGCTTTTGACTAATAAGAACTGAAGAAATTGTCATAAAAATAAACCAAATACCATCAGTTCAAAAGAAAGAGGGACTATAGATGCATGCATGGAAGGCCTTGCAAACAGAAGTGATCCGTTGATTGGTATAGAATGCTTCTTAAGATGATTCAATTAGTTTTAGACAACAACACATTTTCTTTTCGAGATATATAGAACTTTCATACAAAAAGATGGGATGGCAATTGGTTCAAAATTAGGAAAGAATATTTTGCTTGTGCATGTATGAGGAAATGCGATGAATAATAATGATTGATGTCACACAAAAAAGTGCCCATGTTTAACAAGAGATTCATTGATGATGGTTTCGGGATCTGGGATGATTTTGTGAAACATGCAAACAGTATTCACCCGATTCTTCCTGTCACCCTCCTAGTACAAATAAAAGCATAGCATATGGTTTGGGACTGAGAACTAAGGGTATGTGCGAAAGAGAATCCGACTATATTAGCACGAAGTAAGTCTGTATTTACTTCGTGATATTAGGGAAAGAAATAAACTCAATGGTCAGTTGAGGAAGACAGGATATAGCGGCAGGATGATAGAAAATCAGTTGGTAAGGGTGGACAAACTTGACAGATCTGCCACTTTAGCAAAGAAACAAAGTGATAATAGAAAAATGAATAGGGTCCCTTTAGTTTTGACATATTCAAATCTACTTCCAAATATACATGACATTGTAAAAAACATTCAAAGATTTTGCACCAATCTGAGCGACTGAAAGAAGTATTTCAACAACTGCCAATTGTTGCATTCAGGCGTGATAAAAATTCTATGTGACACACTGGTGCATTCAAAAACTAACCGGATTGTTAAGCCAAGCAATATACGTGTAGTTTGTTCACGGGTTTGTACTACTTGCAGTATTCTTGAAATGTCAAGTATTAGGGACACAAATAGGCACTCAGGTTACAATGTGTCTACTAATAGTAACTGTAGAGAAAGAAATGTAGTACATGTACATGTATATGCAATTAAATGCAGTAAATGTAATATAATTATGGTGTACGTGGGCGAGATCGAGAGAGAAATTCGGGAGAGAATGAAAGAACATTTGAGTGATGTAAGGCATGAGAGGGAGAAGCCAATAAACAGACAGTTTGGAGTCGGTGGTCATTGTAGTGATGAGGTTAGATTTGTAGTTTTGAAACGGATGTTCAATGCATGTACATTGCTGCTATTTGCACCAAACTGAGCGAATGAAAGAAATACTTCAAAAACTGCCAATTGTTGCATTTAGGCTACAAGGGTCTGTACCGCTTCATGGGGGTCTACATGTACTATATAATATATTTATTGTATAACATATATAGACTGTCATGAAGCGGTTTAGACCCCTGTGGTTCAGGCGTGATAAATATCTATATGACACATTGGTGCATTCAAAAACTAACCGGACTGTTAACCCAAGCAATGTAGTTTGTTCACGGGGTTGTACTACTTGCAGTATTCTTGAAATGTCAAGTAGGCCTATTAAGGACACAACTAGGCAATCAGTTTACAATGTGTCTACTAATTGTAGTTTTGAAACGGATGTTATATGCATGTAGAATTAAAAGACAGATTCATGAAACTGCATGATTGGATATGGTCGGAGACTGAGAACTTACAATTTGGCTGTACGTAACATCAAGGAGGATAATGCATGCACGGCGTTGTTGCGCTCATGAAATCATTTGATGCCGTCATGGCATTATAGATAACATCCCAACGTCACCATGACGCTTGATAAACATTGTTCTTTGATTTTATGGCTGAATGCATGTAAGAAAAATGTGACATGTATTTTGACATGATAATCTTTGAAAAAGGCCTTTAGTTGTCGAAATATTAGATCATGCAGAGCTATTCAAGTATATATGTATTATATTAATTCCCTTTTTGGAATATTTTCTTCGGGCTGCAATTTATTCCTATCCCAAGGGACTGGCTCCTGTTTCTTTTTTCAATATTTTTGTAAAACAAAAATGGACATGTAATTCTACCGTTGAATCTTTTCATTTTCACTACCTATCTCTATATATCTCTGTGTACTGCCAACCACAGGTGCTAGGCGTGTGGCCATTTCACAAATACTGCTTATAAATACCTTCAAATACGTTTAGACATCATAACTTGACATTATAAAAAAAAGAAAAAAATGAAAAAAAATTTTTTTTTATTAAAATTAGTAATATACTATACGAAAAAAAAAAATTCATTTTTTTTTCTTTTTTTTTATAATGTCAAGTTATGATGTCTAAACGTATTTGAAGGTATTTATAAGCAGTATTTGTGAAATGGCCACACGCCTAGCACCTGTGCTGCCAACCCCTCTCTCGAGTGTTATAGGCAGGAAAAGGTGCACGTCGGAACTGTTAGTAGCAAAAGGTGATATGTATAAAAGTAAAAACACTAATATGTAACTAATACTGCATCCTCACCACTGCCTGCCTGAATTGGCCATGGTCAGACAGGGTTGCGATGTTACAGGGAAGCTGGTTCCAAAGGGTAATACAATGGGGAAAGAATGAGAATTTCTATGATAATACTTCGATCTATAATTAGAGTTTTTGCAGTAAATGTTTTTCTTTTAAGTATGTGTTCAATTTCTTGTTCTTTTAAGTTTGTGTTATAGCCAGATTTTGTCACCAACAAATTCAGAAACACGTCCAGCGTTGGTGACATATGTTAGACCACCTGGACTGGCAGTCATTGGAAGCCAGGAGATGTAATACACGGCTAACAACTCTCCGTAAGATAATCCATAATGAAATTAACATTAGAAAAGATCTTCTCTGACATCCACCCAAAATGCCACACAAGACATGCTCATCCAAACACATTCCAGACACTCCAATGCAGAACACAAGACTAGGAAATATTCCTTCTTCCCCAGAACTATTGTAGACTGGAATTCTCTACCATCTGATATTACATCAAGCCACTCAGTAACTACCTTTAAATCCCCTATCAGCTCTCTTTATTAATTTGTTTTGTTCTGCGTCCTCTTTCGCATAACACTCACACCTCTGACATAATCTTCAACTTGCTGAAGATGGTCAGTATTATTTAGATGTACTGTCCATTTCAATTTACTTTGTCACTGAATTTTAGTCGATATTTTTTTCATTTCGAGTCAGACTGATCTTAAATATACTTCATTTGATCGCATCGTTTTTCAGGAACTCCCATGCTAAATATCCATTAATATCATTTAGTAACAAGTAATAAAATGCCGAAAATGCATTTTCTACATGCTATTTCGATCAGCTGTTTCTTTGCAAATGGCCGCTGTATGTATGGATCATGGAGCGTATCATTTTTCAACAGGGGTGAATAGCATACTGATATGAAATAAATGACGTAATTTCGTATATGACGTCAACTTTAAATAGCTATAATTACCCTTAGTTAAATTCGAACGTTCCACTCGACGTCAATCGTCCGGTAAACGGACATTAGCCCACCCGGACCACAGCCCACCCGGATGACAGCCCACCATTTCTCTAAGGGCGGACATTAGACCACTCGTGTTTTTGAGGGGGCGGACATTAGCCCACTCGTGTTTTTTTATGGGCGGACATTAGCCCACTCGGACAATAGACCACTCGCGCTGAATATTAACGAGGCGGAAATCATCGCACCCGGACATTAGACCCCTCGAGATTATAATATGTGTTTATTCACACTTCCAATTAGTTGAAAGTCGTTGTAATTACCCATGATTTATCAAATTTTCAGCTACTCTTACTGGCTCTTTATGTTACAGAAAAAGGTCTCTTTCGGATGTTTGGCCCCTAATTATCTTAGTTATAATGTTTGTTTATGTTTCATAGCACTGCACTGTTTGATAAATCATGGATTATTAGCTACAACCTGAAAAATACTGTACTGATACTGTAATTAAATTGAACGACTGTTATTTATTTCCCAAATTTATTTCTATTTAATAAACACGAACACTGCTTTCAATATAATCAGAACTTTTAATAGATCTTTGCTCCGATCTAAAGTCGAAGATATTATTTTTTACAGTCATTTGGCCTTACAGACATACAGAAATAGGTGAGCAAATGATGAGGGGTCTAATGTCCGGTTGGGCTGATGTCCGCCTCGTTAATATTCAGCGCCAGTGGTCTATTGTCCGAGTGGGCTAATGTCCGCCCATCAAAAAACACGAGTGGGCTAATGTCCGCCCTCCTCAAACCCCCGAGTGGGCTAATGTCCGCCCCTTAAAAACACGAGTGGTCTAATGTCCGCCCTAAGAGAAATGGTGGGCTGTCATCCAGATGAGCTGTGGTCCGTATGTCCTAGAACCCAATCGTCCACCATTTGCAATTTGAAATGAACGTGTTTACAATAGGAAAACATTGTTTTTATGCATGACATATATTTATTTAAAGATGGATTCAAGCAAAGACCTATGATAACACATCATAGGTCTTTGATTCAAGGGACAATCGGGCACAGATTTCATGAAAAATGATGACACCAGTGGTTTAAATTTGATCTCGATCCGGTAAGAAATAAAAAAAATTATCGATTCAAATTCAGTGATAAAGTAAATTGAAATGGACAGTAGATGTGTTTCTCATTTCTCAAAACACAGACTGATCTTGGTCTACTCTGTTTGCAAAAGTGGCAGGCGTCTGTAAGGAAAAATGGTTAAAACAGTTTAAATTTTATTTACTAATACATGAGTTTATGTTAATGTACTTATTTGAACACTCATTTACTAACATCTCTTTCCAGACTTTTTTTTAATTACATGGTGGTCGGGGGGGGGGGGGGGGGGGGGGCGACGTTCTTATAGCCAGACTTGGTGGTTGTGTCAAGTACCCGGATGTTGTCATTGGTTTCAACATGGCGGAAGAAAATTTGTGACCACGAAGAGAACTGTGCTTATTCAGTGCATTTTTGTCCTATCTCAAGACGACGAATGTAAATGGAAATTAAAAATGTTATCGGATATTGCAACGAACACCCTGTATACGACTGAACAACATAACATTCAATAATTTTCTTCACAGGTCCCGAAAAATGTAAGGCGAAATATTGTGTGCAGTGCTTTCATGTTTAAACGCATTTCTGAAAATTACTAAAGTGACCATGCAAGTTGGATAAAAAGCGTCTGTATGTCTTGAGCACACGGCCAGTAAGCATATTTCAAGCACATTGTCAGTGCGGCCTGTTCTTGTCCCCACCTCCCCCACCCTCCATTTTCTCAGTTAAAAGCTATGGTCAATTCCTATGGATTCGTGGTACCCAATCGATTTCAGCACAGATTTTATTTCCGTGACCCAGTCAGTGTTACAATTCAAGTATACATACATATGAATAATTTCATGTTCAGAATACTGAAATAACGTTCGATGCTGTCTGGTCTACTTGCGCACCTAAGCACCAGTACTACCTTCATGGCACTCAACTACAATCTGCTGACTCGGCAAAGTACCTTGGTGTGGATATTTCACATGACTTATCCTGGGAGGACCACATAAACAGAGTTACAAAAAAGGCAAACCAAACCCTTGGCTTTCTTCGCAGAAACATAAAAGTACGCTCAGAACCCCTGAGGGCAAACGCATACATGACACTTGTAAGACCCTTACTAGAGTATGGCTCTGAGGTATGGTCGCCACATACACAGACCCAAATAGATCAAATAGAGGCAGTACAGCGAATCCTTAGACTGGCGAGTCCCGTCCAAATGCCTTCTTTATCTATATTGCAAAAGATCAGATACAACATTCTTTTTTTGAACGTTTTCCTGTTTTGAACGTTCGAGAGAGTTTAAAAATTGTCCCAACCACTAATAACGTTTTCCCGTAGTGTAGCGGCGACAACGGCCATGCATGGGAATAGATTAATCATGAAAATTGCTTAAAAGGTGTGTTAATTTGCAAACACACTAGCGAAAACGCAAACTTATTATTAGACAGTCCTAATTGTAATCGCAAATTTCGTTTAATATTGAGTAAATATGTTTGTATATATGTATAGACAGTACATGTGTCAGTGATATTGAAAATGTCGTCTACAACGAAATTCACGATTTTTTCCAAATTTATGTCAATTGACTCAAATAATAATACATGTAGATCTAATTCAAATGAATCGGCAGCTAAATAAAAAAAATGACGAGTTGAGCCACAAAAAAAGAACAGAAAAAAGCAACCCGCCAGTTGAAACGGTTAGATGGGAGGAGGATTTCAAAATTTAGTTAAAAACAGTGTTGGTTGGACGCTGGCGGCAATGTTTGTAAAATGTTCTGCTCATACGGGCCCATGCAGGTATTGACTTACTGTACATAGCCTTTTCCTATCCCGGCCTTTCCCTGTTCTATGTTTATTCCAAACTTTCGTACCTACTGAATATTCATAGACAAAATAGTTATAATTTAATGAAATATGGAAAGTGGAACATAGTAGCCATTTTAGAAAGTAAATACACAGACCTATCAAACTCCATTAGCAAACAGAGCAGACTCTGATCAGACGGCTCCTCTGGAGCCGTCTGATCTCGGTCTACTCTGTTTGCAAATGCGTGAAAACACGTTTAAATGAGGGAAAGGGCTATTAATCGTTTATACTGTTTGTCAAAAAGTGCCTGAGTACTGTAGATCCTGTATGAGCTCTCTGATCGATGTCACTGTCTGCACTGTTTACGGGAACTATCATAATTATGCTACAGCATACTGCGACATATTTATAAGAGTGTTTGCATGAAACTATTGACAATTTTGGGACTTTTTATTGTTTTAATTATCTTTTTATCATATATTTGTATCAGTAAAACAAGCTTAATGCAAATTAATTATTCTTGACAAGTTAGATGACATACTAGTTTGATTTTGATAGAAAAGGAATTGCAATTTAAGTTGGAACAAAAAAGCGAGTTGAAATTTCAACAATTAACTCACAATTTTTTTTGCAAGTTGGGAAAAAAAAGTAATTCGAGCCCTGACATATTAACAAGCCCTTTTCTGTATTTCATAGAGCTAGGTCACCGAAATAAACTCTGTGTTGAGAAAATTATGTGATTACACAATGCATGAATCGATAGGGTACCACAAATCCATAGGAAATGACCATAATTTCTTTTTTCCAAAATGGCGTATAAATAGCACCCAGTTTAATGCTTTGATTATGGCCCTATAAAGGTCAATGAAAGGGTTTGTAGATCGAATGGTCCACATGTTAACGAGCGCTTTTCATATAGGCTATTGACAAAAACTGGGTCACAGAAATACACTCCATATTGGCAAGATTATGACATGTGATAACAAAATGCACGAATCGATAGGGTATTATGAATCCATATAGGAATTTATAGGCATACATAAATTTTAAACTGTTATGTCATCCGACTATAAATGAAATTTGTATTTTGTATTTGAGTTCTGTAGTGGTTCTGGTGTGTGGAGCTCGTATAGCAGCCTGGGTAGCTCAGCTGGTAGAGCTTTCGCCCTGTAAACAAGGAGTCCTGCTTTTTGAGTCCTACGCCATGCTTGAACTGCTTCACTTTTCCACCTGTAACTTTAATGGTTTCAGAAGTGTTTGACAACCCAAGCAGTGGGAAACACAGTCTGTGAGAGCTGGGACAGCTCTGAAAAAGTGAAAGGGGAGGAGAGTAGTGGTTTTGGTGTTCAAATCCCGCACCAGGGTTCACCTTTCCTCCTGTTATTTTAGTTCACAAGCTCTATGTTAGTAAATCTTTGAGGCATTACCTGGAACCATTACCATTACCAGTGTAAAGAAATGAATTTGAAAGCTACTGTGTTTGAAGAAGGTCAACAAATAAATATATATATATACATGATTAGGTATTGAAAGCAATTAGTTGTCAATAATTCTGAATCTAATAGGAACTAAGGTTCATGTAAAATGGCGATTAATACAAAACTAGTGCTCAGTGCATATTTTTATACACACAAGTCCCAACTTTCCCGTAAGAAAAACATCCTGCAACCTGCAAATGTACATGTACACACAGATTAATCCGGAAGTCAAAGCCTGATATTTTACCTCAAATTAGTTCCAAAGCAAATAGGCGTTTATTGGAGGGAAAGATTAAATTAACCCTTTCCTCATTTCAACATTATTCACGCCTTTGCACACTGTCTAACCCAGATCAGACGGCTCCTATAGGAGATGTCTGAGTAGGGTCTGCTGTGTCTAACCCAGATCAGAGGGCTCCTATAGGAGCTGTCTGAGTAGGGTCTGCTGTGTTCATGAAATTATAATACATGTAGAAGTATGAAATTATAATACATGTACAGTAAAACCTCTCTATAACGGCCACTAAATTACATCTAGTATTTTGTGTTAACGGCAGTTGGCTGCTTAAAGCAAGGTGAAAGTAAAACAGAACGCTCAGCTGCTCTTATAGGAGCGTTTTGTTTTACTTTCACCTTGCTTTAATCGGCCACCTGCCCTAAATATCAATTAATCAACACAATTTAGTGTTCTGGAGACGTTTAACTGTACATGTAGATGTATATACTACAAAAACCAAAATCTCCAGTATACATTTGCAAAATCTATAAAATTTCGACTAATAACTGATGTCATCATTTCTTACATGAATATTCAACAGCAAAAGGGTTAACACTCTAGGCTGGAGTTTGTTTTTGTTTTTGTTTTGTTTTTGATAAGACTGCTGGAGTTTGTTTTTGTTTTTGTTTTGTTTTTGATAAGACAAGTATTTAGGAAATTTAAAATATTTTCTACGCCAATCACTGTCCTGCTGATATTTATTAGAATCACCTCTAATAAGTAGCAGTTTCAAATGAGTGGCAGTAAGATAGCGTTTGACTTAAAAATAAGATATTTTGATATATCAATACACGTTCATCTTCTATCTACAGTTATGATGTAAGATTGATGCAGAGCTCCAGATAAGATGAGTAAATTGAAACATTTTCATGAATAACTTCTTTATATGTCCACCAAACCATAGACTGTGACCACTCTTTAGAATCTTCTGAAGAGTGGTCACAGTATAGGGTTTGGTGGAGAAATGACAATTTAAAATATTTGGGTATGCACCCTTATCTGTAGCTCTGTGTGTGTATTGACACACATTGGTAACTTACATGGTTTCAACATGGATACTTTCAGAATATATGAATTTTTGTTTATGAATTTGATAAAGAATTTAGAGCCTGGCAAAACACAGTATCTGTCTTTTTGTGACTTATGTGGGTTTACATTATGTTCTGAAAGCATTGAAAATATATTTTTTCCATGACACTGTCCATTTGTTTGTTTCATTATTCGTAGTGATATGCTTACACAGTAGAACCAAGATGTCTAATACAGATCAAGAAAATATTCAGAGGTATTCTCCTCAGCACCCTCTTCCGGATGGAATTCAGAAAATGGAGAGAGATGAAACTATTTGCAGGTGAACTATTTCTTCATTTACAAGTCTTTCTTTAAGTAAACCCTTCACTCAATAGATACACCTTTCTACACCCTTGCAAGCAGAGTAGACCAAGATCAGATGACTCCTGTAGGATCCATCTGATCATGGTCTGCTGTACGTGTTTGCTTATATAAATGGAATAATATACATCCGATTCTACCAATACCATTTAGCATCCTGTGTACATAAGCAATTCTAAAAATTCAACTAAAAGATATTCATTATGTCATTATTTAGAGCCACAGATAAATGTGTGACTGTTCAAATATTTAGAATCACCTCATTGAGACATTTCTAAAGAGCACTGTCTATTCTAAGTGTGTGTGTGTGTGTTGGGGGGGGGGGGGGGGGGGGATAAGTCCCTCTTTTTGAAAATCCCCCCATATTTTTTCTATTTTCTATATACATAAATAAGGCAAATCCATTAACCCTTTCTCTCATGCAGTCTCTTATTTATAAACACTTTTTCAGGCATTTGCAAACAGAGTAGACCCATATCAGATAGCTCCTGTAGGAGCCGTTAGATCAGAGTCTGCCCTGTCTGCTTTACAGAATTATAATAGATATGACTGCAGATTCAACCAATACCAAAAAATCCTATACGGCAGCATAAAAAAATAGCTAATAAAATTCATGATGTCAATTATTCTTACATGAATATAGAACAGATAAAGGGTTAACCCTTTCCTCCATAAATACACCTTTCTACGCCTTTGCAAACAGAGTAGACCCATATCAAACGGCTCTTATAGGAGCTGCCTGATCAGGGTCTGAGCTGTTTGCTTGTAATAATTTTAATATACATAAATGATTCTGCAGTTTCTGGCGTGGCTAAAAGTTACTGTGTCCATGTGCTATATAAAATACAATCTAATTAATATTCATGATGTTATTATTTCTTACATTATTAGTCATGGAAGAAAGGGTTAATTTGGTGTAATATCTGAATTTTAGTCAAAATTACACCCCCCACTCCATTTCAAATCCTAGAATAGACACAGAAAGAGTGGTCACAACATAGGGTTTGTGGAGATATAAAGAAGTTATTCTCCCTCCATTAACAGCACCTCTCAACAACGGTCCAGTGCACAAGAGTAATAAATGATAGTAAAAGCAAGTGACTTAAAGAGATTGACCCTTCACCTCATAGATACCTTTTAACACCTTCATAAACAGAGTAGACCAGGTGAGATCATCTTATCAGGGTCTTCTGTTTTTGCTTTTGGAAGTATATATAGATCTGATTCTGCTGTTTTTATCATGGCCAAATATTATGCTGTTATGTAAAATGAGCTAATTGATACTAATAATGAGGGTAAAGGGCTGAATAAAAACTATATTTTATGTGTACATTATTCTGCAGATAAGATTCTAAATCTATGTCTATAGATGTATCTTTGTGTCTCAGTTTTATCTTAATGTAAATGAGATTTGGAACATTAAACTTTCTTGCTGTGCTGTAAAATCAAATTTACTCACTTTCAATTACAGATACTGTGGAGTTAGCTACCTCATACACAGTGAAATAAAAGCACTCGAGAAGAAGTTGAAAAGTGTTGAGAAAGAGCTGGAGCACTACAAAGGCTGCCAGGAGAGAGAGAACAAACTGAAGGAGGAGCTTCTAATATTACAGGAGCAGCGAGGAGAGTTTGAGATGACCATTACAGTCAAAGAGGCAGCGTAAGAATCATTAAAAAGTTTTAAATTAAGATTTATCTAAGGCAAATTCTCTCTTAACCCATTCCCTCATATTGACGACTTTTGACGCCTCTGTAAAAGTCACTTTGTGAAACCATTGTGATAAATAGAGCATTTGCTTCTATAGGAGCAAATGCTCTATTTATCACAATGGTTTCAAACTACAAAATTCTTCTAAAATTTTCCTTTTCTCTAGTTGATGCTCCTTTACGGTAGATTTATTCAAAGAGGTTGTATCTAAAAATGAGGTAACGGGTTAACCCTTTACTTCATGAATATTCATGTTATTGTAGATCTTTCGCTACAGTTTCTACCAATATCCAAAATGCACGTGTTCCATGCCATTATAAAAATTCAGCTAATAAAATTTTCCGTGATGTTATTACTTCTTACATGAATATTCTTGACCCTTTACTCCATGAATATTCATGCAGGAAATAATGATGTTATGAATATTCATTAAATGAGGATATATAATGCTACAACAAATAAAGGGATTTTATATCAGAACAGAAACTGTAGAATCATATCTATATTATTTCATAAGCAAATAGAGCAGACCCTGATCAAACAGCTCCTATAGGAGCTTTCTGATCTTAGTCTACTCTGTTTGCAAAGGCACTAAAAAGCATATTCATGATTTTATTGTCATTATAATATTATCTGAATTGAATATTCATGGAGTAAAGCATAAAAAAACCAGTTGGAATCTAGAGAAAAGGCAAGAAATGTTTAGAATGTACCTCTTTGCATATTGCTTATATCCAGGTCACAGTTACATGAAAATGCTCAAGTAGTGCTGCAGCTTGTTATTTAAAAATTGAGTTATCGCTAGATATGAATACCTGTAATATAGGTACTTAAATTTAGGTAACTTAACCCTTTCCCTCTTATAAATGCCTATTCATGTCTTTGCAAAAAGAGTAGACCCAGATCAGACAGCTCCTGTAGTGTCTGTAGGCGCCATCTGGGTCCATGCTTATAAAACGTTTAGTTGAGTCTGAATTCGTTCTCAAGTTTTTGATTGGTCAGATTTGAGCCAAAGGCTCAAATCTGACCAATCAAAAACTTGAGAACTCAAATCTGACCAATCAAAAGCTTGAGAACGAAACTCAGACTCAACTAAAAGCTTTATAAGCATGGACCCTGATCAGGTCTGCTCTGATTGCTCATGAAATTATAATACATGTATATTTGACACTTCAGTTTCTACCAATACCAAAAAATACCAGTTTTGGGGGGGGGGGGGGGGGGGACCGTTGTTGAGAGGTGATGTTAATGGAGGGAGCACTGTAATAATAATAAAAAAATGATTTGAGCCATTTAGTGATTTTTAGTGTTTCCTGAAGTTCATTTCTTGTAAATTAAACTCTGTTATTTATGTGAAAATAGTCAATTATCATAATATTACTAAAAAATAGGTAGATATGGATCCAATACACTATACATATCACCCCTCTCTTTCATAGAAATGCTTTGTCATGCCTTTGCAAACAGAGTAGCCCCAGATCAGATAACTCCTATAGGAGAGATCAGGGTCTGCATTGTTTGCTTATAAGATAATATACATGTAGATCACATTCTACAGTTTCTATCAATATTAATAAATCCCGTGTATGTGTGCCACTATTAAACATCAGCTAATAAATATTCATGTTGTCATTATTTCTTTCATGAATATGCAACAAGATCATGAATATGCAAGAAAAAGTTCAAGTTCTTTAAGATGGTTACAAACTTTTACATGGCAAAATAAGTTGAGCTATTGTTACTGAGCATAAACTCCAGCTTATCGTGAAACTGGAGTCAGAACTAAATAGCTGCGATGGAGCGATTTATTCAAGATGGATATTTTGAATTACGTGCAGTATTTTACAAATTCCATTCCAGTCCCTCTTTAAAGAGTGAGTTTAGAAATTTTCAATTTCAGCAGTGCAGATATATTTGCAAGTGTCTGCCAACATATCCCCCCAAAGGCAGAATAACAGACATTCTATTAACCAGGCAGGCAACATCAAGATTATATTCTGCATTTATTTAACCCTTTCCCTCATGTAAACGCCTTTACATTTGCAAACAGAGTAGACAAAGATCAGATGACTCCTATAGGAGCCGTCTGATCAGTCTGCTCTTTTTACTTTTGACATGATATAGATCGGATTCTACAGTTTTTGTCAGAGCAAAGAGAAATCTTTGGAAAGTTTACAAATAATAAAGAGTTCACCCTAACCCTCATGAATATACTGAACAGGGAAAGGGTTTAAGTTATCCTTATGTAAGCACATTTTGACGCATCTGCAAACAGAGTAGACCCAGATCAGAAGGCTCCTATAGGAGCCGCCTGACCAGGGTCTGCTCTGTTTGCTTATGGTGTAATATAGATCTGATTCTACAGCTTCTGTCTGAGCCAAAATGTCATGTGTTCATATGCCATTATAAAAAATAATCTTATGAGGAACTCCTCCTTCAGTTTTAAAGTTAATTAAATTTATATTTGGTATACAAAATGTACATAATAACCACGAGTGGTAGATGTGCAAGACACTATTTGCATGTGTTTACCGCTGGTCATTGCAGAATTATCTCCCCCTGAACTTTGAGTATTTTTTGTCATTTTGACATGAAACATGGGGAGTTAGTGTTGCAAACTCCTCCTTAAATTTCAAAGTTATTGAATTTATATTTGGTAAACATAATAACCACGAATGGCAGATGAGCAAGACACAATTTTCACGTGCTTACCACTAGCCATTGCAGAATTATCTCTCCCTGAACTTTGAGTATTTTTTGGCGTGAAGCATGGGGAGTTGGTGTCGCAAACTCCTCCTTCAGTTTGAAAGTTATTGAATTGATAACTAGTACTTGCTATACATATTAAACACTAACAGTACATGTGCAAGACAGCAGGCATTACAGAATTATCTCTACTTGAACTTTGAGTATTTTTGTCATTTGGACCTGTTACATGGGTAGTTGGTGTCACAAACTTTGATTTGCAATCCAGGCTGCTGTTCAGGGGTATTCATGACTCCTGTTTGTGGTTACTCTTCAAGATACAGTAAAACTTCGATTATTCGAACACTAAAATACGTATTATTATCGATCTTTAAGAGGAGCTTTCTGCATGACTTTCACCATGCATTAAGCAGCCACCTGCCTAAAAGGGTCTAAATTCTTCTATAACGAAAATTCGAATAATCGAGGTTTTACTGTAATTCAAAAGAGTGGTCACAACATAAGGTGTTGGGACAAAATGATGATTGTTGTACAGTAAAACCTCTCTATAATGACCACTAAATTGTATTAATTATTTGGTATTTAGGGCAGGTGACCGCTTAAAGCAAGGTGAAAGTAAAACAGAATGCTCCTATAGGAGCGTTCTGTTTTACTTTCACCTTGCTTTAAGCAGCCACCTGCCTTTAACACAAAATACTTGATGTAATTTAGTGGCCGTTATAGAGGGGTTTTACTGTATTTTAATAGACTATAGTAAAGGTGTTGGGACAAAATGATGATTGTTGTACAGTAAAACCTCTCTATAATGACCACTAAATTGTATTAATTATTTGGTATTTAGGGCAGGTGACCGCTTAAAGCAATAGCTTTAGGAGCGTTCTGTTTTACTTTCACCTTGCTTTAAGCAGCCACCTGCCTTTAACACAAAATACTTGATGTAAATTAGTGGCCGTTATAGAGGGGTTTTACTGTATTTGAATAGACTATAGTAAAGTAACTAAAGTAGTCACCAAGTTTTCAACTGCTTACGAAGGTTAATTAATATTCATAGTCATTATTTCTAAATTGAATATTCATGGAGTTAAGGGTTAAACGACTAACCAGACCTTTGTATTGTGTCTACATGAATCCGTTGAAAGATCCCATTCTCAATGCAAAATAGATCCAATTTTCCTCAGGGTTTTTTTTGGGAAAAAACCAAGTAGAGGCCTAAAATGCTTTTCAAATCAACGAGTTTTATGTGTAAAAAGATTTCCAATTATTAAAATGCATTTTCCCAAAATTGCAAGAAAAAAGTCTCCTAACTTAGGGCATTTTTGGCTCTAGCAAATTTCATAAAATCAGATTTATATTATAAACATACAGAGCAGAACCTGATCAGATGGCTCCTTCTGGAGCTTCCAATCTGGGTCTACTCTGTTTGCAGAGGTGTTAAAGGGTGTCACAACGAAGTACAATAACATTCTATTAAGGGATCTATACTGTTTGTTGATGCCTATTCTGTAGATACTATAATGCATGAAATAGTTGACCGCTAGATTGATCTTTTTTTTTTAGAATTGCAACGCTGACAAATAACCTCAAAAGTCAAGAGACGATCAGTGAAAGCCTACGCAACCAGAAGGACGAGACGGAGAAAAAACTTCAGAAGGCTGAAAATTCCAACAAAGCTTTAAAGTAAGTTGTTTAATTAACCTAACCCTTTACTCCATAAATATGCCTCTACTCCATAAATATGCCTTTACTCCATAAATATGCCTGTACTCCATAAATACGCCTTTCTATACTTATGCAAATAGAGTAGATCCAGATCAGATGGCTCCAGTATAAGATCACGGTCTTCTCTGTTTGCTTGTGGAATAATATAGATCTGATTCTAGAGTTGCTGCCTTGGCCAAACGTGTATGTGTTAACCCATTACCTCATAGGCTATTTTTAGATACAGCCTCTTTGAATAAATCTACCGAAAAGGAGCATTAACTGGAGAAAAGGAAAATTTTAGAATTTTATAGTTTGAAGCCATTGCTCTATTTATCACAATGGTTTCACGAAGTGACTTTTACATAGTCATCAGAAGTTGTCAATATGAAGGAATGCCATTTTAAATATTTATCCAATTAATATTCATGATGTCAACATTTCTAGCATGAATATTCATGGAGTAAAGGTTAACTCATCCAAATTAGATGAAGATTTACACATTTATAGGTATAACAAGCAGTGCAGACCCTGATCAGAGGGTTCCTTAAAGGGCCCTTTTATCTGGGTCAACACTTTATGGCTGTTCCATGATATGGACAGAGCAGGGAAAGAGTCAGATGGCATTTGCAAACAGTGTAGATCCAGATCATAATAGAGTTTCAAAATAGTCCAACCATTTAAATATTGAAGACAGAAAATGTAGAATGAAATCTTCATTATGTCATATAGATTGATATAGATCTTATTCTACAGTTTCTGTTATGGCCTAAAAGCCTTGTACAATGTATTCATATGCCATTATAAAAATTAATCTTGTCAACCCATTCCCTCATATTGACGCCTTTTGACACCTCTGTAAAAGTCGCCTTTTGAAACCATTGTGATAAATAGAGCATTTGCTGCATAAGAGCAAATGCTCTATTTATCACAATGGTTTCAGAACTACACAATTCCAAAACTTTCCTTTTCTCTAGTTAATGCTCCTTTTCATTAGATTTATTCAAAGAGGTTGGATCTGAAAATAGCCTATGAAGTAATGGACTAATATGCATGATGTCATTTTGTTACATGACTATTCATGGGTTAATCATATATCTACACCAACTTAGGGAAAGAAACAACTTGTTGGAGCGGAATCTACCAAGTATGAAGTTTGCTCTGCATCAGCAGAGGCTGGCTCTTGAGGATATTCACACATTTATGGAGACCAGAGACCGGCAGATGAAGGCAGAGATGGAAATACTTTTACAGCATGTCCAGACAACGTGCGAAAAAGAGGTCAAAGGTAAATTGCACGCATGGGCCATCTTACATGGGTCAGTTATCATAAAACAGTCTTTTGTAGACAAGTTAAGTGGCTTTTTTGGAAACAATATGAACTCAGATAGGAGGACACCTGGAGTGGCCACAGAATTAGTAATGCATTCAAAATATTAAACCCTTTCCCTGTTCTATATTTAGTCCAAATTTCAATACCTACGGAATATTCATGGACAAAATAGTTATAATAAAATATAGAAGGTGGAACATTGTATCCATTATAGAAACTAAAGAAACAAAGCTATCAATTTCCATTAGCAAACAGAGTAGACCCAGATCAGATTGATCCTATAGGAGCCATCTGATTTGGGTCTACTCTGCAAATGTATGAACATGTTTATATGAAGGAAGGATTAAAGAATGATGGACTATTCCACTTTGAAAATTCACTTTTTGTGTCATCTGCTTTAGTAGTGTGACACTTAGCAATCCTTTCTCTGTCATTTGTCCATCTGTCTGTCCATCTGTCTATCCATCTGCCTGACCATCTGTTGGTCTGTTATGCTATTTGCTATTTTTGTTTTGTCATACTTCTACTGGCAGATGACTTTTGTATGCCTTCAAAGTCTCTTGTTTCTTCATAGTGTCACTCCTGCAGAAATGTATTAACCCTTTACTCCATAAACAATGCTTTTCTACGCCTTTGCAAAAAGTGTAGACCCAGATCAGACAGTTCCTGTTGGAGCTGTATGATCAGGGTCTGCTCTGTTTGCTTATTATAATAATACAGATCTGATTCTTCAGTTTCTGTCAGTATAAAAAAGTGCCTTGTTAAACACATGTTGCATAAAAGTTCTGTTCAACACTTTTTTCAGAGAAACACGATCTAGAGAATCAGTTAACAGAGCTCAAAGCCAGATGGGGTAGCACAGTTCAGGAAACAGATGATATGAAATCAAGATTAGAGAAGCAGGAAGAGCAGATTCGGCAATTAGACAAACTGTTTACAGAGAATAAGAACCTGCGAGAGAAATGTGCAGCCTTGGAAAATGCCAGTAAAGGTATGATGTTTTTACATGTACAATCGAAATTCGATAAATTGAACACCCTTGGGACATCATTAGAAGTTTGAGTGAAGTGAAGTTTGGGAGAATGAAGGGCTTGTTAGGCGGTCTGTATTGTATGGATTGGTTGTATGCACTGTACATGTATGTGTCCTTAGCCATTTCCGGCAATATTGGGAGAGTCAGTAGCAGAGTGAAAACTGGTGCAATTTTCATAAACACTGTCAAATGTGTATTATTATTTAAATAAGTTTGGTATAAGTTTCATTTTCTGCATTAAATACAAAGAAGAACTCTTGTTTTCTGCTCTCTGAAGATCGATCTTGGTATACATGTGTGAAAGAAAACTCGATAAGCAAATATCTTCAAATTTATATTTGTTATGATAGGCAATAGAAATGAAAACAGAAAAAGTCTTCCATTATATTCTGTATTTTTTAAATCCACAAGCACAGAAATTATTGTACATGTAAACAATGTCTACTTTCGGTTTACCAAACAAGTTCTCTTTTTTAAAAAAAAAATCAAGTCACTACACGTAACACTCAGAAGTTTAAAAAGTCATTAAGGCTTTATCAGATCATTATTTTAAAAATAATTACGCTAATAATATGCACGCCTGTGTTAACCCTTTCCCTGTTCTATTTTTAGTCCAAATTTTAATACCCATTGAATATTCATGAACAAATCCCTTGTAATCAAATCTGGAAGGTGGTACTTTATTTTAGAAAGTAAAGACACAGATCTATCAAATTCCATAGGCAAACAGAGCAGACCCTGATCAGACGGCTCCTCTGATTTGGGTCTACTCTGTTTGCAAATGCGTGAAAACACGTTTCTATGAGGGAAAGGGTTAACGCAAGTAATCTTATTAAATAATTCATTCTATTGGTGTGTACCCGCTTAATGTAGTGCCCTTACGAAGTGTGAAAAACATGTGGCACTGGGAGACCGATTATTATGGCAATAATTTTATAATACACATTTACTTCATATAAACACTTTATTCAGGCCTTTGCAAATAGAGAAGACCCAGATCAGATGACTCCTATAGGAGCCCTCTGATCAGGGTCTGCTCTGTTTGCTTATGGAATTATGTAGATCGGAATGTACCAGTAACACTACTTTGAACAGGAATTAGGATAGCCACAGTTCTATTCAAATCAAAGAACAGGGCTTACATAACCCGTCTGACGCTTCTGCTTGGCCGAGCATTAACGGGCCTCTCATTATTTTCACTTACCCCATTCTTTTTATCAGGCTCAAAAAAGTACAGCCACATCTCATCACCTGGTACAATTTGTCTGATATATTTAGGGTCCTTGTTTATATATTTGAAGAGCAGGGCAAAAGCTGATTCTACCCTCTCCCACTTTTGCTTAGGTGTCAATAAATGCGGTATCCATCGGGCACAGACATTACACAGGTTAAGCTTTTTTTTTTTAAATCAGGAAAACTGTTGATGAATTAAGACCAGATATTGCCCCTATCTGCTCCACAGTGCATCGTGCACCTATCTCGATTATCGCTCTCAAAGTAAGCCACAGCACTCAGAGGGCTCCCAGGACTGGCTTCATCTCTGGCTGTGGTTCTTCTCTCAGACTCTGTATAAAGAGACTCCCATCAGGCAATAATGCAGTGTCGTAACTCACTGTCCCAATACACTTTGTCCAAGTCAGCTTTAATTTCTGATGCGACTGTGCCAAGCAGCCTTGGTGTCTTACAGCATGCCCTCTGCTATTCATGAAAATTGCAAGTTGATTCAGACATTTTTCAGCCACTATGATATACTACATGTGTTTCAACTGCTGATTGAGTGTGATTTTAGATGTGATTGTAGTGCCATTTATGGTCATTTGAACAGAAAAATAAATACTTTTTCCATTGATATGTCATACTTGAGGGTGTACATGCAAAATGTGAAAATACAGGACTGTTGCCACTACTTGTACTTTCCAAATGCTCCTCATAAACATGTACAGAGCATTTGATATTCAGCTGTTGCCACTTTTTTTCAAAAACTTCCCATATACAGTATAACCTTGGTTATCCGAAACCTATTGCATCCGACAAACTAATCCATCCGACAGCAATGTTTGGTCCCGAACATTTCCTTCTTTGTTCTATGTAATTAAAACCTTGGTTTTACGGATCCTCGCGTAACCGTTATCCGACACTGTTTGGAGGTCCCAATGTGATAATTGCGGCATTTTTCACACCTGCGCATCCGACGTTGACGGTTGTATTGAATTGGGACCACCTATAACTGAGCAATTATCGCTTCCGCGACATTTTGGGTACAGGCTAAATCTATAATTACAGGTTATTATCGTTGTGATCACACACTTAATCCATGTAATAGAAAACAGTTTATAGTTACAGAAAATAGTTGTTTGAATAACGTTAGGTGTAAACTCGATCTGAAATTAAATGTACTTTACTTGTTCAGCCAGATCTAATTGTTGCAAACAATTTGCATACAGATGAGATGCAGAATTGCTCAGCGTCTCATCTGGATCCAAATTGTTAGACACACTGATATTTATCTGGGTACTTACATAAACTTACATAAACCCCCTCTTGCCTCTTGGCCTGTCACAAACCCCTAATCCGATTAAAATGCTGTGTTAAAACAATAAATATGCCTGTCGCTGTTTTCAGAAAATGAAAGGTCACCGTTTTCAGAAAATGAAAGGTCACATGTGATGTCGCGTGTGATTTATTGGGGTTTTAAATTTCATTTGATTGGTCAAAGAGTACACACCCTTTTCTTTATTAGCATATAACCTCCAACCTCCCTGAGTCAGGGTTTAGATTTCTAATGATGTTTGTTTTTCATAAACGCCATGCAATTAAAGTAATGTGCACACAAATTTCTCAACACCCCATATTGGCACATTTAACAGGTAAAAGAGTTGAAAGGATTATCAGGCCATCGATTATAATCTTCCCCTTAGGCCAATGTCAACGCTTGGTTTATTTCGTTCACTTCCGACATAACGAAATACACAGACGCGGCCAATCTATGCACTTTCCCAACATAACGGAAGTTTCCTAAGCGGTCACGATATTTCGATCGACGATTTCCATAATGTCGGAAATTTACGATGCACAGCCTCCATTTTGACAGCTGAGTCATCTGAAAGTGTGTATTGGGTTTTCACACTTTTCAATCGGGCCGCCAGGCTGTCTGCTGGCCGTCTAATGGGGTTGAAATATAGGGTTTGGGGTGAAAAATGGCGTATGTTTCATTCCGATATTCAATCATATTATAAGGTATTTACAAAAAAAATTTATTTCGGCGACACAGACCACCGGATACCTCAGTAAAACTGTCCTCGGTATAACAGAGTTCCAGTGTGCATTTATTTTCATAAACTTTCAGAATTGCTGCACTCATTTTTCCTACGACATTTACGTAGCGTGCAGAATGTTAACATTTGATTCTAACGGGTTTCATGCCGAATGTAAATGAATATCAACAGTCAATGTTTATCATCGTTGTATATTTCTCTTCCGATTTTGAACAACCGACACACCGATGCATCCGACAGTTTCAGGCGGTCCGAAGGTATGTCGGATAACCAAGGTTATACTGTATATATATGTACAGAACATTTGTCATTTACCAACATCTACAACAGTCAACCATTCTCAATTTGCCAAACCCTGAAAGGTACCTTTTTATCTTGATTTGGTGCAATGTAAAAATGTAATGACTTGTAAACTGAGTGAGAACTAAGTGGAGATGCTCTTCTAAGAAATAATCTGTTATCTGTTGATACAGAAAATGAAGTTCTTCAGGAAAGACTGAGTGAACTTGAAAATGTTCAAAGTCGTAAGTATTTCAAGCACTGAGTTTGGATGCATTCATTTCAATGCACTATTCTGTTGTCTTTTGACTTAAATCATTTACTCCATGTATATGCCTTTGCAAACGGAGTAGACCCAAATCAGACAGCTCCTTTAGGATCTGTCTGATCAGAGTCTGCTCTACTTGCTTATGAAATAATATAGAATAGATATGAGTGTCCAGTTTCTGCCATGGCCAGAATTGCCTATGTTCGTTTCCCATTATAAAACATCAGCTACTTTGTATTTAGTTTTCATGATGTTATTTCTTGCATGAATATTCATGGAATAAAGTAATACAGAACTATGTATATACATGTAGACTCTAAACACATTGAACGGTAAATTGCTGATTGTGTTGTCGTCTGCTGAAGTTGTTCTCATTATTTTTCAAACTTTTCTTTCTGGTGCATAAATGCAAACAGAGGGTTCACTCTTGACTGATCATAAGTACGTCTCTCCGTCTTTGCAAACAGAGTAGACCCATATCAGACGGCTCATGTAGGAGTCGCCTGATCAGGGTCTGCTCTGTTTGTTTATGAAATAATGTAGATATGACTATAGTTTCTGCCATGGCCAGTATTTTTTGTGTTCATGTGCTGTTATAAAAAAAAAAAGAGCCTTTTAATATTCATGTTGTTGTTAATTCCTACCTTTATATTGAAGGATTAAAAAGGGTCTCTGTCAGGTCCAAGGTTATTTGGTGACATGTCACAGACTTATAGAATAACAAATTCACCATTTACATTATGCAATGAGCAAATGTCACTTTACCTTTTTTGCTCCATAAATACGCCTATCTAGAGATGTAATGACTTGCAAACTTAGAACTAAGTGGAGATGCTCTTCTAAGAAACAATCCGTTATCTGTTGATGCAGAAAATGAAGTTCTTCAGGAAAGACTGAGTGAACTTGAAAATGTTCAAAGTGGTAAGTATTTCAAGCACTGAGTTAGACAGTGTTCATTTCAATGCACAACTGTTTTGTTGTCTTTTGACTTGATCCTTTACTCCATACATACGCCTTTTTAAACAGACTAGACCCAGATCAGACAGATCCTGTAGGAGTGCTCTAATCAGGATCTGCTCGCTCTGGTTATAAAATACTATACATGTAGATATGACTCCACAGTTTCTGCCAACATTTCCTGTGTTCATATGCCTTTATAAAAATGAACCTAATAAATATTCATGATGTCATTATTTCTTTTTTGAATATTCATTTAAGAATTAATTGCAGGAATTTGCGCAACATACATCTTTAACTGATAAGCAAAAAGAACAGGCTGAGGTCAGACAGCTCCTACAGGATGTATCTGATCTAGGTATTCTCTGTTTGCAAAAATATCAAAAGGCCTGGCTATCAAGTAAAGGGTTGACTGTGCATTGTTGTAGAGGTGGGTCTGCAGAGTAAATTATGCTTACAGAATTTTTCACCTATTACATTTTTAAAATTCAAGCTGTAATCAGTTTGTCTACCAAAATGAAATTAGGGTGTCAAACAGTTTGGATCCTGATGAGATGCCCAGTTACTCCGCATAAAGGTATTCACTCATCTGCCCATAGCAGGCTAAAGGTTAAGTTTAGGATCATCATTTTTCTGTAAAGGAAATTACAAATGTGTCCATAGCATGATAAATGGTGAAAATTAATGGTAAACTTACAGTCCTTACCGCGGCAAAGGGTAAACCTTTTACTTCATTTCAATTTCTGTTCACACCTTTGCAAACAGAGTAGATCCAGATCAGATGGCTGCTGTAGGAGCCGCCTGATCAGGGTCTGCTCTGTTTGTTTATGAAATTGTAAACGGATCTGACCCTACAGTTTTTACCAATACCGAAACATCCTGTGTACATATGCCATTATAAATGTTCAGCTAATTAATGCTCTTCATGTCATTACTTTTTACTTGAATATTTAACAGGGAAAGAATTAAATCTGTCAAAGAATTTTGAATGACAAAAAGTGATGATCCTGATCCAAGGGTTCCTCTAGGAGTGCACAGATCTGGGTCTACACTGTTTGCAAATTCCTGTACACATTTCCTGCATTCAAAAGGTTAAAGGCAGTGTCTATTGATGGGGCTATCCAGAACTCTGTATAAATGAAACAAACTTGTATATGTAGTTTATTTAACCCTTAACTGCGAGAATACTCATACTAGAAATAATGACATCATGAATGTTAATTAGATTAATGATTTTAATGGCACATAAACACTGGAATCATTTTCCATGGTAGAATTTTGATAATCATATCTATATTATTTTATAAGCAAACAGAGTAGACCCTGATCAGAGGGCATATTTCAGGAGTATCGGGTAAACTCTTTCCTTCATATAAACACGTTTTTCCTATAGGAGCCGTCTGATCAGGGTCTGCTCTGTTTGCTGATGGAATTTGAAAGATCTGTTTCTCTACTTTCTAAAATGGCTACAAGGTTCTACCTTCCATATTTAGTTGTAACTATTTTTTCTATGAATATGCAGTAGGTACTGAACTTTGGAATAAACATAGAAAGGCTTAATGAAAAGTAGTAGAATGTGGAAAAAAGACTGATGCATGTTTATTATTGATTTCCATGATAATTGTTATTTTTGATTCACAAATGCATTTTATGATATAAGTTGAGAAGGGAAATCTTCATAAAATGGTTCAAACAGTGTTATTTCAATGGTTATGAGATATCAATAGTCATGAGATATCAATGTATGAGATATCAATAGATGAGATATCAATGGTCATAAGATATCAACGGTCATGAGATATCAGTGATCATGAGATATCAATGGCCATGAGATATCAATGGCCATGAGGTATCAGTGGTCATGAGGTATCAGTGATCATGATATATCAATGGCCATGAGATATCAATGGTCATGAGATATCAATGGTCATGAGGTATCAGTGGTCATAAGATATCAGTGGTCGTGATCGAGATATCATTGGTCGAGATATCAGTGGTCATGAGATATCAATGGTTATGAGATATCCTAAGAGATGTACTCTGCTAAAATTTTCACCAAATTCCAGAATCTGGATCTGTGAGACTTGAAACTGATTTAATGCTAAAGCACATGGTAAGAAAAGAGTGATCTGTGAGACTTGAAACTGATTTAATGCTGAAGCACATGGTAAGAAAAGAGTGATCTGAGTGTGAGACTTGAAACTGATTTACTGCAAAAGCACATCAGAGCTGTAGATAAGCTGCGTATTTGCGTATTTACGCAAAAAAAAATGACCAGAAAGAATTCTTTATAATCTGTCAGCGTAATAAAAAGAAAACAAAAAGCAGTCTAAGAATTTCCTTTGAAATGCAGTGCGTAACGGAAAGCAAACGTCCGACGTAACTTTGCTTCAGACAGTCTGCATTACATCATCGGTCAGTGCGCGTTAATTCTCGGTATAGTTAGACTGGTATAGAATCTTGTTCTTATCATTGCTATTGCAACATATCGGGCTGCATAAAAGAACTGAGGCAGTCCATTTCGCTCATTTGTCTCTTCTTATGATTATTGTAAACCAGTCTTTCATAACAAATTTCCGTTTCCGCTTTCGTTTTCACGATGCCGCGAGGTCGAAGAAAATTGGCAAGTGCCACATTACTAGGCTACATCGCGCCCTAGGCGGACACTGGTGAGAAAATTTGTCGTTCTCTCATCGACGATCTCCTACAAGACATTTTATTTCGTAGCGAAACCGACGTAAAGCAAATTTTAGATGATGTCTTGGACCGGGTTTGTTTTGTTTTCTTTCAAACTGCCTTAAACATTGAAACAATCTATAAGGGAAAGAGTTAAGAAATCCACTATGAGTTGTTGTCTTAAGCAATTAACCAAATATCAGTGGGGTAAAAATATAATTGTTACTCAATAGAAAACTGGAATAAGCAATTACCTTAAAACTAGTGGAGTAAATACCCTATTTTAAGAAAAAGTTATCTACAGCTCTGGCACATGGTAAGAAAAGGGTTGTTTGTATTGAGAAAAACAAAACTTTTTAATCTCTAAAACCAACTGAAATACGCCTGTCATACACAGGATCTGTCGTAAAAATCAATTATGCGTACTGGACGAACTCGATGTACAAGTAGGCAAAGTATTACACCATTGACCTTTTCTTCTCGCGTTTTTACTCTTTCGTCTGACACATATCAGCTCTTGTTGTGAAAACTCAGTTAATACTCATAGTGCTGTTCCAAAATGGGATATTGAGTGAACGTGTCTACACATTATGACTGTTGATAGATAATTATTCTGGTTCACTTTATGGATATTGATTGATAATTATTTCATGCACATTATGAATATTGATTGATAATTGTTCATGCACATTATGAATATTGATTGATAATTGTTCATGCACATTATGGATATTGATTGATAATTATTCATGCACATTATCAATACTGATTGATAATTATTCTGGTTATTCTTGTATTAAAACACCCTGTATATGTATATTGATAAATGGGAAATTTATTGCTATAGCAAACATTAACCCTTTACTCCATGAATATCCATGTAAGAAATAATGACATCATGAATATTAATTAGATTATTTTTTTAAAATGGCATATTAACATATGAATTTGTTTGCCAAAGTAGAAACTATAGAATCAGATCTATTTTTTTTTTTCTATAAACAAACAGAGCTGACCCTGATCAGATGGCTCCTATGGGAGCTGTCTGATCTATGTCTGGTCCGTTTGTATGGCCTAGAAAGGCATATTTATTGAGGAAAGGGTTAAAGAATCAGTTCAGTAACATGTGAACACAAACCATGGAAACCCTGACCAGACAAGTCCACCAGAAGCTATTTGATGTGGGTCTACTCTTATCAGAAAGGGTAAAAGCTGGGGGGGGGGGGGGGGTATCAAGTAAAGAGTTTTCCGTTACAACCCTTGTAGAAAATTAAAAAGTTTTGCTCATGGACAAACACTGGTGCAATGCATGTGATGCTCTTGAAAAAAAGTTTTTCTTGTGTATTGAAAGTTGTATAATTAAGGAAATACAATTCAACGAGGGAAAGTGTTAAGTTTAATCGAGATTCTGTTTGGGCTTATATCTTATCAAATGAATCTGTCTTCTGTCAATGCAGAAAATGATGTACTTCAGAAAAGACTAGTTGAAAGTGTTCATGAACGTAAGTACACTTTGTAACACATGCAGAGAGTTAGACTGTAGGTTTCATTGCACAGCTCTTCTGTCATCTGAAATGCTTTCTGAATGGTTCATGAAGTTGCCACTTGCATAATTATGAGTTAACCCATAACATCATAGTGACCCCTTTTGACACACCTGTAAAAAATCACTTTTTGAAAACCAAATACATGTACATGTACATCATTTGCTCCATATAGGAACAAATGCTCAATCACAAATTAATGGTTTCAGAACAACACAATTCTAAAAGTTCCTTTTCTAAAACCCCCGTACCTCTGTATAATATCAATATGTTCATGTGTAACTATCTAGGGGCTTACTTGTCTGCCCTGTTTACTATTTCAGACCTTTTCAAAACATTTGGCTCATTTAAAATGATATATATTGTTGAAGACTTAACTTACATTGATTTAATGTTCCATATCTGAAATTCCAATTTTAAATTGTTAAATCGATCAATTCAGGGCAATTTTGTCTAAATGCAGGATAAATATGTAAGGTATATCCCAGTTCCCAGTACATGTAATTACGTAGTTTTATGTCATTTTATTCCTTTTGCATATTTGAAAATGTAAATCTATTTACGTAATCCTTTCCTTCAAAGAAACACCTTTTACATGAATTTGCAAACAGACTAGACCCAGATCAGACATTTCCTATAGAAGCCATCTGATGAGTCTGCTCTGATTGCTTATGGTATAAAATAGATTCAATTCTACAGTGTCTACTTTGGTATAGGTTTCCATTTATATTACATTTTAAAAGTCTAATTAATATTCATGATGTCATCATTTCTTAAATGAATATTGAACTGGAAAAGGGTTAACTTTTCTGATTTTATGCTGAATTGCCACTAAGACTTCAAAAGATGACCCTTTAGCCGCTTAAACCCCTTAAATGTTGGAAACTGTAATTGTAAAGAATTGAAGAATAGGATTCCTTTAACCCTTTCCCTCATATAAACATGTTTTTACGCATTTGCAAACAGAGTAGACCCAGATCAGACGGCTCCTAGAGGAGCCGTCTGATCAGGGTCTACTCTGTTTGCTAACAGAATTTGATAGATCTGGTTCTTTTTTTCCCAAAATGGCTACACTATACATCCTTCCTTATTTCATTATAACTATTTTGCCCATGAATATTCAGTAGGTATTGAAATTTTGAATAAACATGGAACAGGGAAAGGTTTAACCATTTACTCTATACATGTTCATGTAAGAATTAATGACATCATCAATGTTAATGGCATATGAACACAGGAATGTTTGGCCAAAGCAGAAACTGTAGAGTCATGTTTATTTTATTTTGTAAGCAAACAGAGCAGACTTTGATCAGATGGCAGATCAGGAGCTGTCTGATTCGGTTCTACTCTGTTGGTTTACCCTTTACTGCGTAAGTATACTTGTCTATGCCTTTGCAAGCAGAGAAGACTAATTAACATAATTTAGTGGCCATAATAGGAGAGTTGCTGTACATGAATATTCATATAGTAAGGGGTTAATAGTTTGCATCTGTTTGGACTTAATTCTTAACGATGACACCGTGAATATTAATGACACCATGAATATTAATTAGAAAATAATAATATGATGGAACATAAACACAGTAAACTTCGGCCATAGGGGAAATTTTAGAATCAGATAATATATACTATATTATAAGCAAACAGAGCAGACCCTGATCAGATGGCTCCTATAGGAATCATCTGTTTGCATATGGGTAGAGCATTGTATTTATGGAGTAACGGGTTAACTCTTTACTTGATAGAGACATTCTTTTGAACCCTTTGCAAACAGAACATTCCCAGATCAGATGACTCCTGTTGGAGCTGTCTGATCAGGGTCTGTTTTGTTTGCTTATGTGTTGCTGATTCTCAACTGTTTACCATGACATTTATTAAGTGTCCCTATTTTATATACAAGAATTAAAATGGGTAGGATCCTGCATGAATATCAACCCTTTCCCTCTTATAAAAACTTTTCCATGCCTTTGCAAACAGAGTAGACCCAGATCAGACAGCTCCTGTAGGAGCTGTGTGATGAGGGTCTGTTCCGTTTGCTTATGAAATTGTACATGTAATTGATCTGACTCTTACAGTTTCTACCAATACCAAAATATCCTGTGTTCATATGCTATGATGTTAATTCAGATAATAACTATTCATATTGTCATTATTTCTTACATGCATATGCAACAGGGAGAAGATTAACCCTTTACTTCATAAATATGCCTTTCTATGCCTTTGATCAGGGTCTGCTCTGTTTCCTTATGATATAATATAGATATGATTTTACAGTTTTTCTGCTATGCCAAAAAATTCCTGTGTCCATGTGCTATCATAACAACTAATCTAATTAATATTCATGATGTCATTAATTCTTGAATGAAAATTTATGGAGTAAAGGGTTAAGATTTATGACATATCAAAATTCTTGGCTCCTTTATCACAAAAGTTCAGATTCAAAACACTATCAACAATGGTGCCTACATTGTTGAATTCTGCTGACAAACTAAGTTCCTCTGCGTCTGTGTACATACACATTCTCCATGATGTACCATAAATGTATTTATAGACAACGAAGATATTCCCACACTCAATCTCTCTGTCTCTCCATGTTTTTGTAGGGCTGTTTAATTCAGTTTGGGACCAGTTTAGACTGACGCAGTATCAACTAGTTTTGACCCTGATCAACTGCTCCTTCGCACTTGTCATTTGATCTGGGTCTGCACTAGTTGGTTAAGTTTTTATGTCTGCATACTCCAGGCAACTGGGGTATTAGTTAGGATAGTATTATGTTTTAAGTCATAGATTACATACTTGCTAGTAGTCCTGTTTAACGGTAATTTGAACAATCAACAAGGCACAAGAACGCATTGGGTACAAAGTTTGGAATGACATAGTCAAATGTATTCTTTCTGTGTCAGGTATATTGGCATATAATCAAAGCATTCTCTCTGTTTCAAGTATTTTGATGCAGTAAAAGGTATCCACTTCGTTTCAAATACATTTTACAAGACTTTGTCATGTATGTATATTGAAATAGTAAAAAAGATTCTCTCTGTTTCAAGTACATGTATATTGAAATAGTAAATTTCAGTTTCATGTATATTGATATATTGATTTAGTAAAAAGTATTCTCTCGAGATCTGTTTCAGGTATATTGGCATTGTGAGCAGTAGTCTCTCAGCTTCACATGAGATTCACATACTAAAAGTGACAGTATTCTCTCAGTTCCAAGTATCACATAGTGACACAGTTAGTATTCTCTCTATTTCAAGGATATTTGTTGACATAGTAACACATTATTCTCTCTCTCTTTTTAAGTGTTGTTGCACAACTAGAAATAAATAATTGAACCATTCTTTTATTTATTCTTCAACACTGCAGGGTCCAAGGTTATACAACTTCCGTGTCCGAGTCCGATATCACTCTCAAGTATATGATTGGTCAGATTGTGAGCATGTTCAGAATCTGACCAATCAGATGCTTGTATTTTTTATCTCAGACTCGAGCAAAAAGATTTATAACCCCAGCGCCAGATTGTGATAACCTCTGCCAACAGTTGAAATTCCCATTAGATGCCAAGTAAAGTGGTATTTATTCTGGATTCAGAGTTTGAATTTCTGATTTAGATTTTGACAAACTTGTTATTATACCCCCGCAAACGAGGTTTAAGAGGGGGTCAGTGTGTTGTCGGTTGGTTTGTCCGTGGCACAAATCCTGGTCATGGCACCAAAATGTTTGATTTGCGATCAAGGCACCTTTAGTGATAGTTCTAGTTTGAGAATTGATGCTACTGAACTTTTACGGACAAAAGTTAATTGTGTGTGAAAGGTTTGCAATAAATATTCATTCATAATTTTCAGATAATATGGAACTGCAGAAAAAAATCATCGAACTTGAATCTGTTAGAGAATGTAAGTGAAGTTGACTCTTTGAATGCTAAGGTTTAGAAAGTGGACTGGTCCATCATTGTTTTATGGTAGAGTTCATATAGTAAAAAAGGATTAAATTTGCTAGGTGAATTTGGATGACAGTGCAGACCAGATCAGTGGGTTCCAGTAAGAGCTCTCTGATCCGAGTCTACAGTATTTGCATATCCAGCTGACTTGTTTCCTGCATTCAAAGGGTGAACTTGAAATAAGTGGCTCTTACACTACATTAACTGTCATACTGAATCCCACCACTGACCCATTGTGCAAGATCTGAGCTCACAACGGCAACACATGGTGTGATCCAGTGACCCTTTACCTGATGACTCCTCCCATTGTGAATATTAACCCATTACCTCATAGGCAATTTTTAGATCCAACCTCTTTTAATAAATCTACCAAAAAGGAGCATTGACTAGAAAAAAGGAAAATTTTAGAATTTTGTAGTTTGAAACCATTGTGATAAATAGAGCATTTGCTCCTATTATCACAATTGTTTCAGCAGGTGATTTTTACACTCTTAGGCGTAGAAAGGCGTATTTATGGAGGAACGGGTTAACCCTTTCCTTCATATAAACACCTTTTCATGCATATTCAAACAGAGTGGAACCAGGTCAGACGGCTCATTTAGGAGTTGTCTGATCAGGCTGGACTGCTCTGGTTGCTTATGAGACTGTATTAGATCTGACTCGACAGTTTCTAATGTCATTATTTCTTACCTGAATATTGAACACGGAGGGAACGTTAGGTGTAACTTACAGATATTTATTGTCATGGCAAACAGCTTCTGTAACATGTTAGTTAATTGAGTCAATCCTGATCAGATCAAAAAAAGTCTTTATTACTTCATATGCAAACAGAGCAGACCCTGATCAGACAGCTCCTACAGGATTTTGATCTTCTGTATTTCTACAGGTGTCAGAAGGCATCTCAATCAGGTAAAGGGTTGAGACTTTGATAGAAAACAGAGGATTTGTTTTAAATAATAAGAAACACAGACAGAATATAACAGATTCATTGTCTATATTATGAATCTGAATTATTTTGAAATATACAAACTTCTAATGCAAGGTGTAGCATATATAGATTTGTTCAACAAAATTGATTTGCATGGATGTAAGTAAATTTGGTAAATTGTACTGGACTTTGAAATTTACAGTGAACAAACAAATAGAAGGAAAAGTAGCAGGACTTGAGAAGGTTCGGGAAAGTAAGTAATTTTGGATTTTTATGCCATTGAAAGAGGACACATAACAATTATTGCAAATGGGGGGGGGGGGGGGGGGGGGCGTCCAATTGCATAAGTCCATGTTTACCATCAGTAATGTTTTATCTGAGTCAGGGCTTACTAAAGATCGTATGACCAAAATTGTCATAAGATTAATTTACCTCAGTCGCTACTTCAATCAGATATAGAGCAACAGATAAATGTGCATACTAAAATCATCATTTTTTCACCAAACCTATGTTGTGACCACTCTTTTTATGTCCCCCAGATCAGATCTAGGGGGCATATTGTTTTTGCCCTGTCTGTTTGTCCATTTGTCTGTTTGAGGACAACTTTAACATTGGTCATAACTTTTGAGCCAGGACAGATAGAGACTTGATATTTGGCATGCATATGTATCTCATAAAGTCGCTCATTTTTAGGGGGTGACGTGTCATGGTCAAGGTCATCATTCAAGGTCAGAGGTAAAATATATAGGTCAAATCACCGACTTTAACATTGGCCATAACTTTTGAACCAGTAGAGATGGAGACTTGATATATGGCATGCATGTGTATCTCATGAAGCTGCACATTTTCAGGGGTGACATGCCAAGGTCATCCTTCAGTGTCAAATGTCAAATTGGATAGGGGGCATAGTGTTTCACAAACACATCTTGTTCTCTTTGAGATGATTCTAAAGAGTGATCACAGCATAGGGATTGGTGGAGAAATAAAAGAGCTATTTTTGAAAATGCTTTAATTTACGCATCTTATCTGGACCCCAGAGAAAAATATGCAGCAATTAACCCTTTCCTGGTCTAATATTCATTTAATAAATGATGACATCTTCAATATTTATTAGCTGAACTTTTATATGGCATATTTTTTTAGCTCACCAGAGCACAAAGTGCTCAGGGTGAGCTTTTGTGATCGCCTGATGTCCGTCGTCCGTCGGTGTGCGTCGTCCGTCGTTCGTCGTCAACAATTTGAACCTTTAAAAATCTTCTCCTCTGAATCTACAGGGTTCTCAGCTTTCATCTTTGGCACATAGCATCATCCTTAGGTCCTCTACAAAAGTTATATAAATTATGGCCCTGGGGTCAAAATTGGCCCCACCCCAGGGGTGGGCAGTTTTCAGTAGAAACAAATAGTGAAAACTTTGAAAATCTTCTTCTCTGAAACTGGAAGGTTCTCAGCTTTCATATTTGGCATATTGCATAATGTTCAGGTCCTCTACAAAAGTCATATAAATTATGGCCCTGGGGTCAAAATTGGCCCCGCCCCAGGGGTGGGCAGTTTTCAGTAGAAGCAAATAGTGAAATCTTTGAAAATCTTCTTCTCTGAAACTGGAAGGCTCTCAGCTTTCATATTTGGCACAGAGCATCATGTTCAGGTCCGCTACAAAAGTTATATAAACTATGGCCCTAGGGTCAAAATTGGCCCCGCCCCAGGGGTGGGCAGTTTTCAATAGAAACAAATAGTGAAAACTTTGAAAATCTTCTTCTCTGAATCTGGAAAGTTCTCAGCTTTCATATTTGGCACATAGCATCATGTATAGGTCCTCTACAAAAGTTATATGAATTATGGCCCTGGGGTCAAAATTGTCCCCGCCCCAGGGGTGGGTAGTTTTCAGCAGAAACATATAGAGAAAACTTTGAAAATCTTCTCCTCTGAAACTGAAAGGTTCTCAGCTTTAATATTTGGCTCATAGCATCATGTTCAAGTCCTCTACAATAGTTATATCAATTACGCCCCTGGGGTCAAAATTGGCCTGCCCCAGGGCCGGCTAGTTTTCTATAGAAACATATAGTGAAAACTTTGAAAATCTTCTCCTCTGATTGTCTGGTGAGCGCTTCAGGGCCATTCTGGCCCTCTTGTTTTAATGTGCAAACAATTTTTTGGTATTGGTAAAATCTTTAGAATCAGATATACAGTAAAAACTCTTTATAATAGCCACCAAATTACATCAAGAATTTTGAGTAAAAGGCAGGTGACTGTTTAAAACAAGGTGAAAGTAAAACAGAACGCTCCAATTATGGAGCGTTCTGTTTTATGTTCATCTTGAATTGCTTTAAGCAGCCACCTACCCTAAATACCAACTAATTAGCACAATTTAGTGGCCGTTATAGAGAGGTTTTACTGTATAGTATTCCATACACAACAGAGCAGACCCTGATGAGATCGCTCCTATAGAAGCCGTCTGATCTGGGTCTACTCTGTTTGCAAAGGCATGAAAAGCTTAATTGCTTTTATTTGAAGGAAAGGGTTAAGGTTAACTTTGAATGACACAAATATCCATAGTTTAAACTTCCGATTGGACTTATTGTATGCAACAAAAAAATTATTAGGAATTAAACACTGGTGAAAGCCAGTGTTAATCTTATTGTGGTCAGTTGTTACACCCAGGTCAGCAGTTCAAAGGTCAAATATCATAATTAGAGGTCATATTGTCTTTTGGACATTTACAACTTTTGTTACAAGAAGACTTTCAGTAAAAATTTACTTCTGGCCATATTTTATTTAGGGTCACCTGAATAAATAGTTCATAATATAGAAAGAATAGGACTGACCTAAACCTTCAACTTTGTTAAAGATAGAGAGCATGAAGATAAAGAGCATGGGACAGTGATCTTAACCTTTTCCCCCAAATAGAGATGACCCAGATCAGAGGGCTCCTATAGGAGCTGTCTGATCAGGGTCTGCTTTGTTTGTTTATGGCAAAACATATATCTGATTCTATAATTTCTGCCATGATAAAAATTCCTTTGTTCAGTGGCTGTTATAAAAATGTAGCTCTAAATATGCTTGTAAGCAAACAGAACAGACCCTGATTAGATGGTTCCTACAGGAGCTGCCAGACCTGGGACTATTCTGTTTGCAAAGGCATGATAAGGTATGAGATAAAGAGTTAAACGAGATGATGAAGTATCAATTCAGAATGAAAGACTTAAATTTTGTCAGATGAGTTTGAATGACAACTAGTTGCAGAACCTGGTTAGTGAACTCCTTTAACCCGTTACCTCATAGGCTATTTTTAGATACAACCTCTTTTAATGAATCTACCCAAAAGGAGCATTTACTAGAGAAAAGTAAAATTTTAGAATTTTGTAGTTTGAAACCATTGCTCCTATAGGAGCAAATGCTATATTTATCACAATGGTTTCAGCAAGTGAGTTTTACAGAGTCGTCAAAAGTCGTCATTATTAGGGAATGGGTTAAGAACTTCTTGATCTGGATCTTCAATTTCTGAAAATGCCAGTACTCATTTCTCACATTTAAAGGATTAAAAAGATGTGAATGTTTTGCATATGACGAAATATGGACGATTGATTGATGTTTATTTATGTTAAAACACAGAAACTTAATATAGCGTAAATGTCATTTTCAGACAATATTGAGCTAAGAGATAAGATAGCGGTGTTCGAGTGTGTCAGAGACAGTAAGTCTGCTGTTACAGCTTACAAATAGTAGACATCAGCTTGTAGCTTGCCAAACTATTGTTGTCTGCAACAAAAATCTTTGTCGTCTGCTTAGTTTTAAAAAAATATTTATTAATCAAGTTTTCAAAAAATGGCAATCGGAATGTAACATGGTTTGGAGTGTGATCTTAGATGCTGAGTTTATTCCACGTCTCATCTGGATCCAAACTGTTTGAGAAGGTCATCATGAATTGGCACATAACATGGTAAAATATTGAATATCACAAACCTGTAATGAAAAGAACATCATGCTATAGTGTTAATGGATTCTTAACCATGTGAATGCAGAAAACAAGTTTGCTTGCACTTACAAACAGTGTAGATCCAGATCAGAGAGCTCCTGAAGGATCCCTTGGATAAGGGTTTGCACTGTTTGTCATTCACACTCCTCTTACTCCTCCTACTTTCCATACTAAATGAATTCAGTTGTTATATAATGATTGCCAATTCCACTTGGATATTTTAGGAGTTAAATCTTTGCGTGCTACATAACTATTTGTCTGCAAAACTGCTTGTCTGCTGCAATTCTCAAGGTCAATTTTTCTGACATCTCTCTTGAAACAATACAGTCAGGGTGGCAAACAGCTTGGATCCTGATGAGAAGCCCTAGTTACAGAGCATCTGATCTGGATACAAACTGTTTGCATAGGTTATCACAGAGTTCACTGCTAGCATACAAAAAGATAACTATGCTATGATGCATTTTTTACTCTTTGCATGCTATATGTAATTTTTCATCTGCAACAATTGATGTCTGCTTCAATTTTTAAAGTAAAATTTCTCTCATTTCTTTGCAAAAATGTGGTCAGAGTGTCAAACAGTTTGGATCCTAGTGCGACGCCGCATGATGCAGCATCCCGTATGGATTCAGACTGTTTGCGCAGGTAACCATGGTTTCACCACTAGCAAGCGGAAGTTAAATCCTTGCATGCTCGTGCGGAATTTATGCTGACATAAGTAAACAGTTTGGATCTGGATGCGGCACTCAGTAGCTTTGCATCTCATCAGAATCAAAACTGTGGACACTGTCAACACTGTCGTATAGCTACTGTGACAAACAATGGAAGAAAACTAATGGAAGAGAAAATATTTTTCTGATAACAATTACATAATTATAATGTGTGGAGAAACAATTGTACTGACATTTAAAAAAAACGTAAATTGTATGTACTCAGATCAAAGGGGATTTTTCTGATCTGATTCTGCACTGTTTGTAATTCACAATATTCTAGCAGATTTGAGCCTTTCATACTGAACAGACTTGTTAACCCTTTCCCTGTTCTATGTTCATTCCAGATTTCAATACCTACTGAATATTCATGGACAAAATAGTTATAATGGAATATAGAATGCGTTAAACAGGGATGGGTCATTAGAAAATTCAGCATTTAAAGATTCAACAGCATTGTATGATGATAGAAGTGAGAAAGGCTTAACCATATAAAGTATGATGATAGAAGTGAGAAAGGCTTAACAATATCATAGTCCTGTATATTTCCGCTGTATTGACAATATAACTAATATCTGGAAGTATTGATTTCTTACATTTGAATTTGCCTGATGATCAAATCATTTTGAATTGAAATTTGACTTGCATGGTCCTGCCTATATGATGATGTAATAATAAAAATGTTAACTTTGACTTGCATGGTCCTGCCTATATGATGATGTAATAATAAATATGTTAACTTTGACTTGCATGGTCCTGCCTATATGATGATGTAATAATAAATATGTTAACTTTGACTTGCATGGTCCTGCCTATATGATGATGTAATAATAAAAATGTTAACTTTGACTTGCATGGTCCTGCCTATATGATGATGTAATAATAAAAAATGTTAACCCTCTACCTCATGAATATTCATGTAAACAAACAAAAATGAATCTATGAATGTTAATTGGCTTAATTTTTATAATATCATTTTAAACAAGGGTATAATGAATGCAGACACTGTTAACTCAGATTCATTCTATTTCATAAGCAAACAGAGCAACCCCTAATCAGATGCTCCTACAGAAGCCATATGATCTGGGTCTACTCTGCTTTCAAAGGTATTAAAAGGCATCTCTATGAGGTACAGTGTGCATTGTGAGCAATTGCCGTTTGGAAATAATTGTCAACGTATTTAATTCTAAAACTACATTTTTCTTAGATGTCTTTTTAACCATTTCCCCGTTCTACGTTTATTCCAAATTTCATGGAAAAAATAGTTACAACTAAATATGGAAGGTAGAACACTGTAACCATTTTAGAAAGTAAAGAAAGTAAAGAAACAGATCTATCGACTTCCATTAGCAAACAGAGCAGACCCTGATCAGACGGCTCCTATAGGAGCCATCTGATCTGGGTATACTCTGTTTGCAAATGCAGGGAACAAGTTAAACTAACATATATATTATGCCCTTTTCACACCTTTACAATAAAGTAGACCCAGATCAGATGGTTGTTAATGTAAGAGCCATCTGATCATAATATGCTTTGTTTGTTTAGAAATATAAAACATCAGATTCTATCGTTTCTGCCATGACCAAAAATTCCTCAATTTATATGCCATTTTAAAAATTCAGCTAATTGATGATGAAATTGTATCTTAATGACCATTCATGGAGTAAAGGGTTAATGGTACGTTATTTGAGTTGGTACATGCTCTCCATACTGTATGAGCCTTCTAGCTGTCTAACAGTAGGTCGGTGGTTCTACCCGGATGTTCTTGATCTGTGCACGAAACAATGCAATTTGTTCCATGCGCAGAAGAACTTCTGACCGGTGTTTTTCCACCTGTGATTAGCTGGACGTCGTGATATGACTGAAATACTGTTAAAGCAATATTTAAACTCGATAAAAACCAAACCAAACCAATCCAAACTATGTGAGCTTATAGCCTCTTCAACAAAGCTGTTACTTCTGAATAAATGTCTTCAGAAAATTGTGAATTAGAAGACCAGGTTAAGACTCTTGAAAGTCATAGAGAAAGTAAGTCCTTTTTATCTGTTTACTGCATTTTGATGGGTTAGATGTTCTTTAGAACTCAAAAAAGCACATCTTCTGTTTTAATTGTTTACTTGAAAGAGACACATTTTAACATGCATTAATAACGGAGCAGATCCAGATAAGGCAGCTCCTGTAGAGACTGTCTAACCGGGGTCTTCTCTGTTTGCTTGTGAAATTATATTAATCAGGGTCTGCTCTGTTGGCTTGTGACAGGAGCTGTCTGATCTTGCTTTATTCTATTTCAAAAAACATAAAAAATGTGTCTATTTGAATTAAATGGTTAAGATCCAGGCTGTTCTGCACTGTGACACTTTTCAAACACTCTTGAATTGAAGTGAAATAAGAATTTTGAGCATGATGCAAGTCTCAAGTTGAGAGATATTATGAAAACAAGTCTGACCTATAGCTAGGCAGAGATGTCATTGTTAGAAATAATAGCATTACATTATTGGTGGGTTTTAGTCGATATGATATTGATTCTGATTTTGAAATAAATAAAATACATGAATGACTACCCATCTGTTACTGTAGATCTTACTGTAAATACGCAAAAACAATGTCTTAGTTTGACAGAACATATTTATACTTCTTGTTCCCCATTGCTTTAACCCATTCCCTTGTATTGATCCCATTGACACCTCTGTAAACAAATGCTCTACTTATCACAATGGTTTCTAAACTACACAATTTTAAAATTTGTCTTGTTTCAAGTAAATGCTCCTTTTCATTTGGTTTATTCTACGAGGTAGCCTATAAGGTAATGGGTTAATAGGCCTCCAATTTGGTTTTAATTACTTCATTGTAGAGGCTTTGACTAAGAATTGATATATTGATGTATCCTCAATCGCACAGATTAGGTTGGATATATGAATATAAGACTTTCTGTTGATTGCACCCCTAGCCTAGGTCTAGGTCTAAACTCTTCAGTGTCTTCACTGATGTGACGTGCCTTTAATTTGTATTGATCTATAATCTGGGTCTGTGGCATTAACTTTTCTCTCTCATGGCGACTCGGAACTGTCTCAAAGTACCATAATCCATTGCAATGACCATAAACCAAGGGCTTGTATGTTATTGTATCATCATCATCATCATCATCATAATAACCATCACCATAATCTTTACAATCATCAGATAATTATCATCATCATCAATGATAACCAACACCAGGAAAATTGTAATTTTTGTTCAAATTATTTACAGTTGAAGATGGTAGGTTTATCTTTAGAATTAACTCTTAATCTGATACACAATTGTAGAACAGCCATCTGATCAGGTTAGCTCTGTTTGCTTGAGGAATAATATGGAATTTATTCTACAGTTTCAACCAATACCAAAAAATCCTGTTTCCAATTTGATATTATTAAAATTCAGCTAATAGATCGCTAGATATCATGGCATGTATTTCATACTTGAATTTTCATTAGGAAATGGATAAAGAAATACTAATTCTGCAATAACTGCACTTCGAATGGTGATGTATCTTTTTATGCAATCAAAGCAAGGCACTGGTGACATATTGTAACCAAACTGTCTGTGTGTCCATGTGTGTGTATCTGTGTACACCTTATATGTGTCTCGAGCATATCTCATATATTACTTGAGGTAGGAATGCAAAATTAAGTGTGTATGAGTGCATCTTGGGATGGCGGAGTGTCACATAACATTCTTGTATCACTGTGACCTTGACATTCACCTCTGACCTCAAGTAGAGAAAATCCTTTAGGTAATAATGTCAAATTTGATGTGTGTTTGTACATCTTGGGAAGGCAGAATGGTGCATACCATTTTCAGATCACTATGACCTTGACCTTAGACCTCAGCTGTAGAAAAACATTGTCCGGAGCATATCTCCTATATTTCTTGAGGTGGGAATGCCAAATTTGGTATGTGAGTACATCTAAGGATTGCGGAGTGTACCTACTGTGACACATTTCTTCTTGTTAACTTGAAACATGTCTTGGTATTATGAAACATAAGGTATTGTGTTTGTCAGCATCAGTCACATTCAGTGGCACGGCAAAAAGTTTAACCTTTACCAGAGCAACAGATAAATGCATGTACTCAGATACTAAAATCGTTACTTCTCCATCAAACACTATGTTGTAACCACTCTTTAGAATTGTCTCGAAGAAGAGATTCTAAAGAGTGGTCACAACATAAGGTTTGTTTGAGAACTAAAGGAGTTATTCTTGAAAATGTTTTAATTTATGCATCTTATCTGGACCTCTGTCTTATATTGATAAACAAAACCTGACTGGTGGTTTCAAACAGCTTAACCCTTTCCCTCAAAGGCTAATTTTAGATACAATCTCTTTGAATAAATCTACTTAGAGTTTTGTAGTTTGAAACCATTGTGATAAATAGAGCATTAAAATTTTGCTCCTATATGAGCAAATGCTCTTTTTATCACAATGGTTTCAACGGATGACTTGCAGAGGCGTCAAAAGGTGTCATTATGAGGGAAGAGGTTAATTACGGTTACAACATGGAACAAACCAGAGCATACAAAAAATATACTTTGAAAAAATAGATTGTTTTGACTGAAAGAAGAACAAAGGCAAGTACTGGCAGTGTTCTTTTTATTGCCTATTTAACCCTTTATATGATAATCCCTAGGATTTTTAAACACCTGTGAAAATGGAGAAGACCCAGACCACACGGCTCCTATAGGAGCTGTCTGATCAGGGTTTACTCTGTTAGTGCCTGTGTGTTACCTCTCTGAATCTCTACAGCTTGCCTTGAGAATAAGATTCCCATACTATTTTTGATACAAAAGTTAAATTGATTTATTAAACCCGTTCTCTCATGTAGACGCCTTTTGATGCCTCTGTAAAAGTCACTTTTTGGAACCATGCTCCTATGTAGCAAAATTTATGCCATATAACATTGGATTCGAAACAACACAAAATCTAAAATGTTTCTTTTTTTCTATTAAAACAAGTTGGGTCTAAAAATGGCCTATGAGGGAAAGGGTTAAACGGTCAGTCATGTTTTACTGACTAACTAGAGGTTTAATATATATAGATTGTTGCTTCCTGGTTGCCTGAAAATTTGTTGACCTAGATCAGCTGGATGGTAATTGAACTGGGTCACTTGCACTTTATTCTCTAGGATAGTGCAGTTACTCTTAGTGTTTGACTCAAATAAAAAAACAAAAGTGCAAACATGAAAGATTTTATGTATATTATAACATCTGTTTCAACATAGAACATGGTCTTTATCTTGCAGGTTTACAGAAGCAATTTGACGAGGCAGTAGAGAAATGCCGGAGTCTACAAATGGAAACTCAGCAATTCAAAGAACAGTTCAAGTGAGTTGAACGAAAGCGTAGACTTTAGCTTAAACCTGTATACATGTAGACTTTGATGAAATATAATTGCATATTGATTCTATAATATTGAAAAATATTGCATTGGAAACACATTGTACACCTAGATCTGCCACTGCTATGAAGATGTCTTTTCATATATATGTAAATCTTGAACAGATAATTGGCCATATTTATGCCCCCCTTCAATGCGAGATTTGGAGAAACCAATGTTGTTCGGTGCGTTGGTCAATGGACTAAATGGGTTTCGATCAATAACTAGAATATACTGGAACTGGTAGAGAGGTTGGACATGATTAATAAATGACCCCTATTCTGAGGCATAATGGGTCACAGGTCAAGGTCACACTGACATTGAATAGGAATATAATTTTCTCTCAACAGGAATGCAAAGGCATATGATCTTCAAAATTAGTTATACTGCTTGGTCATGACTAGCAGATAACCCCAATTGATTTTAAGGTCATCGGGCCAAATGTTAAGGCCACAATGAACTTTGTATACAAAATGGTTTCTGATCAATAACTAGATAACTCTGAGGTCCATGATCCTGAAACTTAGTAGAGAGGTTAGACATGGTCAGTAGATGGCTCTTACTGTTTTAGGGTGTGATGGTTCAAAGGGTAGGGTCACTCTGACCTTGAACTAGAATATCATTTTTACTCCAAAACAGAAGAATGCAAAGGCATATGATCATTAAATTTAGTATGCTGCTTGATCAGGGCAAGCATATGACCTCAATATGTTTTGAGGTGATTGGGTCAAAGGTCAAGGTCACAATGAACTTTGTACACAAAATTGTTTCTAATCAATAACTAGGGAACAGTTTATCATAAATTCCTCAACTTATTTCATGTTTGGTAGGAAGTTGGTCATAATGGGTAGATGAACAATATAGATTTTGAGGTCAGTAAGTGAAAGCTGGTCAATGTCTAACTTCAATGTCAAAGGTAAACATTCTAAATATTTAATCTTGGCCAAACTATTAGATATAGAGACATAATTATTTGAGATGCTTATTGATCTTATGAAATTTTTGGGTGGTGTCTTATCAAGATCAATGTCACACTGCGAGGTCAAATGTCATAATCATAGGCTGGCTGTCATAGGGGCATACATATTTCTGATCTGGATCTACACAGTTTGCAATGCAATAAGACCCCTTTTCTCAGAGAGTGTCTTATGAATTTGCTCTGGGTGATTTTTATACTCCCTTTTTGAAAAAAGTGGTGGTATATTGCTTTGCAGCTGTCAGTTGGTCAGTCTATTGGTAGATCAAATGGTTTCCAATCAATAACTGATAAAGGTCAAAGGTCAAGGACACCATGACCTTAACTGGTACTATGGTTCGGCTTAGGATCTTCAAACTTGCTGTGGTGATTAGTCATGATCACTAGATGTCCCCTATTGTTTTTGAGGTCACTAGGTCAAAGGTCAGGGAGTCTGGGGGGTATTTATGTTTTATAAACATCTTTGACCTTGTTTCTATTTCATTGATAGTGTTTGACCATTTATTGTGTTACTATTCATCTGGAAAATAATGCACATATGAATACTAGCTTACTTTTTATAATGGCATATGAACAAGTAGACAGCTTCTACAAGAGCCATTTGATATGGGTCTATCTCTTTAACCCTTTACTCCATTTAATGACATCATTCTATACCATTGCAAACAGAGTAGACCCAGATCAGATGGCTCCTACAGGAGCCATCTGATTAGGGTCTGCTCTGTTTTCTTATGATATAATATAGATGTGATTCTACAGTTTATGTCATGGCAAATAATATTTTGTATATTTTAATATTCATGATGTCATTATTTCCAGAACTAAAACCAGTGAGGTAGAAGAGCTGACCACAATACAACGGCGGAAAGAACAGGCGCTAGAGATGACCATGCAGAAGTATGTATACTAGTTTGTAAATGTTCTATGAAGTGGCCTAGATAGATGTGTAAACATTTTTATCAAGAATAGCTCTTTTATTTCTTCACCAAACCTTATATTGTAACAACAGTGGTTACAGCATAGCATTTGGTGGGGAAGAGATGATTTAGTATTTGAAATATGTCTCTTATCTATGGCCCGACTATAAATTGTGAAGGATCTAACACTTTTCCTGTTATAATTGTTTATTCCAAATTTCAATATGCACTGAATATTCATGGACAAAATAGTTTTAATGAAGTGTGGAGGTTGGACATTGTAGCTAGTTTAGAACATTGTAGCAATTTGAGAAAGTAAAGAAATAGATCTTTCAAATTCCATTAGCAAACACAGCAGACCCTGATCAGATGGCAAATGTGTGAAAAAGTGTTTATATGAGGGAAGGGTTAACATGATATCAGGGTGAGCTTTTGTGATGGCCTGATGTCCGTCTGTTGGCATGCATTTTGTGTTGTCAGTCGTCAAAATTTTGAACCTTTAAAAATCATCATCTGTAGCACATAGCATCATCTCTAGGGCCTCTTCAAAAGTTATATAATTATATCCCTGGGACAAAATTGGCCCCGCCCCAGGGATGGCCAGTTTTCTATAGAAACATGTAGTGAAAACTTTGAGATTCTTCTCCTCTGAAACTGATAGATTCTCAGCTTTCATATTTGGCACTTATCTTCATGTTTAGGTCCTCTTCTGTTGTCGTCTCATCATTGTCATTTGGACACTTTACTGTTGACTATTACTTCTTTACTATTCATAAAATCTTATAAAACTTCACACACTTACTCACAAGGGCTACAATCGAACAGAGGAGCATTTGCACCCGCATGTGGTGCTCTTGTTTAAATGAGTATTGATGAGATGCACGGTTAACCCGTTACCTCATAGGCTATTTTTAGATCCAACCACTTTGAATAAATCTTCCAAAAAGGAGCATTAACTAGAGAAAAGGATTATTTTTAGAATTTTGTAGTTTGAAACCATTGTGATAAATAGAGCATTTGCTCCTATGGGAGCAAATGCTGTATTTATCATAATGGTTTCAACAGGTGATTTTAACAGAGGCATAGAAAGGTGTACTTATGGAGGAAAGGGTTAATGCATAGATTCTAGTTTCATTTTATCCTTTTCCAGATTGAAGTCAGATCTCAAACAGAAAGATAATGATTTAGTTGGTGCTAAGAGAGAGGTGAAGGTATTACAGAACAAACTGGAACAGCAACTACAGCACGAGGCAGACTTAAGTCGTCAAAAAGCCAAAACAAGCAGTAAGACATGCATTTTTCTTTGTTTAACCCTTACCTCATGAATATTCATGTAAAGAGTAATGATATCATGAATAATAATGAGCTGAATATTTTGGGGGGCAGTACAGGGGAGCAGTTTGCATGAAGGAAGCTATATAACTCTTTCTCTGTTCTGTATTTATTCCAAATTTCAATACGTACTTAGTATGGTCAAAATAGTTATAATGAAGTATGGACGGGGGAACATTTTAGAAAGTAAAGAGACAGAACTATTGAATTTTATTTGTAAACAGAGCAGATCCTGATAGGAGCTGTCTGATCCGGATCTACTCTGTTTGCAAATGCATGAAAAAGCATTTATATGAAGGAAAGGGATAATCAAATTTATCAAATTTATATTGTTTCATCAGCATACAGTGCAAACCTAGATCAAGAGCCTACTGATCTGGGTCTACTCTATTTGCAAAGGCCTCAGACTCAGATTTATGATCTGGACGTGTGAGTCAACCACTCTTATTAATGTTTTTATTGTCAATTAGGAAAGCTTAGGAAAGCAAAAACACTGTAGAGGAAAATAGTCAACACATTAGATTATACTATACAAACAGCATTCTATGAGTTTAAATAGTTTTGAACAAGGAAACTTGAAAACAGATCTCAGCTCAGTAATTTGAGACAAATCTAAAACTTCATTGGTTTCTTTGTCACAGTGTAGTGAATAATTTTACTTTGTTGTATTACCTTAAAAGCATATATGAACCAATACAGATTTCAAAATTGGTTCTCAGAAAATTGTTTAAAGAAAAAGTACATATGGGTATTAAAATTCAAGCATGCAACTTGCTGTTGGTTTGCACTTGTGTAGAGATAAACCAAAACAATAGATAAAGGTGCATATTCAAATGTTGACCTCATTAGTTCTCCACCCAACCCTATGCTGTAAGCACTCTTAAATTAGCCCTTTTTACCTGTGAATATTTATTAGCTGAATTTTTATATTGTAAACTTTTCAAGCCAACTGTGTGCTTTGACAGAAACTGTAGAATCAAATCTATATCATGTCACAAGCAAACAGAGCAGACCCTGATCAGATGGCTTCAACAGGAGGTGTCTGATCTGGATGGGAAAAGGTGTTTATCTAAGGGAAATGGTTAAAAAGTGTCTTTGAGACAATTCTAAAGAGTGATCACTACATAGGGTTTTGTAGAGAAATAAAAGAGGCATGTTTGAAACCATTTAAATTTACACATCTTATCTGGGCCTCTAAATAAACTCATAAAATCTTCATGAACACTGGGGTTTCTTCTGAGAAGTATCAAATTAGTGTGAATAACTTGAAGGGTCAACACACGGGTTTGTGTGGGTTCAACCTTTATCAATGCTGAACAAATATATTTGCTTAACCCATAACTCCGTAAATGTGCCTTTTTACACCTTTGCAGACAGAGTAGACCCAGATCAGATGTGATGGGACACCAAGATCTGGATCTAAGCTGTTCGCAAATGCAAGTCAGGTGACAATTTAAACTGTTTGCACTTATTCTCCATCCACTTCATTTTCAAATACCAGGTGTATTCACTTTCTGTACAAAAATGCAATCAGGGTTAGGGTGTATTTCATCTGTAATTTAACCCTTTACTCCATAACTATGCCGCAACACCTTTGCAAACAGAGAATACCCAGATTAGTTGACTCCTCTGGGAACCATTTGTTCAGGGTCTGCTCTGATTGCTAATGGAATTGCCAAAAGTTTTTGTGTACATATGCCATTATAAAAAAAATATTCATCATGTCACCATTTCTTACTTTTAAATGAAATTAGATATTCATGTTAACAAGACATTTGTCAATTTGCCTAAAGCATTACAAACAGTATAGTCCTAAATCCCTGTAGCATTAAAAACAGTGTAGTCCTAGATCTCTGTAACATTTCAAACAGTGTAGTCCTAGATCTCTGTAACATTACAGTGAAGTCCTTTATCTCTGTAACATTTCAAACAGTGTAGTCCTAGATCCGTAACATTGCAGTGAAGTCCTATATCTCTGTAGCATTACAAACATTTTAGTCCTAGATCCGTAACATTACAGTGAAGTCCAATAGATCTCTAACATTTCAAACATTGTAGTCCTAGATCCATAACATTACAGTAAAGTCCTAGATCTCTGTAAAATTACAACATTGTAGTCCTAGATCCATGTGGCTTTAAAAACAGTGTAATCCTAGACCATTGTAAAATCTCAAACAGTGTAGTCCTAGATCTCAAAAATCTCAAACAGTGTAGTCCTAGATCTGGGGAGGTCTATGCTGTTTTCCAGTTTGCCATCTAGTGAATAAATCCATTTTGATCAAAATTGCTTTTTAATAAGATGGTGTTTTTTCCTATGTCAGATGAAACCAAAGATCTCAAAGAGTCATTCTTCAGAGCAAAAGAAGAGATTGAAAACTTGAAACAAGAAAGGTAACATTTTGAGTTTGTCCATTCCCTCTTATGCATATGTTAGTTATGGTTTACTTGTGTTTTTGCTTTATTTATCTTGAACACATTAACAACAGGTAATTGTTATGGGCCAGAAAAAATTGTTCACCTCCAATGTAACCTGCTGACTATGGGAAACAAGTGTACGGGCATGTGCATACAATGTAGACCCAGGTCAGAGGGCCTGTTGGACCCTCTCATCTGAACCTGAAGGTTTTCATTCAAAATCCTTTCAGAACACTTTCAACATTAATAGCATAGACACAAGGATGTTTGGCTAGGGCAGAAACTGTAGAATAATATCTTTATTATATCATAAGCAAACAGAGCAGGTCTGATCTGAAAAAAAAAACCCAGAGCAGATCCTGATCAGACAACTCCTACAGGAGTGGTCTGATCTGGGTTTACTTTGTTTGCAAAAGGCATAGAAAGACGTATTCATGTAGCAAAGTGTTTACCCTTTACCAGATGAATATTTGTGTAAGTCAATTATTTTATTATGCTGCACACAAGGCAGGAGGCATATAGCCTTGCTCCTGTCTATCTGTCCATCTGTATGTATGTCCTGCTCCTGTCTATCTGTCTGTCTGTCAATCTGTATGTATGTCTTGCTGCTGTCGATCTGTCTGTCCATCTGTATGTATGTCCTGCTCCTGTCTGTCTGTCAATCTGTATGTATGTCTTGCTCCTGTCTGTCTGTCCATCTATATGTATGTCCTGCTCCTGTCTATCTGTCTGTATGTCCATCTGTATGTATGTCCTGCTGCTGTCTATCTGTCTGTCTGTCAATCTGTATGTATGTCTTGCTCCTGTCTATCTGTCTGTCCATCTGTATGTATGTCCTGCTCCTGTCTATCTGTCTGTCTGTCAATCTGTATGTATGTCTTGCTGCTGTCGATCTGTCTGTCTGTCAATCTGTATGTATGTCTTGCTCCTGTCTATCTGTCTGTCTGTCCATCTGTATGTATGTCCTGCTCCTGTCTATCTGTCCATCTGTATGTATGTCTTGCTCCTGTCTATCTGTCTGTCTGTCCATCTGTATGTATGTCCTGCTCCTGTCTATCTGTCTGTCCATCTGTATGTATGTCCTGCAAATTCTTTATTGTCTAACTCCTCATACACCACTTCGAGGATTTGCTTCAAACTTTCACACATAGACAACCTTGATGTGAAGATGACTATAAGCTCTTTTGGTGACCATTTTTGCCAATCTTTGTAACTCTTTATTCACCTAAAACATGCTTGATTTAGAGACAATATCACCAGAAAGGGGAAAGGGGGGTATCAGTGTCAGGTGGACACCATTCTAGTTAAATGCGTTTATTACTGTGGCAAACAGTTGTGAATCAGATTGGAAACATGTAAGCAAACAGCAAACTGATCAGAACACAGTGTGATCTAGGTCTGCTCTGTTTGTAAAGGGACTAAAACGTAAGAATATAGGTTAAGGATAAAACCTAAATGAAAGTTTTTGTAGAACACAGTTAAATCTTGTTATCTCCAACTTTGATAGCTCAAACTTTAATTTGATAGCTCGAACTTCACGATAACTCAAAGTAAAAGTTCATTCCTACCAAAATTTACAAGACAGAAATGTTCTAAAATATATCGATTTACATATCTAGAACACACATATGACACCTTAATGCATGTCAAAAGTAATACTGAAAGCTTTCAGCATTACTTAGACCTGTATAAAGCTGTGAACTTACGGTAAGATGTTCAGATTAGAAATCGCTTGACTTGAACTTCTATTATCTCAAAGTAATTTGTATGGTCCCATGAAGTTGAAGATGTTGAAGTTCAACTGTAATCATTCATTTTGGTATATAATTGAATTTTTTATTTATTAAATTTATGAAAATATCAACTTCTAGTTATTCACTTGATTCATGGAGTGGAGGGTTAACCATTCCTCTGGCAAGTGTGACTTGACTGATATTTGCAAACAGCTTAGATCCAGATGAGTCCACAAGTAATTTGGTGTCTTATCAGGATCCAACATCTACTCAATCTGTAGTTTCTTAAAATCTTAACCCTTACCCTGTTCAATATTCATGTAAGAAATGATGACATCATGAATATTTATTAGCTTAATTTTTATAATGGTACTTTAACACGGTAATTTGTTTCCATAAGCAGAAGCTGTAAAATCATATAATTACATTAGCAAACAGAGTAGACCCTAATCAGAATGATGGCTTCAATAGGAGCCGTCTGATCTGGGTCTACTCAGTTTGCAAAAGCCTGAAAAGGCGTTTATATGAGGAAAAGGGTTAAATGAATAAGAAGGCAGATATTGCTATAGATCAGAGCTTAAAGCAAGCAGCATTTACTCCATAGATATGCCTTTCTACACCTTTGCAAACAGAGTAGACCCAGATCAGATGGCTCCTATAGGAGCCATCAGATCAGGGTCTGCTCTGTTTGCTTATGATATAATATAGATATAATTCCACAGTTTGTGTATAAGTAGAAAATGTCTCTGTCCATATGCTATTATAATAATTAATCCAATAAATATTCATGGTGCCATTATTTCTTACATTCATGAATATTCATGGAATAAAGAGTCAACCCTTCACTTCATGATTTTCATGTAAGAAATAATGAAATAATAATGGTTAACTAAAATGTTATAATCGCACTATGAATGTATGAATGAGGGAATTATATATCATGGCAGAAAATATATTATTTCAAAAGCAAACAGAGCAGACCCTGATCAGATTGCTCCTACTGGATCCCTCTGATTTGGGTCGGCTTTGTTTGCAAACACATAAAGGGGTATCTATGGAGTAAAGGGTTAACCCATTCCCTCATATTGAAGCCTTTTGATGCCCATGGAAAAGACACTTTTTGAAACCATTGTGGTAAATAGAGCATTTGCTCCAAAAGACTTTAAAGAGGAAATGCTCTATTTATCACAATGGTTTCAGAACTACACAATTTTAAAACTGTCCTTTTCGTTAGTAAATGCTTCTTTTACAGTAGATTTATTCAAAGAGGTTGGCTCTAAAAATAGTCTATGAAGGAATGGTTTAAGTAGCACATGAGTTGCAGTAGTTGTGGTATTATGACTGTAGTTTTTATTTAGATGTTTGTCATGTCATATTTTCTTTATGTACAGAGTTCATGTTGTAATAAATGTCAATAAGGAATTGTTCCTTCTGTCCTGCTTTTTGCTTCAGTTTCACACCAGAATGCATCACAAGGCTTAGTGTTGTATTGTGTTGTATTGTTCAGGGACATCAGAAAAAACTAAACGTAGATTGGTTTTAGCATGATAGAGTCTCTTTATAGTGACAACACTATGAGTAAATATGACAGTCTTTAACCCTTTTCCTCATATAAGTCTTTTCACGCATTTGCAAACAGAGTAGACCCAGATCAGATGGCTCTTATAAGAGCCATCTGATCAGGGTCTTCTCTGTTTCCTTTTGACATTATATAGATCTGATTCTACAGTTTTGACAATAGTTGAAAACAAAAAGATCCCTGAAAACAAAAAGATCCCTCGATAAATTAGCAATTAACTACTAAATATTTATGATATCATTATTTCATACATGAATATTGAAACAGAGAAAGGGTAAAAGCAGATGGTTGCTTATTGTAAGAAAAAAGTAATGCATAAGCTCCTTTGAGAGCTTTCTGCATTACTTTTGTACTTCACTATTATACCAACTTGCTCCATGAACAAGTAGACACCTTTTGAGTGTCCCCTGCAGCAATACCATGAATAAATGATTGTTTAGAGTTGTACCCACAATATAGACAAGACCAGTTTCCATGTCTTTGAGGCACTCTGATCAGGATCTACATTATTTGATATATTAAAAGATAAAGATTTGCATATACCATCCCAATAAAGAGCTACTGTGGCTGTCTGATATTGGTCTGCACAGTTTCGAAATGTGTTAAAAGGCATCTCTGTCAAGTAAACAGTTAATAGCTATTACTGCTGTTTGCTTTACATATTTCTGTTGTTAAATCACTTGAGCACTGTGCATGTTGTGTCCTGCATGTTGTAGGGAAGCAATGATCACATCCCACCAGAACAGAATAGAACAGTTACGGGCAAGCTTTAAGGAGAAACTCTCTGAGGCGGACTCATGGCAAGAAAAGGTAAATAGTGTTGACTTGTATTTACATTGTCTTCATGTCATTCTGACAGCATTGACAGAGACATAGAGAAACTCTGCACTTTGCTCAGTTGTAATGTTTCTCTTTATCCTTTCCTTCATATAAACATGTTTTCACACATCTGCAAACAGAGTAGACCAAGATCAGACAGCTCCTATAGGAGCCGTCTGATCAGGGTCTGCCCTGTTTGCAAATTGAATTTGATAGATCTGTTTCTAAAATGGCTACAATGTTCCACCTTCCATATTTTATAATAAATATTTTGTCCATGAACATTACAGTGTTGGAATTTGAAATAAATATAGAACAGGGAAAGGGTGAAACCTTTACCTGATAGAGATAGAGACAGCTTGATGCCATTGCAAACAGGGTAGACCCAGATCAGACGGCTCCTGTAGGAACTATCTGATCAGGGTCTGTTCTGTTTGCTTATGGAATGATATAATGATCTACTTATATAATCAATAACTATGCAGTCAATATTCATTTAGCCCATTCCCACATTTTGATGCCCTTAGATGCCTCTGTTAAAGTCACTTTATAAAACCATTGTGATAAATAGAGCATTTGCTCACACTTCTGAAACTTTCCTTTTCTCTAGTAAATGCTCCTTTTCGGTAGATTTATTCAAAGAGACAGAATCTAAAAATAGCCTATGAGGTAATGGGTTAATAGGTAAAAGCTTAATATTGATATGTACAGTAGAATCTGCCAATTGCGACAGTTGGATAAATAAACAGGAGGATCTGTAAGAGCAGGTAGATGCCTAACCCTTAACCCTTTCCCAGATATAAACGCCTATTTATGTCTTTGCAAACAGAGTAGACCCAGATCAGACAAGTGTCAGTAGCTGTCTAATCAGGGTCTGCTATGGAAATGCAACAGTAATGTAGAAAGCTTTTCAGAGTTTTCTGCATGACTTGCCCTGCATTTAAGCAACCACCTGCTTTTTAAGACTTCTGTGTTCAATAAATGAATGTCTACTTAAGACAGGTTCTACTGTACAGTATAGAGATCATGATGTCTAGTTTCATGTGATGACTTTTGTAGTTGGAAGAAGCCATACAGAAAGAGAAGGAGAGACATGCTCGGGAACTACAGGAACTGGAGACCAGACTTAAGGAGAGCTTTGTTATGGTATGCAGACAATGTTTCACAAGTCAGAGGGTGGGCTAAACCAAAGTATCAGTGCAAGACATTTACCTCTTTCATAAACCTTTTTAAGTTATAAAAATAGTCATCTACTTCATTTCTTCCCAAACATTGTTCTTTTTATGCTGTCTGATGGTTGGTTTGTCTGTCACAGCTTTAATGCTGGCGATAATTTTGTCACCATTGCACATACATACTTCAATCTTGGCTTGCATGTGAAACTTATGGAGGCGAACTTTTTAAGGGGTTCATACATCAAGGTGAAAGGTCATATCGGGGCATAGTGTTTCACAACACATCTTGTTTCCATTTGCTTTGAAAAGCCTCATTTACTTTCAAAAGCATAATTCTTTTAGATCGTGCGGCAATGCTGAAGTATTGAAGGTCTTATCTGAATCAGAATTTATTATGAATTTGTCATTTGCCCTGTCCTGCGAAATGCGACCTGACTAGCTTTTGCAAACAGCTTGGATCCAGATAAAGCATCAGGTAACTTGGCATCAGGATCCAAGCTGTTTGACACTTGGTCAATAGTTTCTCAAAAGTTTTAACGCATTGAAAGTAAGTAAAATTAGCTCTGGATCAGACTGAAAAGATGTCAGTTTTTATGATAGCTACATCTTGTATTATTTCACTCCAACAAATGAAATTTAATCCTTAATTCCACTAGTAAGCCTTTCAACACCTTAGGAGCCATCAGATCAGGGTCATTTGATTGTGATATAATATAGATTATACAGTTTTCCGCCATGGCCAATCTTTTCTGTGCTCATGTTCTGTCTAAAAACCTATCAAATTAATATTCATGGTGTCATTATTTCGTACATGAATATTCATGGAGTAAAAGTATTAGGGAATGTGAGAGTCTATAGGGGTCACAATGTTTGTTGGATATACGGTAAATCTGTTGGTTTTGCATGTCTGCAGTATTTCACAGAATGCTTCATTAATCAGATTAGATGTGCATATCATTACGGTGTTCTGGTTGGATTTGTCTCAAGAGTTTCCCTTTCCCTTTCATTAATCAACAATTAATATTTCTGTAAATTACATACTCTGGCTAGTGCTTGAATGAACACATTCAGTGATAATTCAGTTGTTATGGAATGAAAAGTTGATAAAAAGCAAACAGTGCTAAATACTGAGAATATTATCTCTCTTATGCCAGCTAAACAAAACTTGTAATTTAATATCCAGGTACATGTATAAAGAAAGGATTGGTTATATGCAACAATATTAAATGCGTCTTTGTGTAGTTTGCATTTATATTAGAAAACATTCTGTATAAATATTGAACAGTAGTACCTCTCTATTGCAGCCCCTCAGCAGTAATTAATAATGATGGGTGATGTAGATCTGCCTTGTAATCAAAGGCATATATAAGACATATTAATACAACCAATTGTAAGGCCAGGTTCTTTATTTTTCAACCAAACACGATGTTGTGATTACTTTTTAGAATCATTCCTTTGAGACAGTTCTAAAGAGTAGGCATAACATAGGGTTATGTGAAGAAATGATAATTTTAGTGTCTGTGATTTAACCTTTTCAAGCAGGGACACACGTGTACTGTCATTTGAAAACAGTAAACACCCAGATCAGTGCTCCTAGAGGACACACATGTACTGTCATTTGCAAACAGTAAACACCCAGATCAGAGTGTTGCTAGAGGACACACGTGTACTGTCATTTGAAAACAGTAAACACCCAGATCAGTGTGCTCCTAGAGGACACACATGTACTGTCATTTGCAGACAGTAAACACCCAGATCAGTGTGCTTCTACAGGACACACATGTACTGTCATTTGCAAACAGTAAACACCCAGATCAGAGTGTTCCTAGAGGACACACGTGTACTGTCATTGGCAGACAGTAAACACCCAGATCAGAGTGCTCCTAGAGGACACACGTGTACTGTCATTTGCAAACAGTAAACACCCAGATCATTGTGCTCCTAGAGGACACGTGTACTGTCATTTGCAAACAGTAAACACCCAGATCATTGTGCTCCTAGAGGACACACATGTACAGTCATTTGCAAACAGTAAACACCCAGATCAGTGTGTTGCTAGAGGACACACGTGTACTGTCATTTGCAAACAGTAAACACCCAGATCAGTGTGCTCCTAGAGGAGCCATCAGTCTGAACTGTTTGTCATTCAAAATCCTCTAGCAATCCTAAGCATTTCATACTGAGTGGACTGTGTAGTTAAACATTGATGGGCTATTCCATTCTGATAATTTAGGGTTGAAAGGGTGGACTATTTGAAATACTCCCCTTTATCCGTGAGTGGACTGTATAGTTAAACATCGTTGGGCTATTCCGTTCTGATAATTTAGGGTTCAGAGGATTAAATATACTCCTTATTGATAGCTTTGTATATAGTTTTTCCAGTATGATATATTATGAGAATATGTAACTTTTACACTTCAGGAACTCGAGATAGAGAAAGGAAAGTATAGAGAACTGATGAGGAAATATCAGACAGGTAGTCAAGAGACAGAGGAAAAGGTAGAATTTGTTCATTGTCATAATCCTTTCCCTCATAGGCTATTTTTAGATCTAACCTCTTTGAAAAAATCTACCGAAAAGGAGCATTTACTTGAGAAAAGGAAAATGTTAGAAATGTGTAGTATTGAAACCATTGTGATAAGTAAAGCATTTGCTCCTATGGAGCAAATGCTTTATTTACCACAATGGTTTCAAGAAGTGACTATTACAGAGGCGTAGAAAGGCGTATTTATGGAGGAAAGGGTTCACCAGAGGTCCAGATAATATGTATTAATTAAAACGTTTTCAATAATAACACCTTTATTTCTCCACCAAACCTTTGTTGTGACCACTCTTAAAATCATCTCAAAGAGACGATTCTAAAGAGTGGTCACAACATATGGGTTGGTGATGACAATTTTAGTATCCACCTTTATCTGTAGCTCGGCATTAGCCATTTACCTCATGTAAATGCCTTTTCATGCATTTGTAAACAGAGTAGACCTAGATCAGTGCCTGCTGTGTTTACTTCTGGTAAAAAATAGATCTGATTCTACAGTTTCTGTCTGAGCCAAAAGATCCTGTGTACCTATGCCATTATAAAAAATAATCTAATTAATATCCATGATGTCATATTGATTGGGTTCATTATTGAATTATAAAATAATGAAATGTTGTTGCTGAAGAAAAAGTGGAAAATTTCACATGTGTAACTGATAAGCAAACTGAGCAGCCCCTGAATAGACAGCTTCTACAGAAACTATCTGAGCTGGGTCTACTCAGTTTGCAAAGGCATAAAATGACAGGATTATCAAGTAAACCCATTCCTTCATATGTTACATTTGATCAAGACTGCTTTGTTTGCTTATGGTGTAATATAGATCTGATAGCAGAAACTGTAGTGTGAAATCTATATTATTTCATAAACAGAGCACACCTTGATCAGAGAGCTCCTAATGGTCTTTGTCAAGTAAAGGATTAACCCTTTACTCCATAAATACACCTTTGCAAACAGAGAAGACTCATATCATATAGCTCCTATAGGAGCCACCTAATCTGAGTCTGCTCTGTTTGCTTATGATATGATATAGATATTATTCTACGATTTCTGCTATGGCCAAAAATTGTGTCTGTGTCCTATAAAAACAAATATTCTAATTCTTTTAAATGATATCATTATTTCTTATGTGAATATTCATAGAGTAAGGAATTAAAAGGGGATAAGAAAACTCCTCATGATCCTTGACAAAAAAAAGTGTTTCTTAAATATTTTGGATGAATTGAATCTCGGCCTTGAAAACCTGTAGTTGTTTTCCTAAATGTTAAATTTATGGAAATTGCCCAGAAAGTTGCTCTTATAGATAAATGTTAAAATAATAGCAGTGATTTTCTCTAAACTTGTGGTGTCCCTTGAAAACATATCTTTTATAATAGTATAAATGTATTGGCATTCTATTCAAAATTTTAACAATTTACCTGATGCAATATGCATTTTCAAATATTCTGGACCCAGATCAGACAGCTATTGTAGGGTCTGTCTGGTCAGGATCTGCTCTCTTTACTTATGGGATAACATAGATCTGATTCTAGTTTCTGCCGTGGCCAAAGTTTATATGTTCATATGCCATTATAAAAATTCAGTTAACCCTTTTCTCCATAGGCTATTTTTAGACCCAATCTCTTGGAATAAATCTACCGATAAGAAGCATTTACTAGAGAAAAGGAAAAGTTTAGAATTGTGTAGTTTTGAAACCATTGTGATAAATAGAGCATTTGCTCCTATAGAAGCAAATGCTCTTATTTATCACAATGGTTTCATAAAGGGACTTTTACAGAGGCATAGAAAGGAGTATTTATGGAGGAAAGGATTAATTAACCCATTTGTTGAACCCATTTATGTCAGTGGCTTATACCAGCAAATATTTAGTTTGCTGTACCACCTCAGCTTAAAAATGGATGGGTTCCTAATTAAGATCTGGACAAATTTTCCTTAAATAATACGACAACATACACGTTGATATTCATGAAGTCATTATATTTTGTACATAAAGGGTTAATTGTAAGCCTTTACTCCATAGATATCCATTTTCTAGGCCTTTGCAAACAGAGTAGACTCAGATCAGACGGCTGCTGTAGTATCTGTCTGATGATCCGGGTCTGCTCTGTTGGCTTATGCTATGACGTAGATATGATTTTACAGTTTCTTCCATGGCAAAACATTCCAGTGTCCATGTGCTATCATAAAAAATAATCAACAATCAGTCTCACTATTTCTCAAGGGAATATTCATGGAGTAAAGAGTTAAATACTCTAAAACTCATTTTTGAGGTGAAAATGTTATCTTCTACAATTCATAGAATAGTTTTGTTTTTCTTCCATTCCTTTTGTCAAAAGCAATAAGAGTGTCGAACAAATCTGAATCTAATGATGAATATTTGTTAGATGAAGTCTAAAGATATACAGTAAAACACCTCTAAACTGGAATACTAGTAGAGAAGAATTTGCATATTTTAGGCAGGTGGCTGCTTAATGCAGGATGAAAGTCAGGCAGAAAGCTCCTAGGGGAGCTTTCTGCATGACTTTCACCCTGCCTTATGCTGTCAACTGTCTCCAAGACTGATATTTTTACCAAATTTGATGTCCGGTTTAGAGGAGTTTTACTGTAGTATTCAATAACAGAACAGTATCCTATCCTTTGTCTATTTCAAGCTACGCGCTCAGCTTCAGTCAATTGAGAGTCGGTATAAGGCTGAGATTAATGACCTCAATGAACTGTTGGCCGAGAGTCGACGAAAGTCGAAGGAGATGGAGGATGAGTTGCGAAGAGAGATAGTCAGTTTAAAAGCCATCATCAAGGATCTGGAAGCCAGACTTGGTAAGCTTTGTCCAATAAATACTGACTTTTGCTTATGCTAAAGGAGCTTAGAGGGTTATTGTGTCACCTGCCAAAGGTCTAGATAAAAAGTCTAAATAAAAACATTTTCAAGTATAACTTCTTTAATTCTCCACCAAACTCTATGTTGTGACCACTCTTTGGAATCATCTCGAAGAGACGATTATAAAGAGTGGTCACAACATAGAGTTTGGTGGAGAAATGACGATTTTAGTATTTGAGTGCCCACCTGGTTCTCTCACCTGTTATAGCAGAGCGACACTTTTTATACCCCCACAAACAGAGTTTGAGGGGGGTATACTGGAATCAGCCTGTCGGTCGGGCGGTCGGTCGGTCCGTCGGTCTGTCTGTCTGCAAAATCTTGTACGGCGAACTCCTCCTTCAGTTTCAACCCGATTCACTTGACACTTGGCATAATTGTTAATCAGGAGTAGTAGATGTGCAAGACACAAATTTCAGGTCTGTGTGACCTTGACCTTGACCTTTGGCCTTGAAATTGGTCTTGAAATTGGCAGGCAAAATCTTGTACTTTGAACTCCTCCTTCACTTTCAACCTGATTCACTTGATACTTGGCATAACTGTTACTCAGGAGTAGTAGATGTGCAAGACACAAATTTCAGGTCTCTGTGACCTTGACCTTGACCTTTGGCCTTGAAATTGGTCTTGAAATTGGCAGGCAAAATCTTGTACTTTGAACTCCTCCTTCACTTTCAACCTGATTCACTTGATACTTGGCATAAATGTTACTCAGGAGTAGTATATGTGCAAGACACAAATTTCAGGTCTCTGTGACCTTGACCTTGACCTTTGGCCTTGAAATTGGTCTTGAAATTGGCAGGCAAAATCTTGTACTTTGAACTCCTCCTTCAATTTCAACCTGATTCACTTGATACTTGGCATAAATGTTACTCAGGAGTAGTAGATATGCAAGACACAAATTTAAAATCTCTGTGACCTTGACCTTTGGCCTTGAAATTGGTCTTAAAATTGGCAGGCAAAATCTTGTACTTTGAACTCCTCCTTCACTTTCAACCTGATTCACTTGATACTTGGCATAAATGTTACTCAGAAGTAGTAGATTTGCAAGACACAAATTTCAGGTCTCTGTGACCTTGACCTTGACCTTTGGCCTTGAAATTGGTCATGATATTGGCAGGCAAAATCCTGTACTTTGAACTCCTCCTTCAATTTCAACCTGATTCACTTGATACTTGGCATAAATGTTACTCAGGAGTAGTATATGTGCAAGACACAAATTTCAGGTCTCTGTGACCTTGACCTTGACCGTTGGCCTTGAAATTGGTCTTGAAATTGGCAGGCAAAATCTTGTACTTTGAACTCCTCCTTCACTTTCAACCTGATTCACTTGATACTTGGCATAAATGTTACTCAGGAGTAGTAGATGTGCAAGACACAAATTTAAAATCTCTGTGACCTTGACCTTTGGCCTTGAAATTGGTCTTAAAATTGGCAGGCAAAATCTTGTACGGCGAACTCCTCCTTCACTTTCAACCTGATTTACTTGATACTTGGCATAAATGTTACTCAGGAGTAGTAGATGTGCAAGACACAAATTTCAGGTCTCTGTGACCTTGACCTTGACATTTGGCCTTGAAATTGGCAGGCAAAATCTAGTACTTTGAACTCCTCCTTCAATTTCAACCTGATTCACTTGATACTTGGCATAAATTACAGAATTTTCTCTATTTTAACTTTGGGTATTTTTGTTATTATACCCCCACAAACAGAGTTTGAGGGGGGTATACTGGAATCAGCCTGTCGGTCGGTCGGTCGGTCGGTCTGTCGGTCGGGCGGGCGGGCGGTCGGTCGGTCAGTCGGTCTGTCTGCAAAATCTTGTACGGCGAACTCCTCCTTCAGTTTCAACCCGATTCATTCAGTAGTAGATGTGCAAGACACAAATTTCAGGTCTGTGTGACCTTGACCTTGACCTTTGGCCTTGAAATTGGCATTCTGTTTGCAGAATCTTGTACGGCGAACTCCTCCTTCAGTTTCAACCTCATTCACTTGACACTTGGCATAAATGTTAACCAGAAGTAGTAGATGTGCAAGACACAAATTTCAGGTCTCTGTGACCTTGACCTTGACTTTTGACCTTGATCTGTAGAAAAACCTTGTCCGGAGGATATCTCCAAAACTATATTATTTAGGATTACCAAACATGGTGTGTGGATACATATTGGGATTGCTGAGTGTGGTGTACCACTTTCAGGCTACTTTGACCTTGACCTTGACCTTTACCTTTGACCTTGATTTATTGAAAAATCTTGTTTTTGCATGAAACATGGGGAGTTGGTGTCACAAACTCCTCCTTCATTTTGAAACTTATTAAATTGATACTTGCCATACATACTAAACACGAATAGTACATGTGCAAGACACAATTTTCCTGTGTTTAGTGTTAGCCATTACAGAATTTTCTCTATTTGAACTTTGGGTATTTTTGTTATTTGGTTCTGTTACATGTTCAAAACTTGGATTTGCAATCAAGGCTGCCGTGTGGGGGTATTCATCACCTTTAGTGATAGTTCTAGTTTGTCATAGTTTGCCAGCTGGGGACACACAGTTACATATGAACACTTGTGTTATACATTGGAACAACTGTAGAGCGGCTGCTTATTTCTTTACTCCATTAATATGCCTCTTTACACCTTTGCGAACAGAGTAGACCAAGATCAGACGGCTCCTGTAGGAGCTCCTATACAGAGTAGACACAGATCAGATGGCTCCTATAGGAGCTGCAGAAGTCTGATCAGGGTCTGCTCTATTTGGTTATAATATAGATATGAATCTACAGTTTCTGTCATGGCCAAAATATCCAGTATTTATGTGCCATTATAAAACAAATTGCATTTATATTCATGATGTCATTATTTCTTACATTAATATTTGTGGAATAAAGGGTTAACCTTTTACCTGATTAATATTCATGTAAGATATAATGCTTATATGAATATTAAGTAGCTGAATTTTTATAATGGCATTTTGAACCAAAGAATGTTTTACCAAGGCAGAAACTGTAGAATCAAATCTATGTTCTAACGCAATTTGTCAATTTCCTGCAGTCTGATTGGCTCATGTGACCAAATTTGCGCCATATAAAAGTCGTTTATATGTCGCCAATTCAGCCATTCAAAAATGGTTGCATATCATCATGTGCTTGTAAATATATCAATTCGCTATGTTTATTTAACACTTACTGATATTCGTTGTAAGCAACGATAAATCCGTATGCATACATTGACGTATATTCCAGTTTGGCCAGGTATTTTGAAAGTTATTTTCCATTGTTAACTTTGTCACGACTTGACCGGTCTCTTATATGCACATATGTCATTGGAGAATTATTGAGATACTCTAAGCGTTGTGATCCAGATTCAACCTTATTTATCATACTATTCAAACATAACATTATAACGTGACATTGTTACAGACAATGTTTTTTTTTCGTATGGCGCCAAATATTAAGACAACGTTATTTTTCCCGACATGTGTATTGAATGTGTATTGAACATGTGAAATAGCTATTCGCATAATGACAAATGAAATAGTGAACGTACAATTGGCCAGATGTTTTGAATTTGTATAAACTAGGGTGAAAAGAATCCAGCTAATTTAAGAAATCTGAGAGAAACTGGTGCACTATTCTCGCCTCACCACTCATTGAATCACCAGCACGCATGGGATACATGTAGTTAAGACCTGGGTGCAAAGGACATTACTTGAGTTAAAAAACGGCTTCAACAATTTGGCAACTTTTGTGTTCAGATTGCATTAGAATAGGGTTAGAATTAAAGTAATTCGTGACCATTAAAAACCTCATATACCATTGCCAATTTCAAATTACATTTGGATTAAGCCAGTAATAAATCATAAGTAGAGAGATAAGGTAAGCAGACAGCTCTTTCTCTGCTATTCAATATGGGCAAATCTGTGATTATCGTTGCTAATAGTTCAGATGCTGATTCAATTTGATCTATCAAAATCTCTTATTTCTCATCTAAACTCTATCTTATTGCTACTCATTAGAATCGCCTCTAGAAGGCATATCTGATGAGTAGTTTACATTCTGTACATTATGTACTGGTATTCACTAATGAGTAGCAGCAAGATAGGGGTTGGTGCAGAAATATAAAAAATATATATATATTTTACTCTTATTTACAGCTTTTGTTTTATCACTGATACTCTTTTAACTCTGCACGCTAGCACTGAAACTGTGATTACCTATGCAAACAGTTTGGATCCAGATGAGACGCCGCATAATGCGGCGTCTCATCAGGATCCAAACTGTTTGTCACCGTGACCATATTTTTGCAAAGAAATGAGAGAAAGTTTATTTTAAGAATTGAAGCAGACGACAATTGTTGCAGATGAAAAATTACTTAGCGTGCAAAGAGTTAATCTCGGTCTACATTTTGCTATATCTTGGTTCTGTGATATCAGTTGCATTGTCTAATCTGAGCTTGATTGAAGTTCAAATAATTATGTAAACCGGATACTTCGATTATTCTGTCATGAATAATATGAAGCTACAATAACTGACAGATAACTCAGTTTCATTAACAATTTGAAATATTGATATCACTGATCAGTTACATAATTTCATAATGTAATCTAAATTCATTTTCATGAGAAATTCAAATCATTGAAAACTGATTCAATCTCTGAGAAATTAAATACTGGTATGATAGCTTTTAAAATTTCAAAGTTAAAACTGTACTTCCTACAAGAAATGGTCATTTAGTCCCTTCCTCCATGAATATTCATTCAAGAAATAATGAGGTCATGAATATTGATTAGCTGAATTTTATTATGACACTACAAACAATGATATTTTGTATCATGACAGAAAATATAGAATCAGATCTGTATCATTTCATAAGCAAACAGAGTAGACTCAGATTAGATGTCTCCAATAAGAGCCATCTGATCTGGGTCTACACTGTTTGCTAAGGCAGAGAAAGGCGTATTTATGGAGTAAAGGGTTAATATTTGTCTGTAGCAGCTTTTAAAATTTCGCATGAGTCACTTTAATATCTTGTTGAATTACTGGCTAATTTCAATCAGTTTGGATTCTTATCAGATGCTAAGATACATATTTTTTGATCTGGATCTAAGCTCTTTGAAAGGATCGTGATGAGCAGATTAATTCTTTTAACTTTTACATGATTTCCAAAAATTGCACATTATATTTTATGATGATAGAAAGTAATATAACTGGACATCAACTTCCTTATGAGTTTCCCCATCATTAAGAGAAATGGAGATTGCAAAATTTTATGGACTGTATATTATTCATAAGCAAACAGAGCAGACTCTGATTGGACATCTTTCAACAGCAGCTGTCTGATCTGAATCAGTTGTGTTTTCCAAGGCATTAAAAGGCATGTTTATGAAGTAATGGGCTAGTTAACACTTTACTCCATAATACACCTTTGCAAACAGAGTAGACCCAGATCAGATTGCTCCTATAGAAGCTGTCTGATCTGGGTCTGCTCTGTTTGCTTATGATATACTATAGATAAGATTCTACAGTATCTGCCATGGTCAAAAATCCCCATGTCCATAGTGCATGTATGAAACTTCAGTTGATTAATGTACATTTATTGATTATTTCTTAATAAAAATATTCAAAGTCATTTAAAGGCATGTTTTGAAGTAATGAATGCTGTTAACATGGGAAAAAATTATACTGGCATTTGCAGACAATGATGACCCAGATCAGAGGGCACCTCAGGTCTGCAATGTTTGTCATTCAAAATGCTCTCACAAATCATACCCCTTCATACTGAATGGACTCATCATTGAACACTGATGGACCATTCCTCTTTAAATATTAAACCATAGATACATCTTTTAACCCTTTCCTTCATATAAACACCTTTTCACGCACTTGCAAACAAAAGACTCAGATCAAACAGATCCTCTGGGAGCCGTGTGATCAGGGTCTGCTCTGTTTGCTAATGGAGTTTGATAGATCTGTTTCTTTAGTATCTAAAATGGCTACGATGTTCTACCTTACATATTTCATTATAACTATTTTGTCCATGAATATTCAGTAGGTATTGAAATTTGGACAAAATGAAGAACAGGAAAAGGGTTAATGCATTTGCAAACTGATTAGACCCAGATCAGGTGGCTCATACAGTAGACCCAGATCAGGTGGCTTGTACAGTAGACCCAGATCAGGTGGCTCGTACAGTAGACCCACATCAGGTGGCTCGTACAGTAGACCCAGATCAGGTGGCTCATACAGTAGACCCAGATCAGGTGGCTCATACAGTAGACCCAGATCAGGTGGCTCATACAGTAGACCCAGATCAGGTGGCTCATACAGGAGACCCAGATCAGGTGGCTCATACAGGAGCCAGATCAGGTGGCTCGTACAGTAGACCCAGACCAGGTGGCTCATACAGTAGACCCAGATCAGGTGGCTCATACAGTAGACCCAGATCAGGTGGCTCATACAGTAGACCCAGATCAGGTGGCTCATACAGTAGACCCAGATCAGGTGGCTCATACAGTAGACCCAGATCAGGTGGCTCATACAGTAGACCCACATCAGGTGGCTCATACAGTAGACCCAGATCAGGTGGCTCATACAGGAGACCCAGATCAGGTGGCTCATACAGTAGACCCAGATCAGGTACCTGCAGGAGACCCAGATCAGGTGGCTCATACAGTAGACCCAGATCAGGTGGCTCATACAGTAGACCCAGATCAGGTACCTGCAGGAGACCCAGATCAGGTGGCTCATACAGTAGACCCAGATCAGGTGGCTCATACAGGAGACCCAGATCAGGTGGCTCATACAGGAGACCCAGATCAGGTGGCTCATACAGTAGACCCAGACCAGGTGGCTCATACAGTAGACCCAGATCAGGTGGCTCTGTACTGTTTGCTTCTGAAATGATATTGATATAATGCAACAGTTTCTGTCTTAACCATTTCCTCCATAAATACGCCTTTCAATGCCTCTGTAAATATCACCTGTTGAAACCATTGTGATAAATAGAGCATTTGCTCCTATAGGAGCAAATGCTCTATTTATCACAATGGTTTCAAACTACAAAATTCTTAAATTTTCCTTTTCTCTAGTTAATGCTCCTTTTCGGTAGATTTATTCAAAGTGGTTGGATCTAAAAATAGCCTATGAGGGAATGGGTTAAACATTTCCATTGTTCATGATGCCATTATAAAAATTCAGTTTATTGATATTTCTGATGTTGTTATTTCTTACATAAATATTTCTGAGGTAAAGAGTTTTAAGAATTAAAATGACTACCAGGAAAAGTAACATTAAAAGTAAAAAGAAAAACACAATGTAGACTTATCACCTCCAGATCAAGAGATATATTTTCAATGAAGTGTAGATGCTGATCAGATGTTGCTCTGGAAACACAGAAATTGATCTCGATCTACATTGTTTGCAAATAACCATATGCCTCCCCTTCAAATATCCATGTGCCTCCACCCATGAATGCATTCATGTAATATGTGCAGTTTATATGGATGAGATGATTTTCTGAACACTTGATTTCTTAAATGTCGCTCAAATTAGATTTTGTCTGATTTTATAATTTTAAGATTATTTTCGGAGAAGAATAATCTATGCATTTTCACAGAGTTGATTGATTAGATAGAACTGAGATCTAAAAAACAGAATTACTTGTCAAATTCTGAGAAATTGTTTTGATTGTCAGAATGCAGCTTTTTTTTTTTCATTTTATAGAAATGCTTAGTGTATAGACTGTGGTTGGCATATATATGGTAAAACTTGCAAAAGCCCTTTCCCTGATATAAACACATTTTCACGCTTTTGCAAACAGAGTAGACCCAGATTAGACAGCTCCTACAGTTCGTTATTTTGTGTCTATCAGGCAGGTGGTAGCTCAATGCAGGACAATTAAAGTAATGCAGAAAGTTCCCAAAAGAGTCTCTTAGCCTGTTACTCCATATCTACACCTTTTAATGCCTTTGGAAACAGAGCAGACCCAGATCAGACCACTCCTGTATGAGCTGTCTGATAAGGATCGGTTGTGATTACATGTACTAATAAAATTATATAGATCTGATTCTCCAGTTTCTGCCATAGATAAAACTTCATGGTCCATATGTCATATAAAAAGTTGTCTTATGAATATGGATGAAGTCATTATTTCTTACACGAATATTCATGAGGTGAAGGGTAAAACAGGTTTTACTGTTCTTTAATTAATCCATTCCCTCATAAAGATGCCTCTGTAAAAATCACTTATTGAAACCATTGTAATAAAAAGTGCATTTGCTCCATAGGAGCTTCATAGGAACAAATGCTCTATTGATCACAATGGTTTCTAAACTACACCAGTCTCAAATTGTCCTATTTTGAACTACATGTAAATGCTTCTTTTCAGTAGATTTATTCAAAGAGGTGGGGTCTAAAAACAGAGGTGGGGTCTAAAAACAGAGGTGGGGTCTAAAACAGAGAAGTGGGGTCTAAAACAGAGAAGTGGGGTCTAAAAACAGAGGTGGGGTCTAAAACAGAGAAGTGGGGTCTAAAAACAGAGAAGTGGGGTCTAAAACAGAGAGGTGGGGTCTAAAAACAGCTTATGAAGGCATTAGGTTAGGGCATACAGGAGACCTGCTGTATGCACCCAGATCAGCCACCATATCTGCTGATCATGGCCAATACTGTTCATCACTTTATTAGCTACAGTGCATTATCTATTACTGCTACAGTCAATGCACTGGGGCTTGTCTTACAAAACATATGACAGAGGTCTAGATAAGATGCGTAAATTGAAATATTTTATTTCAATGATTACTTCTTTATTTCTCCACCAAATTCTTTGTTGTGACCACTCTTTAGAATCATCTCGAAGAGTGGTCAGAACATAGTATAGGGTTTAGTGGAGAAAGTACGATTTTAGTATTTGAGTACGCACCTTTATCTGCTGCTCTGAAAAAAAAGGTCCTAACTTACAATGATTGCTGCAATTAGCTTACGGTAGTTCAAATAAAAATATTGCACATTTTAGCATGCAACTTTGTTCTATCATAAGACGATCACAAATTCGAGTTGTGACCCTTGTATATTAGAACTTACAAGACAGGCGCCAGATCTCTAGGTGCACTTCAAATGTTGTCTTTGTTTAAACTGTTTGAAATGTACAAATTACATACCAGCAAGGGTGTCTTGTTTAGTGCTGATAAGTTTATGTTATTTTGATATTACAGTGAAGCTCACTTATAACGAAATCCTGGGGACCTTAATATTTATTTCGCTATATCCAAACTTTGTTATATCGAAAAGACGAAATTTCGTTATAAATGTTTGGATATAGCGAATTTCGTTATAGTATACCAAGGTTATGAAAATTCTGATCCTGACCAGAAGCCACATTATAATTTAGCTACTGACCAGTCTACATGCATACAGCTGGGTTTGTCATGTGTTTGGTAATTTCATAGCATGGCTCTTATAAAATGTAAAGGAAAAGCGATTTCACACCAGTTATAAATAACAATATTGGTGAAATGAGTTGACCATTTGCTTCCCTATATCAATGGCTCAGTGCAAAACTAGACTGACTCTATAGTTATTCTAGTGAAGAGAATGTATTATATGCATGTAAGTGCACACTTCAATTATTTATCACATTTTTGTTTTTATTCCTGGTGTCGTGGTGATTCGTGTACCTTCAATCATTTTTCATAAATCTATAATATGTGCTTATCTATGTATCACGGCATGGTGTATTGGTCTTACCATCGGATTTTACCTATTTCGGTGCCGATTGTCCGAAAAATATCTTAGAATATAGTTATCTGCGGCTGCTTCAATGCAAAGTATGAAGTTGCAACATATATTCTGACAAACGTTTCTATTGGCTGAAACCAAAATATACGGTAGGAAATGAGAACATTCATCCAATCAGATGCACGGTTACTAGTCGATTACGATTGCGACTGGTTTCAATCACATTATCGAAATTGTTAAATAAAGCGGGATACCATTCTTCCATCAGATTCGTCCCTTTTGCATTCGGACTCAGTAGTATGTTTATGTTTATACCTCGCACGATGCCCACAATGTATAGTTTATGCGCCGTTTTCATTGTTTGTGGGAATGATGCAATAGTGTGTCCTCGACAGAAAACTTGACCATTAACAAAGATTGGGACATATGTACATGCAGTGTGGTCAATTACGTTCATTAAGTTGTTTGACGCCCGAGGCGATAGTCGGTGGATGTGTTTGCTGAACAGTTCTTTATCGCGGTAGGTGTGAAAACTTTTGAAACTGCGACTTTCAGTTGAGTTTGTAATAACCGAACTATTTTTCATAGAAATTTCGTTCTCGGGACAAGGAAATAACTTTGTCTTAGCCGAATTTTCGTTATAACCGATTTTGTATTAAGCAGACAGATGTGAATAGAAACAAAGAAGGAAAAGATTGGGGAATTTGTTTTCTTTTGTATTATCCGGTCTTTCGTTATATCCGAGTTCGCTATAAGTGAGCTTCACTGTACCATGTTTGTGATATTGTCCTTAACCTCTTGGTCTACTGTAAGCTTGATTCTGAGTACAGTAAAACCCCTCTAAACCAGACATTAAATTTAGTATAAATATCTGTTTTGGAGACAGGTGGCAGCTTAATACAGTGTGAAAGTCATGCAGAAAGCTCCTAGGAGCTTTCTGCATGACTTTCACCTTGCATTAAGCAGCCACCTGCCTAAATTTATCTAAATTCTTTTCTACTAGAATTCTGGTCTGGAGGGTTTTTGTGTCACCTGCCGGAGGCAGTGTGTCACATAGGGGTCACTTTTCCGTTTTCTGTCTGTCTGTCCGGCCATGCATCCATCCGTCTGTCTGTCCATCTGTCCATCTGTCACACTTTTTTTCTTTTCTTTTTTTATTCTAACACTTCTCCCAGCAGTTAACACATGTATTTTTTTAAACACTCTTGTTACTGTACACCATCTGGATTGTGTGTTATGTCATCTGTCTACATATTCTTATTCCAACAGCCCGTCTAGATGTAGGCAATGAAGATCTAGTCATGAAGTTAAAGTCACAGCTAAGAGAGACACACCAGGAGCTGGAGGAAACCAGGCAGATCCTGGACAAGGAGAATAAGTCAAATGAAGTGTTCCAAGAGGAGGTAAGAATAGTTGGTGGATGGTGGGGATGAGGAGACACAGAGAGAGGGGAGACAGACAGACACAGAGAAAGAGATGGTGAGAGAGGGGAGACAGACGGACACACAGAGAGAGAGATGGGATGAGAGAGGGGAGACAGATGGATAGAGAGAGGTGAGGTGAGAGAGGGGAGACAGACAGACAGACAGAGACAGACAGGCACAGAGAGAGATGGGATGAGAGAGGGGAGACAGACATACAGACAGAGAGAGATGGGGGGGGGGGGGAGAAGTGATAAATATAGGAGCCGTCTGATCCGAGTCTGCTCAGTTTCAAAGGCATAGTAGAAAGGCATATATACGGAGTAAAGGGAAAATATGCTGAACTTTTATTATGCCCCCATAGACGATAGTCGGGGGGCATATTGTTTTTGCCCTGTCTGTTTGTTTGTTTGTCTGTTTGTCTGTTTGTCTGTTTGTTTGTCAGCAACTTTAACATTGGTCATAACTTTTGAACCAGTATAGATAGAGACTTGATATTTGGCATACATATGTATCTCATGAAGCCGCACATTTTGAGGGGTGACGTGTCAAGGTCAAGGTCATCCTTCAAGGTCAGAGGTCAAATATATGGGTCAAATCGCCGACTTTAACATTGGCCATAACTTTTGGACCAGTAGAGATAGAGACTTGATATTTGGCATACTTGTGTATCTCATGAGGCTGCACATTTTGAGGGGTGACATGTCAAGGTCAAGGTCAGAGGTCAAGGTCAGAGGTCAAATATATGAGGGGGCATAGTGTTTCACAAACACATCTTGTTAGTAGTATACAAAGAACTTTATGGCTTTTTCAGAAACTTTAGGATCAGATCTATATGATTCCATCATGCTTTCCCCTGTCCCTATTCACTTCATGAATATTTCAACTGTTTAAAGGGAGTTATTTTCTTATAAAAAAACCCTCTGTAGGATCAGATCTATATAGTTAATATATATAGTTATATCTATAAGCAAACAAGGTAGGCCCATATCAGACAACTCCATAAATATGCCTTTCTAATTGCCTTTGCAAACAGAGTAGACCAGTAAAGGGTTAAAGCAAACGGAGCAGACCATGATCATATGGCTTTTACAGGGGCCTTCTGATATATGTTTTTATTTCTAAAATATGGGGTCACTGACACAGATATTAGAAATATTCATAGACCTGACAGAAATGCAATAGCTTCACTCTTAGCTGTAAAACAAGTTTAAGCTGTAAAACAAGTCTTAGCTGGAAAACATATCTTAGCTGTAAAACATATCTTAGCTGTAAAACAAGTCTTAGCTGTAAAACAAGTCTTAGCTGTAAAACAAGTCTTAGCTGTAAAACATATCTTAGCTGTAAAACAAGTCTTACATATTCATAGACCTGACAGAAATGCAATAGCTTCACTCTTAGCTGTAAAACAAGTTTAAGCTGTAAAACAAGTCTTAGCTGTAAAACAACTCTTAGCTGTAAAACAAGTCTTAGCTGTAAAACAACTCTTAGCTGTAAAACATATCTTAGCTGTAAAACAAGTCTTAGCTGTAAAACAAGACTGTTTGCCATTTCACATTCCTTTCAGCAAGTTATCCTGTTGCACTGACTGAATTCTACTATTTTAACGTTGATGGACAATTCCACTTGAAAATTCAGTATGCAGAGACTAAAGTGTGTTGCAGCTCTAAACAAATGCAGTGGTCATGTGCCAGTTTGCAATCATGTTGCGTAATTTGAATCCTGGTGCATTTTCATGGTTTTTTGTCATTGTATTTCATGAGTAACAGCTTCGCCAGGAAAATTCATGCAATTTTTTGTTGTTTTTCGACTTCAATTTGGATGGGATTCTCAGTGAGGTTGAAATTCGATACATGTATTTGAATGAATCATTGCATGACTGTAATGGACAGCAGTATCACAAGGTGCTTGCAGGGTGAACACATTTAATCTTTAAATTGCTTTGCAAATCCTCTGGATCATTTGTTAAAGTTTTACTCCATGAATATTCATGAAGGAAATTATTACATTAATTATTATAATAGGACATGGGCACAGGAAATGTTGGCCATGACAGAAACTGTAGAATCAATTTTATATAATATCATAAGCAAACAGAGCAGACCTACAGCTTTCATTCTTTACTTTCCTGTTTGCAAAGGCATATTTATGGAGTACAGGGTTAACACTTTCCTCAATACAAACACTTTTTCACGCCTTTGCAAACAGATAATACCAAGATCAGAAGGCTGCTATAGTGTCACACATGCATTTTCTAAATTCTTGAAAAAAGATTTTAAATATGACCATTGAACCCTTAAATTGCCATCAAAAACCCTTAAATCGGCTCATAATTACTGCAATGTGCCGATTACGATGTCATTATTTAGGCCGAATTACCGTTACGTCACATGAAACAAACAGTGATCCAATAACGTGTCAGGAAAAGGCTTTATCACGTCTTTAAAAAGACAATATTTCAGGAGCTTCCAGGGGTCTTCAGCCCCCTGGACCCCCACCAAGACTTTTCCCTGGACCCACCGGGGACCCTAAGAGCCCCGGGACCCCAGCTATTAATATTACACTCTTTTAAAACGCGTTCTGACCCTTGACAGATATTATAGTGTCATTGACTTTTTAACCCTTTACTCCATGCCTTTTACTCCATGAATACACCATTACAAACAGAGTAGATCCTATAGGAGCCGTCTGATCAGGTTCTGCTCTGTTTGCTTATAATATAATATAGATATGATTCTCCAGTTTCTACAATGGCCAAACATTCCTGTGTCCATGTGCTACTTTAACAATTAATCTAAGTAATATTCACGATGTCATTATTTTTTACATGAATATTCAAGGAGTAAAGGTTTAACCCTTTCCCTGTTCTATATTTAGACCAATTTTCAATACCTACTGAATATTCATGGACACAATAATTATAATGAAATATGGAGGGTGGAAAATTGTAGCCATTTTAGAAACTAAAGAAACAGATCTATCAAATTCCATTAGCAAACAGAGCAGACCCTGATCAGATGGCTCCTCAAGGAGCCATCTGATCTGGGTCTACTCTGTTTGCAAATGGGTGAAAAGGTATTTATATGAGGGAAAGGGTTAAATGTCCAGACCTACTCTCTCCCTCATTCATTTGTTCTTTTACTGCATCAGGTGAAGACGCTACAAGAGACGGTACAAAAAGAATGTGAAGAAAGATTTGAACTCACAGAAGCGTTGAGTGCAGCCAAGGAGGAATTGCTGCAGCTGAAAAAACCTGCAGGTAGGTGGCTCGTCTGTTACCAGTGCAGTCAACAGACTGTAGTTATTTACAAGGAGTGTACATCTAGCTGGTATATCTTATAGTGATAAATTATATAGGCAATAAACCCTTTACTCCATGAATATTCATGTAAGAAGTAGTGACATCATGCATAGTAATTAGCTGTATAATAACATATCAACATATTTAACCAAGATAGAAACTGTAGAATCAGATCAATATTATGTCATAGGCAAACAGAACAGACCCAGATAAGACGGCTCCTATAGGAACTGTCTGATCTGGGTCTAATGTGTTAGCAAAGGCATAGAAAGGCATACTTCTGGAGTAAAGGGTTAATACTTGTTGTAACACCTGGCTTCTGTTGAAATTCTATAGGATGAATAACAAAATGCATTTGAACAATAAAACGAAACAAACAATTTGTTTTATATCATCTAAATGAAAAATGTCAGCAAAGGTTTTCACAACTGAGCCTATAGCATGTTTAACTCCTTACCCCATAGGTACACCTTTCTACGCCTTTGCAAACAGAGTAGACCATGATCGGACGACTCCTATCGGAGCCATATGATCAGGGTCTCCTCTGATTGCCTTTGATATAATATAGATGTGATTCTACAGTTTCTGCCATGGCCAAAACTTCCTGTACATATGTGCTATTATAACAATTAATCTACCGGTAATTAATATTCATGATGTCATTATGTCTTTCATGAATTTTCAAGGAGTAAAAGGTTAATGCTTTAGCTGCCATGAGCCAATTTCTGATGGATCAAGATGAGATATGATGTAATTTGGTGACCCACCAGGATCCAAGCTGATTTATGCTGTGGTTAGGTACCTGTTCTCCTTTTTGCAAAACAGAGTAGATCCTGATCAGAATGCTCCTGTTGGAGCTGTCTAATGAGGGTCTGTTTTGTTTGCTAATCTTCTGTGTATGTATTGATAAAACCTTCTCTTGTTCATCGTGCCAATGCAGAAGTTCATTTATTTACTATTCATGATGTCATTAGTGTTTTACATGAATATTTATGGAGGAAAGAATTAAAATCATTTTAGAAATACTGCAGAGTAGTTAATGCAATCATTGGAGTGGCATGATAAAGCAGGCACATTGGAGTGGCATGATAAAGCAGGTACATTGGAGTGACATGATAAAGCAGGCACTATTAACCCTTTCCTACAAAAATATGCCTTTCTACGCCTGTAAAACTCATCTGTTGAAACCATTGTGATAAATAGAGCATTTCCTCCTATAGGAGCAAATGCTCTATTTATCACAATGGTTTCAAACTACAAAATTCTAAAAAAAATTCCTTTTCTCTAGTTAATGCTCATATTTCGGTAGATTTATTCAAAGTGGTTGGATCTTAAAATAGCCTATGAGGGAATGGGTTAAACAAACCATACATAATTCTATTTGACCTTATCTTAGAGCAGCATCTGACTTTGTGAAACAAGATGTCTGTCATACAATTTGACCTGAACCATTTCTTTCTTTTGTTTGCACAATAAAGGATCTCAGAGTAATGGTAAGTAATCTCCAGTTGACCCACATGGTCTTAAGGTTCTTATTCTTTTATCACCCGTCCTTTTATCTATACCCTTTGCCCCACTATTTGTGACTTGACTCATATTAACAATCAGTTTGGATCCAGATCAGATGCTAAGTAAATGGGCACCTCATCAGGATCCAAGCTGTTTGATACTTGGTAAATAGTTTTTCAAATGCTTGATTGAATCGGAAATATTTGAAATTGCATCAGATCCAAATTTAACCATTTACTCCATAAATACGAAGATTGTCCCAAAATAGGGTGACAGATTTTATAATTTGAAAACTATTATTGCAACTTCAATACAAAATTAGACCGAAGCAAAATATTCATTTGTGAATAACTCTGCAAAGTTTCAAATCAGTATCTCCAAAAATGAAATTTATAGAGTATTTTTAACAAATACACATATCGTCGCACATCACGACGTCGCTTTGATGCCGAGTTTATTCCTTCTCAAAATACTTCCAGATAATGCCTGGATACAGCGCTGCTTTTCTTCTGTCTTTAATAAACGTGAGACCCATCAAGCACAAACAAGTGTCATTTTTAAGTCATCGGATATAACTGACGGATGTATACTGACGATTTCGAGAGTCCAGTTTTGGAAGAGATTTCACGCACCGTTTGTTGTCTATCTGTGTTAAGAACGTCACAAACCTGCTGCACTGGGTTGTTATCTATCCTTTTTTTCCTGCCGGGTTGCGTATTTTCCTTATTATACCCCCGCAAACTTGTTTGAGAGGGTATACTGTAATCACCCTGCCTGCAGTTGGTCGGTCGGTCAGTTGATCGGGCGGTCCGTCCGCATTTGAACAAGGGTAGTTGGTGTGGCAAACTTCTCTTTCAATTTTTAAGTTACTGAATTTATATTTGGTATACATAATAACCAGGAATGGTAAATGTGCAAGAGGCAATTTTCATGTGTTTACTCTGGCCATTGCTGAATTATCTCCCCCTGAACTTAATGAGTTTTTTTTGTCATTTTTGCATGAAACAATTACATGAGTAGTTGGTGTCGCCAACTCCTTAAATCGGAAAGTTATTCAGTTTATATTTGGTATACATAATACCCATGAATGGTAGATGGGCAAAACACAATTTTCACGTGTTTAGTGCTGGGCATTACAGATTTATCTCCCCTGAAACTTGAGTATTTCTTTTCCTTTTGGCATGTAACATGGTGAGTTTGTGACACAAACTCCTCCTTTAGTTTTAAAGTTATGCGGTTTATATTTGGTATACATAATAATCACGAATGGTAGATGTGCAAGACACAATTTTCATGTGTTTACTGCTGACTATTGCAGAATTATCTCCCCCTGAACTTTGAATATTTTTGGTCATTTTTGCATGAAACATGAGGAGTTTGTTTTAAAACTTATTGAATTGATACTTGCCATACATACTAAACACGAATAGTACATGTGCAAGACACACTTTTCCTGTGTTTAGTGGCAGCCATTACAGAATTATCTCCCAATTGAACTTGAACTTTGAGTATATTTGTCATTTGGTCCTGTTACATGGGTAGTGGTGTCACAAACTTGGATTTGCAATCAAGGCTGCCGTGCGGGGGTATTCATTACCTTTAGTGATAGTTCTAGTTTTCCTTTTCCTTGTCCGTGTATCTATTTATACACAAGAGACATTTCGATGCTTTTCCACAGAAATCATGTGTTTGTGCGTCTGAACGGGAGTCATTCCCATGCCCGCGCAGAATTCAATGACTGTTTGGTGCGTCGCATTATCCTCCGACCTCGCCCTATCACACAAAATTTCAATGTAGGCGTTCAAGCTAAACATATCTTCACAGAGTTGTCTTACACGAATTAAATTCAAATATACATGTAGTTGTAAATGATGTCATAATTTTTTACGTTAACCTTCACAGGCATTTTGCGTCTAGTAGAATGCAATTATTAAGATAGATGGCTCTAATTTTATATGGCAACAGCATTAAATCAGGCGATTTTCCGACTGCGCTGGTTGTACGTACCAGCTTTCATAAATATGTTTGCATTCAGTAATTTCTTGGTGTATTTTTCTTAATTAGTCGACAGACTGTTTTAATTTGAATAACAAATGATCAGCTTAAATTTCAAAATGAAAGGAAGTCAATAAGATGTTGTAACTAAATTTGTCATGCTATTTTGGGACAACCCTCGTACTCTTCTGCAAACAGAGTAGACCCAGATCAGATGGCTCCTATAGGAGCCATCTGATCAAGTTCTGCTCTGTTTGCATATGATATAAGATAGGTTCAATTTTTGCTATGGCCAAAAATTCTCATGTTCATGTGCTATTATAACAATTATCTAATTAATATTCATGATGTCATTATGTCTTACATGAATATTCATGGAGTTAAGACACTATTATTCCTACAGTGGGGTCAGGGTCTAACTATTTCTCTGCCACATATTGTTGTTTTCAAAATTTGTTGTCTGCTCTAAGTTTTGTTGTTTATTTTACTTCTCTTTTCATAATCACAGCATGAAACAGTTTGGATCCTCATGCCAAGGTAGATCCAAACTGTTTGCATGCATGATCAAAGGTGATTCACCATTGGTAGTGAAGGAGTTCACTATTTTGCACTAAATGTCCATCCTTTAAATAGCTGTGGACAAATATTTGTTGCCAGTTTTTAATTTAATGTCTAATTCTTTTCATGCTAGTGGTGGAATCTCCGGCCATTTATGACTTATGCAGACAGTTTGGATCCAGATCAGGCCCTACAAAATGTGGGGTCTGATCTGAGATCCAAACTGTTTGTCACTCAGACTCAACTTCTGCAAAAAATCAGAAAGAAAATCAGTAATTTTGAAAATGTTGCAGACGACAATGTTGCAGATAACATAACTACTTAGTATGCAAAGAGCTAAATATAACCAGTTCACTTATTCAGGTTTACAATAGAATAGTTTGAGTAATTACGGTAATTAAGGTAGCCTCTCAGTTTACCCATTCCCTCATAAGCTATTTTTAGACCCATTCCCTCATTGGCTATTTTTAGACCCATTCCCTCATTGGCTATTTTTAGACCCAACCTTTGAATAAATATACTGAAAAAGAGCATTAAATTTTGTTAGCAAAAAGGAAAAAGTTTTGAAACCGTTTTGATAAATAGAGCAAATGGTTTCCAGACACGATGTTTACTGAGGTGTCAAAGAAGTCAATATGAGGGAATGGGTTAATGGATCAATATGAGGGAATGGGTTAATGGATCAATATGAGGGAATGGGTTAATGGATGTCTCATTAGGATCCACACTGTTCTCCACTCAGATTTTATGTTTTGTTGAGAAGGAATATTGATGCTATCATGTAGATTGCTTTTTACATGAAAATGAAGACAATGACATGTAAATAGATACATGTGACAGTATCCAAACTATATTAAAGGTTAGTTCTAATGAACCTGGCATTTTTAGCTTGTCTGTTTCGAAGAAAAGTCGAGCTATTGTGATCACTGGGTCGTAGTCGTTCTAGTTGTTGTCGTTGGCATGCAAAAACTTAAATGTAGCTCACTACTCAAAAAGTATAAGAGGTATCAACATGAAACTTCATAGGTTAGTAGATATCATTGAGGGAAAGGCCCCTACATAAGAACCATGATTCTTGATTACCAAATTTTTGAGTTATGGCCCTTTATCATTTTCATTTTTTTTAAATTTAGCTGGACAAGTACCAAACCAGATGAGCGTTGGCGCTGCATGCGGCTCTTGTTTAAATATTTGTTTTTTTCTTTTTGCACCCTTAGTAATATTCGTTAATCAAGCCTGATAACAGACACAGAATCCACTGTTTAATAGACCATGTTATTCAGTCAATATGGACTAAAAACAGTCACAAAATCCACTGTTTAATAGACCATGTTATTTAGTTGATCAGGACTGAAAACAGACACAGAATCCACTGTTTAATAGACCATGTTATTTAGTTGATAAGGACTGAAAACAGACACAGAATCCACTGTCACTGTTTAATAGACCATGTTATTCAGTCAATATGGACTGAAAACAATCACAAAATCCACTGTTTAATAGACCATGTTATTTAGTTGATCAGGACTGAAAACAGACACAGAATCCACTGTCACTGTTTAATAGACCATGTTATTCAGTCAATATGGACTGAAAACAATCACAAAATCCACTGTTTAATAGACCATGTTATTTAGTTAATCAGGACTAAACACAGACACAGAATCCACTGTCACTGTTTAATAGACCATGTTATTTAGTTAATCTGGACTAAACACAGACACATAATCTTAATAGACCATGTTATTTCAAATTGAAGGATAAAATTGTCCAAGAGTTAATTTTGGCAAGTTTTCTTCAAGAAACAATTATCCCAAACTACTGAAGACTTTATGAGCTAGTGTAGCCGGGTAGAGATTCACCATGTTACACTAGTCTGAATTTTGTTTGTTCTTGTGGGGTGGGGGGATGTCTTATTTTTTAAAATAAATAAAAAGTATTTCCGTAACATTGGTGTCATTATTATCATCATCGTCATCATCATCATGACCTTGGTGTTATCATTGTTTTAGTCGTCATGATCATTGTACAAAAAGTCGACATTTTGTCACAATTTCGACTTCAGAACTGCTATCTTCACACTTGTTCATCTCTACATCAATGACAATGTGATAAGGGGCCATAACTCTATCATGCATATTTAACCCTTTGCCTGATGGAAATTTATGTAAGAAATAATGAAGGTATGAATAGCAATTAGGTATGATTTTATTATAAATGTCGTCTTGAATTTTTTTAATTTGTTTTTAAACAATATTTCATAAACATAACAGAGCATACCCTGATCAGATGGCTTCTTTATATTAGACATCTAATCGAAATATACTCTGTTTTCAAAGGTGTTAAAAAGACATATCTCTGGAGTAAAGGTTTAACCCTTTCCTTCATTTAATCACGCATTTACAAACAGTAGCCCCAGATCAGATGGCTCATATAGGCCATAGATCAGGGTCTGCATTGTTTGCTAATGGAATGTGATAGATCTCTTTAGTTTCTAAAATGGCTACAATATTTCACCTTCCATATTTCATTACAACTATATTTTCTATGAATATTCAGTGGGTATTGAAATTTGGAATAAACATAGAACAGGGAAGGGTTAAACATAGAACAGAAACATAGAACAGGGAAAGGGTAAAACATAGAACAGGGAAAGGGTTAAACATAGAACAGGGAAAGGGTTAACATAGAACAGGGAAAAGGTTAAACATAGAACAGGGAAAGGGTTAAACATAGAACAGAAACATAGAACAGGGAAAGGGTTAAACATAGAACAGTGAAAGGGTTAAACATAGAACAGGGAAAGGGTTAAGACAGCTGGTAGCTCAATGCAGGATGAAAGTAATGCAGAAGGCTACAGCAAATACATCAAAAGAAGTATATCAGGTAAAAGGTTAAAGAGCTATGAAACTATAAAATATGGATTTCTGAGCATTGCGTGCTCTTGTCTTTGAACAAGCTGTATAGCTATATGTATACAGAGATCCAGATAAGATGCGTAAATTAAAACATTTTCAAGAAAAACTTTCTCAACTACACCCTATGTTGTAACCGCTCTTTAGAATGATCTCCTCAAGACGATTCTAAAGAGTAGTCACAACATAGGGTTTGGTGGAGCAATGACGATTTAAGTACAGTAAAACCCCTATAATGCAACCACTTAATGAATAAACATGGGTGTCTTTATAAGCAGGTGATGCTCCTAGGAGCTTTCTGCATTACTTCTGTCTTGCATTCAGCTACCACCTGCATCTAGCACCCAGAATTATACCTCTTTTAGATGGTCGCATTAGCAGGGTTTTACTGTACTTGTGTTCTTACTTACTTAACCCTTTCCATGTTCTATATGTATTCCAAATGTTATTACCTATGGAATACTCATGGACAAAATAGTTATAATGAAATATGGAATGTGGAACATTGTAGCCATTTTAGAAAGTAAAGAAGCATATCTATCAGTTTGCATTAGCAAACAGAGTAGACCCTGATCAGACGGCTCCTATAGGAGCTGTCTGATCTGGGTCTACTCCGTTTGCAAATGCATGAAAACATATTTATATGAGGGAAAGTGTGGAATGTATTTGTTGTTCTGTATACAGTTTTCCAAATTTCTGATTAATAGTTTTTACCAGGAGACACACTTTCCAGAGAGGGGATAGGAAAAGTCTGAATGCCTTTCTGTGTGGTAAATACATGTGTAGGGTGATTGTTCTTAGACATTTTACTTACGGTACATGTATTATTAGATTAGCCTGACCTTTGACCTTTGACCCTGCGGTGAAAAAAATAATGTCTTCTGAAATTTCAATCTAGTCCAAGTTTAGTCCAAGTTTAACTATGTCAGATTCAATTTTGAGAAACTATTTACCAGGTGTCAAACAGCTTGAATTTTGATTAGATGTGAGTTACTTGGCATCTCATCTAGATCCAAGCTGTTTGCAACTGTGAGTCGTGTCATGAATAGCGTTATAAGAATAAGAGCTTTCTGGCTGGTATTGGTCCACACTGTCAGAACAGTGGACATTTATAAATGTTTTGCTATGGATTCAGTTTTCTCTTTAGACAGTGTATTGTATGGGCTGTGTTCAGATGTTTTCTTCTCTGTCTTGGTGAATTCAGCATTTTCTATCAATTTTAGGACAATATGCAAATTCTCTTCTAATTTTACTGATGTTATTATTGTCATTAGCTACAATGTGTCTTTCTTTTTGAAATCATGATCAGTGTTTCAAACTATTTTGATCCTGATGAGCCTAGTTTCTAATCTGGATCCAAACAATTTAAAACTAGCTTGCTTCAAAGGTTATAGTATTTTGCAGTAAATATTTTAGAATAGTCACGTATAGATTACCCCTGTTCAACCCTTCACCTGATAGAGATGCCTATTCACGCTTTTCACACATTTGCAAACAGAGTAGACCAAGATCAGATGGCTCCTGTAGGAGCAATTTGATCAGAGTCTGCTCTGTTTGCTTATACCAATACCAACAATTCATATGCCTTTATAAAGATTTAGCAAATGAATATTCATGACATCATTATTTCTTGTATGAATATTAAACTGGGAATAAGTTAACCCTTTACTCCATGAATATGCCTTTCTACACCTTTGCAAACAAAATAGACCCACATCAGAAGGCTCTAATAGGAGCTGTCTGATCAGGGTCTGCTCTATATGCCTATGATATAATATAGATATTATGCTACTTTAACCTATTCCCACATATTGACGCCTTTTGACGCTTCTGTAAATGTCACTTTGTGAAACCATTGTGATAAATAGAGCATTTGCTCATACAGGAGCAAATGCTCTATTTATCACAATGGTTTCAAACTACAAAATTCAAAGATTTTCCTTTTCTCTAGTTAATGCTCCTTTTGCGGTAGATTTATTCAAAGTGGTTGGATCTAAAAATAGCCTTTGCGGGAATGGGTTAACAGTCTTATCTAATAAATATTCAGATATCATTATTTAATACATGAGTAATTATGGAGTAATGGGATAAAGATTGGGAATTAGAATTGTTATAGAGGTTTTACTGTATAATGGAATACTTCATTGTTGTTTTGTATAGATGGTAGCAACATTTCGGTTGGCTCTCCCAGGAATGTTGAGAGTCCCACCCTTGAAAATTCTGGTAACATAATGTATTGAACTGTTATTCAAAAGAGATTTGTTTTCATCTTTTGAATAATTTATTTTCATTTCAACATTTCGGTTTCTTGTTGCTTGTGTTTATGAGGGTGGTTATTTTTTAACTCTTTCACTGTCACTGGCAAGTCTTTGATAATCACATTGCCAATGATTGGATCCAGATTAGATCCAAATATAACTCTGCATCTCATCAAGATCCAAACGGTTGGATGCTGTGATAATATGTCTTTTAAAAGCAAAAATAGAGAAATAAACAAAAAAAGAAACTTCAAGAGATGACAAAGTTTGCAGGCGAGGAAGTTAAAAGATTTCAATGCCTTTCAAATTGTTTTGTTTGAAACATTTATGAATGTACAGAATTTTTTTTTGTTATCCAGAAATAATGTTCTGTAGTAAATATTTACTTTGTATTATGGGCAGCTCCATGTGGATATGTCCTTTCAGGTTTGCAAACTGGGTAGACCTACACACACTGGTCTGATGAGGATCTACTCTACGTAACCCATTCCCTCATACTGACACCTTTTGACACCTATGTAAAAGTCATTTGTTGAAACCATTGTGATAAATAGTGCATTTGCTTGAAAAAGCAAATGCTCTATTTATCACAGTAGTTTCCAAACTACACAATTCTAAACGTTTCCCTTTTTCTAGTAAGTGCTCCCTTCAGTAGGGCTTTGCAAACAGTGTAGACCTAGACCATTGAAATGAATGTTATCGGTCTTAGACTGCATTGCAAACCTGTGATGTAGGCCAGGCCAGTGACTGTGTGTCTTGGGTCTTTAAGAGCATTGCAAACAGTGTAGATCAAAATCCCAGACATTTTGCATTGCAAACATTGAAAACCCCAGACCAGTGACTCTATGTCTGGTTCCTTAGAGCATTGCAAACTGTAAAGACCAAGAATGGTTGCCACATGTCTGGGATCATAGTGAACTGCAGACAGTATACAGCCAGACCAGTGGCTGCATGTCTGGGATTTTAGTGCATTTTAAACAATGTAGACACAGACCAGTGGTCTCATGCCCTAGGTCTGAGTACAGTGCAAACAATGAAGACACAGACCAGTGGCCACATGCTTTAGGTCTAAGTACAAACAGTGTAGATACAGACCAGTGCCCTTGTGCTTTAGGTCTAAGTACAAACAATGTAGACACAGGCCAGTGGCCTCATGCTTTAGGTCTGAGTACAGTGTAGACACAGACCAGTGGCCACATGCTATAGGTCTAAGTACAAACAATGTAGACACAGACTAGTGGCTGCATGTCTGGGACTTTAGTGCATTTTAAACAATGTAGACTCAGACCAGTGGCCACATGCAATCAGTATAGATAGTGGCTGCATGTCTGACATGGTTTCTGGTCCAGGTCTGCACTCTTTGTCACCTCATCAGTAAGTTGTTCTCTCTCCACACAATGTAACACTTGATAAGATAATTAACTTTTTACTCAATGAATATTTGTGTTAAAAATGATGACATCATTAATATTATTTAGATTAATATTTAAAAATGACATATTAACCCTTTCCCTCATATAGACGTGTTTTCACGAATTTGCAAACAGAGTAGACCCAGATCAGATGGCTCCTAGAGGAGCCATCTGATCAGGGTCTGCTCTGTTTGCTAATGGAATTTGATAGATCTGTTTCTTTACTTTCTAAAATGACTACAATATTCCACCTTCCACATTTCATTATAGCTATTTTCTCCATGAATATTCAGTAGATATTGAAATTTGGAATAATTATAGAACAGGGAAAGGATTAACACATGCATTTTTGCCAAGGCAGAAACTGTTGAATCAGATCTATGTAAGTCCATAGGCAAACAGAGAAAAGACCCTGATTAGACAGCTCCTATCTGGGTCTATGTTGTTTGCAAAGACATAGAAGGTGTATTTATGGAGTAAACTGCTAATTATAGATATGATATCTGATCTGAGTCCACCCTGTTTGCAGTACGATAAGACCGTTTGTTCCAAAAAAGCGACTTACTTTCTGTTGATGAATATTTGCCCTGTATTGTAAAGGTTAAATCAAATATAGACGTGTTTAAACGACTTCATAAATTTTCAATAAACAACAATTTTTGATACCTCGCTGGCATGGCATGGGCAGTCCGCCACTGCAGTACAGACTGCCTGTCTCTGAAAATTGTCTTAACCAAGGAATTTAGTCACTAACTACCTCATTGAGACATACAAACAACTGTAATAAATAGCATTGTTTGCATAAAATAAATATTAACCTTTGTTTGGTATGAAAACTTTGCCTGCTGATATTTTCTTCTGCATCATTTTTAAACAATTTCAAATGTTCAACCTTAGTCTTAGTTGATTGACTGAGTAACAAACAGCTTGGATCCTGATCAGATGCAGAGATACTCAGGATCTGATCTGGATCCACACTGTTTGCAATTCTAGTTATAAAATGACTAGCAAAAGAAGGGTTAGAGACTTGTCCCTTCAGGGAGGTTTGGCTTTCATCCCCCTATCTTTTTGTGAAATTATTAGACAGTAACGGCAACTAAATGATAATAAGAACCACTTAAAGCTACTGTTTTGTTTCTCAAATCAGAGAATAAATACTTATTGTCGAATGAAGTAATGTAATGGAAAGAGATTTTGTTCTTGTTTCAAGGAATACAGCATTGCCTCATCTTGCCCTACCTGATAGGCATGTGGGAACAGCTTGGATCCAAGCTGTTTGCTAGTGTTGTACAAGTTTAGATGGGTCAGAAATTAAAGAGAACCTGCAGCAGATCAAAGTTTGAACAAACAATATTTTTCTCTTACAGCATGATAAGGGTTAACCCATACAACACTGAGTTTTCAAATGGACTCTTCCAAAATTCAAACAGGTCAAGCTTATGGTGAAAATTTAGGGATTTTTCTAAAGACTTAACAGTGCAGACCCTGATGAGAGGGCTCCTCTTGGAGCCCTCTCATCTGGGGCTACACTGTTTGCAAAGGACATAAGTGACTTGTATCCTGCAGTGTAAGGGTTTAACCTGTTTAGCATCTTTGAGCTTGAATGAAAATCAGATGCAGAGTAACTCGGCGTCTTTTTGAAATGTCAGCCGTAAAGGATTTATATATTCAGATGAAAGTGTAAAAATAAGGAAGATAAGAGGCTGAGGAGATAACCGTTAACTCCATAAATACGCCTTTCTATGACTGAAAAGTTCTGTCTGATCAGGGTCTGCACTGTTTGCTTATGATGTAATATAGATATGGCTATAAAGTTTCTGCCATGGCCAAAAGTTCCTATGTCTATGTGCTATTATTGCAATTAATGTAATTGATGTTCATGATGTCATAATTTCTTACATAGATATTCATGGAGTAAAGGGTTAATGAGTTGTCAAACATAGAAGTTTAGTTTAGCAGTAAGTAACTGCCCATCTCAAATGCTTCTTTTAATGAAGCTCAATGAATCATTGTCCCTTTAATCCATAAATACACGTTTCTACACCTTTGCAAACAGTGTAGACCCAGATCAGACAGCTCCTGTAGGAGCAATCAGGGTCTGCTCTGTTTGCTTATGGTATAATAATATAGATATGACTCTACAGTTTCTACCAAGGCCAAAAGTACCTGTGACCATTTGCTAGTATAACAATTACTGTATAATGATGTCATTATAATGTTCATGATGTCATTATTTACATGAATATTAATGGAGTAAAGGGTTAAAGTTTTATTCATTACAATGAATATTCATGTAAGAAATAACAAATTCATGAATATTAATTTGATGCATTTTCATACAAGCATGTGAACACATAACATTTTGGCCATGATAGAAACTGTAGAATTATATCTATATTACTTCATAAGCAAACAGAGCAGACCCAGATCAGACGGCTCCTACAGGAGCCATCTGATCTGGGTCTGCTCTATTTGCAGGGGCATCAAAAGGCATATCTATGGAGTACAGGGTGACTGCCATATACCTACAGTTCCTATTCCATGCAGCCTGGTTATGACTCCATTGATTATGCAATCCTATTTCTGCATTTTCTTCTGCTCATACTTTATTGCAATCAAAAGAAATAAACGTTTGACTCATTTCATGAAAAATCTATTGAATTCAAAACAGCCAAAATTGAAGCTGTAAGCATAACTTTCACATGGTGGTATTTTTATGTATCCTTCCTTATAATTACCATCTTTTACATTCATTTATCAATTCAGTCATCATATTTGTTTCTGTGTTTAGGTCCAAATAAACTTGATTCAGCATTTTTTTTCATAACTGCACATATACCTAAACCTTTTCCCTGTTCTATGTTTATTTCCAAATTTTAATACCTACCGAATATTCATGGACAAAATAGTTGTAATGAGGTATGGAATGTGGAACATTGCAGCCGTTTTAGAAAGTAAAGAAACAGATCTATCAAATTCAATTAGCAAACAGACCAGACCCTGATCAGATGGCTTCTATAGGTCTGATCTGGGTCTACTCTGTTTGCAAATGCCTGAAAATGGGTTAATATGAGGGAAAGGGTTAAGAGTCCTAAGCATTTGGAAATCTGAAACTCCTACAGGAGCTATCTGGGTCTTCTCCATAAATTTTGCAAATGCGTGAAAATTGTTAAGTATTCAACCTTCTTCTCTCTCTCTACAGGTGGTTATACAAGTATTACACCAAGGCAGTCAACTAATTTGTCCTTGACCTCGGATGAGCCCAAACCAAACATGGCTCCACGACGCAGTATTTCTGAGCCCTCACCTCTTATAACAAACAGACCAAATACGTCCAAGCCCCATACATACAGTGGCGGTGTTAAACGTGAATATACTCTAACTAACAGTAATACGATGGTGTTCACAGGAGACAACCACTTTTCAAATCGGCCGGTTGGTGGAAGTAGTAAAAGAACTGGTGGGTCTCTAGCTGAGAACAGAAGAAGAATTGCATCAATATTAGGCAGAAAATAGTGAAAACCAATGTGGGATAAAACACAATACTCATACCAAGACCATGCCTTAATAGTTAAAGGACTACCAAAATATTGGAATAAGAAGTTGCCCAACTGTGAACACCTACAAGATACTTCTGAAACGGTGCCATGTGTATTATGTAAACAGTGTAGACCCCAGACCACACCCTCAAGCTTTCATGTTTAAACTCATTGGTCAGATTTTAAGTTGAACTCAAGCTCTGACCAATTAGATGATTTAGAACATCTGTGAATCAAGCATAGGTATGGTATCTGATAAAGAATGTCTTCAGTGTTTTCAGATTCAATGATACAGTAAAATCTCTCTATAACAGCCACAAAATTACATCAAGTATTTTGTGTTAAAGGCAGGTAGTTGCATAAAGCAAGGTGAAAGTAAAACAGAATGCTCCTTCTGTTTTACTTTCACCTTGCTTTAAGCAGCCACCTGCCCTAAATACCAGCTACTTTACACAATTTAGTGGCCGTTATAGAGAGGTTTTACTGTAAAATCAATTCAATTGCTTATTGTATTGTGGCTTTTTCAATAGAGGTCAATGGTATATTTTTCAGATTTATAACCCTGCATAGTGTCAGGGTCCAGACACATCAATCTACTGGAGAATGATTGTACCTAGTATTGAAGAGCTAACTGGTGCAAAACTCAACTCAACTGGTTTGACTGTCAGAATACTTCATGCAAATCTGTGATCACGTTAGCAAACAGTTTGGATCGAGATGAGATGCTCAGAATATGGGCCTCTCATTAGGGTCCAGGCAGTTTGACCCTTAACCCTTTTCCAGTTTGAATGAATATTCATGCAAGAAATAATGAATTTTAATAATAGTATTTGTACAAAGAATATTTTGATATAGGTAGGAACTGTAGAATCGGATCTTTAACTTAATAATCAAACAGCAGACCATGATCAGACAGCTCCTACAGGAGCTGTTTGATCTGGGTCTTCTCTGTTTGCAAATGAGTGAAAAAGCATTTACATGAAGGAGAACGTTCAATTGTTTATGAAGAATGGGAGTACAAGTTGTATTAAGAAAAGAGACAATTTATGCTATGCATATCATAGGTGGATAAGATTGATAGCGTTGGCATTATTTCACTAGTCATGCATACACATTTAGTAGAACCTTCTATAATGCAGCCACTTTCTGAACAAGCTTTGTTTTCCTGTAAAGCAGGTGGTTGCTTAATGCAGAGTGAAAGTAATGCTTTCACCCTGTATTAAGCTATAGCACCTATCTGGAAGACCCAGAATTAGATTTCTTTAAAGTGACTGTTATGGAGACGTTTTACTGTATATAATACAGAGATACAGGAGGCTTAGACTTCTGTGTAAGAGCTGCAAAGTCGGAACGATTCAATGCCCTGTGGTACAAGGTGCTATATATTAAGGGAGCCATCACCGAGTGCCTTATAGAGGGCTTGTCAGTGAACAATACAAGGTGATTAATACCGCAAGAGCTTAATGAATTATTTTGTATTCTGTCATGATTTGTTTATTCTTTATTGCAATGATTAAATTACAATTATTCATTAAATGACACTTTCATTTGATTATACAAGCATAGCACACTTTTCCAAAAGGGTGAAAAAAGGCCCAAACTCCAATCAACATTATGTTTCTCTCTCAGGTCATCCGCAGACAGACACTCTGTCAGCACCTCCAATCTGTCCTTTCCCTCATGCCTTTCCCTCATGTTTAGTCTTTTATTAATTGATAGATTATATCAACAAGTTTTGAAAATCAGTTTTATGCTTACTGGCATCTAAACCTTGTTTTTAACCTTTTACTCCATGAATATTCATGTAAGAAATAATAATGCCATGAATATTAATTAGTTTAATCTTAATAATGACACATGAACACAGGAAATTTTTGCCATGGCAGAAACTGTTGAATCATATCTGTGTTATGTCATAAGCAAACAGAGCAGACCCTGATCAGATGGCTCCTACAGGAACCATATGATCTGGATCTACTCTGTTTGCAAAGATGAAGAAAGGCGTATTTATGGAGTAAAGGGTTAAATGAAAATCATTTTTGTTTCCTTCAGATCTAAGTTCACCAGATTAATCATATTCTCAACTGCATAATAAGTTACCTTGTATCAAGGCGAATCTGTGATAATATTTGAAAATAGTTTTAATCCGAGTTACCGGGTGTCTCATCAGGATCCAAACTGTTTGATGCAGATGACCTCTTTGTAAAGAAATGGAAGAAATCTGCACTTTAAAACCTGAAGCAGAACCAGATCAGATGACTCCTGTCTGTAGAATTGTCTTTAAATAGGAGAAATGAGAATTATAGAATGTAGAATATACCTCTTTATGGTATGAATCTTGGAGAAAAAACTTCAACAGTGCACTGTGCAAAGCCTTTGATTTACAGTAAATTCCCTCTACAATGGTCATCAAAAAGTGAACCTTATTTTGGGTCTTAAAGGTAGGTGGCAACTTAATGCTGGAGGAAAGTAATGCAGACAGCTCCTGCAGGAGCTTTCTGCATTACTTTCATCTAGCATTATAAGCAAATGCCTGCTTCTAAAGACATCAGTTTATGTTTATTCCTAAAGGGGTCTCCTAAGTGGGAGTTTATTGTATCAAAACAGTCTTTATCCATTTACACTTACAACTGATTTATCAGAATTACACTACACTATTGAGAACACTTCTATCTTTCTATTGTAATAGTTTTCACATTACAGAATCTGTCTTAAGGGACTATCAAATAGGGGTTACATTATGGGTCTGTAAAGCAGTTGATATGCAGGTCAAAAGTAATGCAGACAGCTCTTGTAGGAGCTTTCTGCTTTACTTTAGCCCTGTAGTAAGTAACCACTTGCTTTTTACTATGTCTGTGTCAAATCAAGTTGATGTCGCTTAAGCCTTAAGGGTCTGATCAGGGTCTGCTCTGTTTGCTTATGACTACAGTTTCTATCAATACCAAAAATTTGTCTATATATGCCATTATAAAAGTCAGCTAATAAATATTCATGATGTGATTATTTCTTGCAGGACTATTCATGGAGTAAAGGGTTAAGACAGGTTCTACGGTATGTCAGGTCAGAGTAAGGTTTTTGTTCCTAGCTTACAGAAAAAGGCACTTACCCGAAAGGCAACCATTCGAGCCCCAAATCAGGGCGCTCATGTTGGTGAAATATAAAATTCAAGCTCTGTAGTCTCATAATGCAAAAACACAAGCAGATTATCATATTTAATTTAACACTTGTCCTCGTTAATATTCATGTAAGAAATACATCATGAATATTTATTAGCTGACCTTTTATATTGATAAATGAAAGAGGCTATTTAGGGTTTGGCAGAAACTACAATCAAATCTATATACTGTAAAAATTTGATACTTCAAAATTCTAGTAATGAAGAATTGATGCCTTTTAGGCAGGTGGCTTCTTAATGCAGGGTGCAAGACATTTAGCTGCCACCTGTCTTAAAGATTGATAATGATAGTTTACTGTTCGAACAATAAGGATTTAACTGTACATGTAATACCATAAGCAAACAGGAGCCACTGATCTGGTTCTTCTCCATTTCGAGGGCTTGGGGCAAAACTATTCTAACTCCTTCACAAAGTGAAGGAGTTAGAATAGTTTTGCACCAAGCCCTCGATTTGTCAAAAGGAGTTTCTGTCAGATGAGGTAATTGTCAGTGAATTTTGAGAACTGTCCAGGAAATTTGAAAATAGAGAGATGTCGGGGAATTATCAGAGAATTTTTAAAAAAAACCAGCCATATTTTAAACTTCCATAACAAATCTTTCATGAATTATGATAGAAAGACAATATGTCACAATTAAACATTAAACATTCAGGGAAATTTGTCCTCTGGTTTTTCGCAGCACTGCAAGGAAATGGTTTTTGCCACCTAAATCTCAACTTAGGTTTTAAAGGGAATTTTTCTTCATATTTTTTTGCAAACGTAATCAAAGTATCAAAGGTTTGTGATCATGATGAGACATCAAGATACTCAGACTCTCAACTAGATCCAGGCTATGTGCAAAGGTTATTCAGAGGTCCAGATAAGATGTATAAATTAATACATTTTCAAGAATAACTCCATTATTTCTCCAACCAATGTTGTGACCACTCAAATACTAATTAGAATTGTCATTTCTTCACCACACCCTATGTTGTGACCACTCTTTAGAATCGTCTCTTTGAGATGATTCTAAAGAGTGGTCACAACATAGGGTTTGGTGGAGAAATGACAATGTTACTATTTGAGTCCCCACATTTATCTGTTGCTCATGCATGGTTATCACTGAATCACCTGTGACAGCGTTGATGCTGATATTTTTTAGATGTTTTATTGTTATTGTTTTCTTTTTCTAGCGGTAAAATGGCATTTTAGAAAATCTAGCACTATTTTCTTTTGTTTTCATTTGTTTAGTATAATATTGTATATATAAAGTTAACCCTCTACTCCATAAATATGCCTTTCTATGCCTTTGCAAACAGAGAAGACCAAGATCAGACAACTCCTATAGGAACCATCTGACCAGTGTCGGCTCTGTTTGCTTATAATATGATATAGATCAGATTCTAGTTTTCACCATGGACAAACTTTCATGTGTTCTTGTGTCATTATAAAAAATAATCTTAATTAATTTTCATGGTGTCATTATTTCTTACATGAATATTCATGGAGTAAAGGGTTAAAGCCCACTAAAGTGACCTAAGAAAAGGTCAAACCTTGGATGTTAAAGGTAGGTGAAGGCTTAACTCCATGGATATATGTAAGAAATAATCTCTTAACCCTTTCCCTCATATAAACGTGTTTTCACGCATCTGCAAATAGAGTAGACCCAGATCAGACGGCTCCTAGAGGAGCCGTCTGATCAGGGTCTGCTCTGTTTGCTAATGGAATTTGATAGCTATGCTTCTTTACTTTCAAACATGGCTACAATATTCCCCCTTCAATATTTGATTATAACTATTTTACCCATGAATATTCAGTAGGTATTGAAATTTTGACTAAATATAGAACAGGGAAAGGGTTAATAAATAAGGATTAGATGAAGTTTTTATAGTGACATATGAACACAGGTAACTTGGGCAGGACAGAAAATGTATAACCAGATCTGTATAATTACATAAGCAAACAGAGCAGAACCTGATCAGACAGATGCTTTAGGAGCTTTCTGCATAACTTACATCCTGCATTAAGCAACCTCCTGCTGGTAAGGAAACCTGTTTATTTATAAAATGGTTGCTTTAGAGGAGTTTTACTGTAATAACTCTCAACTAATGGAATTCTGCTACAAGGCTTTTATGTACTGGTGCTTCACTCGCCCTGCAATCCATGGCTAAAGTGAAAAAAACCGAAACATTCTAGCTTAGCTAAGCGAGTTTCAGTGTCCTTCAGATGGAAAGTACTGAAAAAAAGGTTTTATTTGGCATTAGCAAAACTATTTTGCTAGGACCAGTTTTTCAAATGTACATGAGAACCTCTCTTAAGCAACCACTGAATGAATAAACATGAGGGTATTTACTCCATGAATATTCATGTAAGAAATAATGACCTCATCAATGTTAACTAGATTAATTTATTATGATAGCACATGGTCACATGAATTTTTGGCTATGGCAGAAACTGTAGAATCATATCTATATTATATCATTAGCAAACAGACCAGACCCTGATCAGATGGCTCCTATAGGAACTTTAGCGAGTGTAATATTCATGGAGTAAAGGGTTAAAAGCAGTGTTGAAATACGTCTATTATCAAAATGAATCGAAGTACCAGGTTACAAAATGAATCAAAGTACCAGTCTAACCTGTTACCCAATTACAAACAGGGGTCAAAAGGTCCTGTGTTCACATGCCAATATATTCTAATATAAACATCAGCTAATAAATATTATTGTCATTATTTCTTACATGAATAGTTATAATTTTACCCTTTACTTCATAAATAATTATTTCTACGCCTTTGCAAACAGAGTAGGCCTAGGTCAGATGTCTCCAAGGAGTCTGCCCTATTTGCTTATGACATACTATATTAGTTATTCAGTTCTTTCCCAGGGTACATGACGATTTATTCCCGGCTGAGGAAAATCATGCCGCCCGAGCTGTTAGACGAGGGTTACATGATTTTACCAGCCGGGAATAAATCTTCATGTACCCTGGGAAAGAACTGTATAACGAATTTATTATACTGCAAAGTTTTACGGTTCGGATAATTAATATAAATCCATTTTGGAATGTTGAATCACTAACTAATTCCCCTAAAAACGCCCCAATACATTAATTCTACCCGAAGGTATCCGAAGTGGTGTGTATTGTATTTCATCGGCGTTCGTGTTATTATAGATGGCTGGACGATATAATAACTCCTCTAAAAACTGTTTTATTGGTCATTTCAAACAATGATGTTTTTTAATTCATTTCTGCATTTTTTCTTTACGTATCAATAGTTGTCTATTATGAATTTTACTATTGTTTAGCCGAGTCGAGAAGTCGGTCTTTTGTTTCTGACCATAATATGTGGGGGCCTGCCATGGGGAATTTCTATGTACCCTGTCAGCTCACAGGGTACATGGACTCATGTACACGGCTAGTTAACCAATCAGAAGTGAGGATTTTACTTTGCAGTATAATAATAGATATGATTATATAGTTTATGCCATGACCAAAACTCCCCGTGTCCATGTGCCATTATAACAATGAATCCATTGACTATTGATGATGTAATTATTTCTTACATGAATATTCATGGAGTAAAGGGTTAAAGCATTATTAATAGCTCTGTGATCAGACAACCTTTTGAATATGGAATTGGAATTAGCCTCGGAGACCATGTTTTTTTCCAAGCCCACATTAAATAAGTTGTGAGTACAACCTGGTTAGGAGTATTTGTTGTGAAAATGTTGTCATTATTCTGCATTCTACCTCAAAGTTTCAGTTTCATTTCATGTGTTGCTGTTTTTCTTTTGTACAATAGACTAAATTATATGAGTTGCATGTAGCGAAAAGTGTGCTCTTTGACTAGGTGCTCTTTGTGGCTTTGCAAATAGTGCAGACACCAGAGCTACATGTACAGATAAAGGTGCATACCCCCATACTAAAATCTTCATTTCTTTACCAAACCTTATACTGTTGACCATTCTCTAAAACAGTCTCTAAGAGACGATTCTAAAGAGTAGCCTCAGTATAGGGTTTGGTAGAGAAATAAAAGAGCTATTGTTGAAAAAAATTAATGTTTAAATTTACACATCTTATCTGGACCTCTGAGTCACCAAACAGTGCCGACACTAAACACTAAATTTTTTCCTTTTCTCTAATAAATGTTCATTTTTAGTAGAATATTCAAAGAGGTTGGTTCTATGAGGTAACAGGTTAATAGGCCGTTTTAAGATTAATCTAATTAATATTCATGATGTCATTATTTCCTACATTTTCTTTTTGTAAAAGGTTAACCTACACCACATATAAAGGTCAATCAGTAGCTTTTGAAATTGTTCATCTCACTTTATTCTTGCCATGATGATAGGAAAAATGTATTTTGTGCCATGTATACATCGTTTGCATTATATTCTGTGTATATGATAAATTAAACCTTTACTCCATGAATGTTCAAGCCAGAAATAGCGACAGAATATCAAGCTGAATTTTTATCCATAAGCAAACAGAGCAGACCCTGATCAGATGACTCCTGCATAATCCATCTTATCTGGGTGTACTCTGTTTGCAAAGGCGTTGAAAGGCATATTTACTGAGTAAAGGGTTAAAGATAACATCTGAGTATGCAAGTGGTGAATGGTAACAAGCTTCACTCTATTAACCCTAAGTATTGGGACAGACAACTAGTGCAGACCCAGATGAAACACTTTCTTAACCCTTTCCCTGTTCTATGTTTATTCCAATTTCCAATACCTACTGAATATTCAGGGACATAATAGAAATATGGAAGGTGGAACATTGTAGCCATTTTAGAAAGTAAAGACACAGAACTATCAAGTTCCACTAGCAAACAGATCAGACCCTGATCAGACTGCTCCTGTTGGAGCCATCGGATCTGAGTCTACTCTATTTGCAAATGCGTGAAAAAGCGTTCATATGAAGGAAAGGGGTAAGGAGCGGTTTGATCAGAGTCCAAACTATTTGTGGCCATGTCAGTCTAATTTTGGTCAGCTCTGTTTGCAAAGGCTTTCACATCCATATACGGAGGAATTGGTTAACACATTTACAGGAACCCTTTCAAAACATTTGTGAATTAAATTGTATCAAGTTCCAGGATAAGTGTCAGATTAAGAATATATATGACTGATATTGAAATCGGATAAAGAATTGCCAGAATTTCCACTCAGTGTGTGATACAAGCGATAATTGGTATCTACTCAAAATATTTCCAGTGGAAAATTGATTTTTATATTGTTACATTCAAATACATTTGATTCGATTAAGCTTTATTGGGAACTTTTCACTGACTGTCAAACAGATTGGATCCTTATCAGACACGAAGTTACTCTGTGTCTCATCTAGGACCCATGTGATCAGGGTCTGCTCTGGTTGCATATAGACATAATTCTACAGTTTCTGCCAATGCCAACATTTCCTGTGTTCATATGCCATTATAAACATTAATCTGATCAATATTCATGATGTCATTATTTCTTACATGAATATTTATGGAGTTAAGATCAAGAAACTGCCTTCTTCTGTGGACTGTTTTTGAGAGATTTACCGTTTGCAAACTGACATAAAAATCTGTGTACTCTGTGCAAAATGCTCTTAAGCCACGAGCCTTTAGTTTGCTGTGACAGAAAACGCTCCAAAGTACATTGTAATTCTGTTGTTGCCAAGTTACTTGATGATACATCTGGATCCCTGTTGTTTGCCAAAGCTAATCATTGGTTTCCCTATAGCATTCTTAACGTCCACTCTTCACCTGTATAATATTCATGTAAGAAATAATGACTTCATGGATATTTATTAGCAAATTGTTTATAATATTTTTATGCCCCCATAGACGATAGTCGGGGGGCATATTGTTTTTGCCCTGTCTGTCTGTTTGTCTGTTTGTTTGTCAGCAACTTTAACATTGGTCATAACTTTTGAGCCAGTACAGATAGAGACTTGATATTTGGCATACATATGTATCTCATAAAGCCGCACATTTTGAAGGGTGACGTGTCAAGGTCAAGGTCACCCTTCAAGGTCAGAGGTCAAATATATGGGTCAAATCGCCGACTTTAACATTGGCCATAACTTTTGGACCAGTAGAGATAGAGACTTGATATTTGGCATGCTTGTGTATCTCATGAGGCTGCACATTTTGAGGGGTGACATGTCAAGGTCAAGGTCATCCTTCAAGGTCAGAGGTCAAATATATGAGGGGGCATAGTGTTTCACAAACACATCTTGTTTGCTTTGAATCAGATCTTTATCATGTCAGGAACCAACAGAGCAGACCCTGATCAGACGGCTCCTATAGAGAGCCATCTGATCTTGGTCTACTCTGTTTGCAAAGTCGTGAAAAGGTATTTACATGAGGGAAAGGTTTAACCTAACCTTTCCATGATGTAAAATAAGAAGATCTGCTAAAGTTTTGATCTCATGCAATTTTGACAGCTTCATTTTCGAACACGTTTTTGAGAATCTAAAGACAAACAGCGTGGATTGTGATGAGACGCCGAGTTACTCAGTGTCTCATCTGAATGCAGGCTATTTGCAAACGTGAACCAGGTCACGGTGAGCAGAATAAGTGTTAATGCATTCTTCGAGTGTATTTTGGTGATTCTCAATGCTACGCTATAATGGGCTGTTATTGGGTTTGGTAAAGCTTGAAACAGCTATTGATTTCACTCCTAAAGCCTATTGCCTTGTTTTATGGCCCACTCCATCCTATCAAACATCTCCCCACAACAGATTTGTATACACTGTACGTAAAATAGACACAGTAAAATAGACATTGTTATAGATCTCTTGCCAGTTGATATTATTATTTTATTCATAGTTTGGTGTAAACTTGTTGAGTAAGGTTCTGAAAATATGTAATTCTTCTGAAAATTGCTTTTGAAAACGTTTTCCAGGCGTAACCCTTTCCCTGTTCAATGTTCATGTAAGAAATTATGACATCATGAATATTTATTAGCTGAATTTTTTTAATGTAAACTTTTCAAGGAAAAGTATTTGGCTTGACAAAAACTGTAGAAACAGATCTATATATTAAAAGCAAACAGAGCAGACCCTGATCAGACAACTCCTATATGATGTAGACACTGTTGGCATGACTTATAGTAGGACTTCTATAGGATGTAGACACTGTTGGCATGGCTTATTGTACAACTCCTATAGGATGTAGGCACTGTTGGCATGGCTTATAGTAATTAACCCTTTACTTCATGAATATCCATGCAAGACTTTATCACTTTCTGCATATTATGTGATTGTTTTATGGCAGATGATGCCAGAGATTGTTTGCTTTGGCAGATTGTGTAGAACCTTATTTATAACATAATTGAAGCAAACAGAGCAGCACAGTATCGGACAGCTCTTACAAGTGCTGTCTGATCCAGGTCTGCTCTGCTTGCAAAATCGTAAATAACTAAATATGTATATATGTGAAATAAAGTGTTTAAATTTCACAGGCAGTTGGGAAACACACTGTATAGATACCGATAACAATCATGTCACGTGGATGACATTGTTAGTTGAGCTTGGTCTGCACTATTTGCAGTGCTTGAGTGCCACTTGGTCTGCAGTGCTTGAGTGCCACTTGATCTGCACTATTTGCAGTGCTCGAGTGCCACTTGGTCTGCAGTGCTCGAGTGCCACTTGGTCTGCAGTGCTCGAGTGCCACTTGATCTGCACTATTTGCAGTGCTCGAGTGCCACTTGGTCTGCAGTGCTTGAGTGCCACTTGGTCTGCACTGTTTTCAGTGCTCGAGTGCCACTTGGTCTGCACTGTTTTCAGTGCTCGAGTGCCACTTGGTCTGCACTGTTTGCTGTGCTCGAGTGCCACTTGGTCTGCACTGTTTTCAGTGCTCGAGTGCCACTTGGTCTGCACTGTTTGCTGTGCTCGTGTGCCACTTGGTCTGCACTGTTTTCAGTGCTCGAGTGCCACTTGGTCTGCACTGTTTGCTGTGCTCGAGTGCCACTTGGTCTGCACTGTTTGCTGTGCTCGAGTGCCACTTGGTCTGCACTGTTTTCAGTGCTCGAGTGCCACTTGGTATGCGCTGTTTGCAGTGCTCGAGTGCCACTGTAAATGTCACTGATACGCAATCCTGCACATTGTTTCTTAGATACTGACTATTATTAAATGCTCATATATATTTTTTTTTTTCATAAAAAAATATTAAAAAATGCATGTCTTCACATTCCGTCCATGATTTTGGCTTATTGCCAGAAATATGATTTATTAATGATATTTATTAAAGCTTTAATTTTTTACAAGCATTGTTCGTCTTCATTGTTTACTTTTACATACCTATGTGATTACAGGTCGTGCCAAACTGGCACAATAATTGGGAGCACAATGCGACACAGTAGAACCTCTCCTATGCAGTCATTCATTTATTGAAAATAGGAGTGTTAGAAAGCAGGTGGTAGCTTATTGCATGTCAAAACCAATGCAGAAAGCTACTATAGGTTTTAGCTGAATCGGACTGCAGGTCTAAAGTAATGCAGAAACTTCTTATATGAGCCTTTTGCATTACTTTTTACCTGCATTAAGGCCCCCTGCCATACAGATCCATAGTTAGGCCTCTTGTTTATGTCTTTAGGACATGTTCTACTGTATCTGCAGCTCTAACTATACAGCAGGTGTTAGTGCCTCGGCCCGTATCCACGAAGCACTGTGTCTGAAACTCGGACTCAATACTCAGAATGGAAACTACCAAAGCTTGAATAGTATCGTTTTGATCAACTTGGGAAATGAGTATGTTAATATAAGCAGGGTGAAACTCGTGTAGAAAGTTCATCTAGGAGCTTTCAGCATGACTTTCACCCCGCATTAAGCAGACACCTGCCTAAAAGTATTTAAATTTTTCTGTACTAGAATTCTGGTTTAGAGATGATACTGTATTATCACTTTAAATTGTATTAAAATATGTAAGACTTAAGCAATATCTACATACTTGTCTCGTCGAAAATTTCAAGGGCGGGAAAAAACTGGCTGAAAAAAAGCTCAATACCTATATAGTATCTATTTTAAAAAATCCGCTTTTTTTTAATTTTACAGCCAAGACAATTTCAAGAGTCAAACATGTATTTGTCTATCATTACAAAATCTCACAGTTTGCAATATAATTTCTCGTGTTAATAGTGATGCTTTTACATGCTTGGGCGTTTTCTTGAATGCAATTTAGTAGATGAGTTTGCAACAGCAACTTTCGATGTCTGCCTTCAAGGGCTTTTGAAAGTGAGTTTTCATCGATGTAATTAACGGACATGCAGATTTTGGCTATTGAGTTGATGTATACGCTGCAATACGAGAAACAGAAACATCTGTCATATTCGCTTGATAATATTAGTTTTAACCAATTTGCTCCCACGCTCCCATATATGAGACGTGGGCAAAAAGTGTAGACTGATCAGACGCCGCATGATGCGGCGTCTGATCAGAGTCTACACTGTTTACTGATAGGAAATTCAATAAAAAAAAAAAAAAAAAATTAGACCAGACATTCCGTAGATAAAAGATAGACTAATCCAATATCTAAGCATGGAAGAATCCACTGGGAGCAAATGGGTTAATTCAAGTATGAAACTGCAGCAAAAACCCTCTAACGTGACCACTTTATGAATAAACATACATGTCTGTAAAGCTGACGGAATCTTGATACAGGAAGAACGTGATACAGAAAGCTCCAGCCAGAGCTTTCTGCATTACTTTCTCCCCGCATTAAGCTACCACATGCCTTTAAAACCAAGCATACGGCCATTTTTTGGTGTTCGCTAAAGAGGAGATGTACTTATGAGGTTTGATACCGCACGAGAATTTAGACAAACGGTGTGTGGGGGAAAAAGAAGAAGAAAAAGAGCAATCGTCTCGGTTCATATACCCACCGAAAGCATTTCAAAAACAACTACTTATTTTGAATTTTCTTATCTAACAGTAAAGTCCATAAATGCACATTTAAGTGATCTGTAATGGGATGATACGTAGGAAGGCGGATTGGTCTAGACACAAAGTGTCTTCTATAATAATTAACGCCCTTACACACGAAAAAACATACTTAACATTTGGTGCTCTACAGGAGATTCTTTGATAACCTTTTCAAACCAGTTTGAATCCTGATGAGACGCGGAGTAACTCGATATCTCATCTGGATCCAATCTGTTTGACATTCTGAATATATAATTTAAAAGAAAAATATCAGGAAATACATTGGCTTTGGTGGAGACAGTTTTTGATGACACAACTTCTACTGAAAGTGCTAAATGGTAGAGGTGATATGTCTCGGTACCTTAATGGCCCGTGGAGGTATCATGTTAACGTAGAATTACCATACAAGATGAGTATTATCGGGGATCTAGCAGGTAACTGAAGGAAGTATTTGTCTGAATGAAGACACCTATTAATGCGAAGAGGTAAAGACTCTACAACCTTAACCATTTACCCAATGAATATTCATGTAAGAAATAATGACATTATGAATATTGATTAGATTGTTTTTTTATAATGGCACATGCACACAGGACTTGTTTGCCATGGCAGAAACTGTGGAACCATATATCTGTTTTAGTTCATAAGCAGACAAAGAAGACCATAATCAGACGGCTCCTACAGGGACCGTCCGATCTGGGTTAACTCTGTTTGCAAAGGCGTAGAAATGCTATGCGTATAAGATATGGAGTAAAGGATTAATCGGCCATTCATTGATTGACAACGGGAGTCTTAAACAGCTGGTGGTAGCTTAATGCAGGGTGAACGTGAAGCAGAAGACTCCAATAGGAAACGGTTAATCTTGTTGGTGAATTTTTCTTCGGCAAAATACGCCATCTTATACAAATCAAATTATCTATATTTGTTCACTTTTTTTCAAATATGAATAAAGAGTCAAGCAGTTTCGATCTAGATGAGACGCCCACTTACTAGGCGTCTCATCTGGATCCAAACTGAATGTATATGTTATCACAAATATATCCACAGAATACTAGAGTTTAACCCTTTGCCTCATGAATATGTATACGAGAATTCACGACTTCAGGAATATTCATTAACTGAATGTTAAGAGAAGTACAACCTTTCTATAACGGCCAGTAAATTGCATCAACTATTTTGGGTTAAAGGCATGTGCTTAAAGCAGTCACCTGCAATTGGGCAATAGATAACGGTACATTTTACGTGTTAATTGGGCAATAGATAACGGTACATTTTGCGTGTTTATTTGGGCAATAGATAACGGTACATTTTACGTGTTAATTGGGCAATAGATAACGGTACATTTTGCCTGTTTATTAGGCAATAGATAACGGTACATTTTACGTGTTTATTGGGCAATAGATAACGGTACATTTTACGTGTTTATTAGGCAATAGATAACGGTACATTTTACGTGTTTATTGGGCAACAGATAACGGCACATTTTACGTGTTTATTGGGCAATAGATAACGGTACATTTTACGTGTTTATTAGGCAATAGATAACTACATTTTACGTTTTTATTGGGCAACAGATAACGGCACATTTTACGTGTTTATTGGGCAATAGATAACGGTACATTTTACGTGCTTATTGACCAATAGATAAGTATTGCAATTGTCCTTTCTCCACCAACCGACAGGTTGTAACCAAAGAGACGATTTCTTAACATTGTCTCTGTTTAATATTTGTTCAAGATGTCTTCACCTCAGTGTCAAACTGCTGACCGAGTGTCAAACTACTGACTGAGTGTCAAACTGCTGACCACGTGTCAAACTACTGATCGGGTGCCAACAACTGACCCGCTCCCAAACTGGTGACAGGGTGTCAAAATGATGACAGGGTGTCAAACTGCTGATCGAGTGTCAAATTGCTGACCGAGTGTCAAACTGCTTGGATCATGACGAGAGACGGAGTAACTCGACCTCTCAGCTGGGTCCAAGTTGTTTGCAAATGTTAGTCAACCCGCGGTTAACAGGCGAAAGGGCGAAACATTCTAGCGGTGAACAGGCGAAAGGGTAAAACATTCTAGCGGTTAACAGGCGAAAGGATGAAACATTCTAGCGGTAAACAGGCGAAAGGGTAAAACATTCTAGCGGTTAAAAGGCGAAAGGGTAAAACATTCTAGCGGTAAACAGGCGAAAGGGTAAAACATTCTAGCGGTTAACAGGCGAAAGGGTAAAACATTCTAGCGGTTAACAGGCGAAAGGGTAAAACATTCTAGCGGTTAACAGGCGAAAGAGCGAAACATTCTAGCGGTTAACAGGTTAACAGGCGAAAGAGTGAAACATTCTAGCGGTTAACAGGCGAAAGGGTAAAACATTTTAGCGGTTAACAGGCGAAAGGGTAAAACATTCTAGCGAATTTTGGAACCCATTCATGTTTCATGTTGAAGGTAAACCGCAAATGCAATATAAACAAGTATGCTTGTATAAGCCACTGACATCCGATACTGGTTTAGCAAATAGTACTGAGTACTGACCCTGATTCGAGGTCTCTTTTAGGAGCGAATCTTCTGGTCTGTGTTTATATTGTTTGCCTATATCTCATCTTCGGGACCGTGGGGAGTTAAGTAGAAAAAATAATCCAGCACGTTAAAGATAAGAAAACAGGTTTTGCTGACACACTTATTAAGATTTCAAAAAATATAGACGCTTGGTTCCAATATGTCTGCTACAGAAACACCGACTGTACAGTAGAACCTCTTAAGCTGCCATCAAAAGTAGGCATAAGTATGAGTCTGTATGGCAGGTGGTAGCTAAATACAGATCAAACTAACACAGAAAGCTCCTATAGGAGCTTTTTGCATTACTTTTGACCTGCATTAAGCGAGCACCTGCTTTTTAAGACAATTGTGTTTAATAAATGAATGGTGGTTTACAACTATAGTTCTACTGTGGGTGTAGTACAACATTATCTTAGATAATGTATAACCTCTTTAAAGTGACTCAGAAGTCTAAAAGTATTGGTATGTAAAGTAGATTGTAGCTTAATGCAGAACAAAGGTAATGCAAAGATCTCCCAAACGAAAACCATGAATTTACTTTCGTTTTGCATTAAGAAACCATCTCGAGGGCTTGGTGCAAAACTATTCTAACTCCTTCACAAAGCCCAAGCCCTCGATCTGCTTTACATCCTGTACTTCTCGTATATTGAGTTATGCTTCATGGATAGGAGCTATAATTATCTGATTTTAGCTCGTCTGTTTTTCGAAGATAAATATTGTAATCCCGGCGTCCGCGTTGTCGTCGTCGTTGTCTTTCGGATACGTTCGTCTTTATTATTGGTGCAAATCTTATGAAACTCCATACACTTGTTCACCGTCATAAGGGCTACAATCGAACAGACGAGCGTTGACACCAGCATGTGGTACTCTTGTTTTATACCGACATGTCAACAAGGGAAGTTTGTAAGGAATCTGTAAAACCAGATATATATCGTTCCATAAGCAGAAAGAGCAGACCCTGATTAGACGGCTCCTACAGGAACCGTCTGCTCTTGGTCTACTCTGTTGGCAAATGTATTAAAGGGGTAGCTATGAAGTAAAGTTTTAAATCATTCCCTCATACTGACGCCTTTTGACCTCATACTAACGCCTTTTGACCCGTTCCCTCATACTAACGTCTTTTGACCCATTCCCTCATACTAACGCCTTTTGACCCGTTCCCTCATACTAACGTCTTTTGACCCATTCCCTCATACTAACGCCTTTTGACCCATTCCCTCATACTAACGTCTTTTGACCCATTCCCTCATACTGACGCCTTTTGACCTCATACTAACGCCTTTTGACCCGTTCCCTCATACTAACGTCTTTTGACCCATTCCCTCATACGGACGCCTTTTTATACCTCCATTCCCTCATATTGACGCCTTTTGATGCCTCTATTCCCTCATTTTGACGCCTCTGTAAAAGTCACTTTTTTAAACCATTGTGATAAATACAGACCAAATTGGCTTAAAAACTACACACTTCCAAAAGTTTCCATTTTCTCTAGTAATTGTTCCTTTTCGGTAGATTTATTCAAATACATTAGGTCTGAAAATAGCCTATGGCGCAATTGGTTAAAGACCATCATGTTTATTCGTTTTATCCTGTGGCATGCTATGCTTGTATCTGTGTTCATCTATGCAAACAGTGTTGAGCCAGATGAGACGTGTGTATGTGTGTTCATTTTATCTATGCATACAGTGTTAAGCCAGATGAGACGTGTGTATGTATGTTCATCTATGCAAACAGTGTTGAGCCGGATGAGACGCTGAGAATCTCATCAGAATCCAAACTGTTTCGTTTTGCTCTTCTCTTGCTGAATATTAAAACACATTTCTCCTTCTTTACCCATGTCCTGTTGTATAATTACATACAGCTTTACTATCTTCAAACATTTTGTGTGCAAACACTGCATGCACTGCGGGGTGCACTAGTTGCAAAATCATCTTGTAAATAGTGCATACTCTTATGAAAACAGCTCCTACAGGAACTGTCTAATAAGAGTCTTCACTATTTACATTTAACCCTTCGCTTGCTGAATTTTAAAATACATTTCTCCTTCTTTACCAATGCCCTGTTGTACACTTGCATATATCGTCACTGTGTACACGTATTTCGCTGTGCAATCACTGCTGTGGAGTGCACTGGTTGCACAATCAACTTGTAAATAGTGCAGACCCTGATGAGACAGCTCCTGCAGGAGCTGTCTCATCTGGGTCTTCACTATTTACAGGTACGTATATTGACGTGAATAGCAAGCGAAGGGTTAATGTATACTGACGTGAACAGCAAGAGAAGGGTTAAAAGAAGTACATGTATAAGGTATATCAAGCTTGAAAACTGGATTATGCATTTTAGAGTGTTAACTATATTTTATCGAAAAGTAAGATCATCAATTCTTTCAATGTCGATGTTGCCTGAAATCGACTCACAGGGCTTTCTATAATTGGCGAATCTTTGAATACGTTTGCAAACAGTTTGGATCCTGATGAAAAACCGAGTAACTCGACGTCTTATCAGGATCTAAGCTGTTTTACACACCATTATAGAGAGGAAGGAATTCGAATGAAATCTCATCCTGAAGCTTAAAGCAGACGACCTTGTTTGCAGACGGAAAATATTTGGCGCCAAAAGAGTTAACGTTGAAATATCTCTTTATATTTATGTTCCAGGCGCTGCTCATAAGGTGTTTCAAATGCAAATTAATCATGACTACATATAGATACTCTTTCGAAATTGAATATAAATCTGACTTTTAAGTAATCACTTTATTATAAAAACAGATATAAACGCGTCAATTCAATCTATTATTTATATTTCGAATTTATACTTGAACACATAAAACAATTTCATAACGGTGTTTCCTTATCTAATATTGAAATACCGTAAACACACTCTAAAACGAAATTTAAGTAAAGGACAATTTAGGTCTTTTTCGGCAGACGACTGCTTGATTTAAGAGGTTTCTGTGTTACTTTCATCCTGCATTAAGCTGCCACATGTCTGGATGATCGGTACTGATACTGCATCAAGCTGCCACCTGTCTAGATGATCGGTACTGATACTGCATCAAGCTGCCACATGTCTAGATGATCGGTACTGATACTGCATCAAGCTGCCACCTGTCTAGATGATCGGTACTGATACTGCATCAAGCTGCCACCTGTCTGGATGATCGGTACTGATACTGCATTAAGCTGCCACATGTCAGGATGACCGGTATTGATACTGGATTAAACTGTCACCTGTCTGGATGATCGGTACTGATGCTGAGTTCAACGTCAGTTAGGTTTAGAGGGTATCACTGTAATCTTATCTGATTGAGTGAATAGCGGGAAATTCATGACTGACTCCTAGATCCAGATAAGAAATTGAGTCAATATCACCATCACTATCATCATCATCATCATCATCATCATCATCATCATCATCATCATCATCATCATCATCATCGTCATCATCATCCTGTTTAGATTTTCCAGGCCTTTGATCATTCATTTTAACAAGGGTGATGCCTGGCTGTCTAGTTGAGAGCGAATTCTCCCTCTCCATGCCTGGCGGTCCTGTGGATTGGTAACACCCATTCCTAGAGACGCACGGTGCCGATTCACTCGGTCATCCCAGGTCAGTTTTGGTCAGCAATATTAACTCTTTTAACCCTTTCTCTGTTGAATATTGAAGCCAGAAATAATGACAGCATGAATATCCATCAGCTGATCTGTCTATAATTGCATATGAACATGGGAATGTTAACAGAGCAGACCCTGATCACACGGCTCCTACAAGATACGTCTAATCTGGATCTACTTTATTTGGAAAGGCGTGAAAATGCGTTTATATAATTAACCCTTTCGCTGCCAAACTCTGTCGTCTGCTAACTTTGCCGTCTGCTACAAAATTTCATTCCTTTGATTTTCTTCAATTATGTTTCAAAAACATAGTAGCAGTAACAAACAGTTTGGATCCTGATGAGACGCCGAGTTACTCGGCGTCTCATCTGGATCCAAACTGTTTGCATAGGTAATCACAGATCCGGCATTGGCAGCGAAAGGGTTAAGAGAAACGGAAGAAAAACATTTATTCAGAATTGAAGAAGTCGTCATTTTTGGCAGACGACAGTCAGGCCTAAATGGCGTGTTCAGTCACACACTCATTGTTATTCAAATCCGTAACACATAGATGACGTAAATCTCATAAACGTTGTTTTTTTTTACACTTTACTTGATACACGAGATATGCCCTTTCCACGCATTTGCAGTCAGGGTAGATCAAGGTCAGCTCTCTGATCATGATTATGCTATGTTTACTTGCTCTGAATAACACAGATCTGATTCTACAAGTTCTATTATGGCGGAAAATCCATGTTGTCGTATGTCAATTAAATAATTTTGTCAACATTGTTATTTCTTACATTATTAGTTATACAGTTCATGAAGATTTATTCCCGGCTGAGGAAAATCATGTCGCCCGAGCCGTCACTGTGTTCATACGGTGATTCTATATTCAAACATGAAACTATGTGATTTGTGAAACTGGATATAATGGTGACGAAGTCCACATTCTATGGACGAAAGCTTCTGGTTAGTTTTCAACCTTTATTTGTGTATGTAATTGAAAAGTTTAGCTCTTGATTATTATAATTATGATCAAATGAACCGTTGCAACAAATGACCAAACTTCAATTTATGATGAAGAAAATATTCCAAAATAGGGAATTAATATAATACATAAATACCTGAATTGCTCTGATCTAATATTTCGACCACTAAGGGCATTTTTCAAAGATTATCATATACTTTGAAAAAGGCCCTTAGTGGTCGAAATATTAGATCAGAGCAATTCACATATTTATGTACATGTATTCAATTTATGTATAGTAACATCTGCCCTAAGCGGCAATCAAAAGGAGGTCTATATTTTGGGTCTGTAAGGCAGGTGGTAGCTTAATGCAAGTCAAAAATAACTTTTGTAATTACTTTTGCCCTGCATTAAGTAACCAACTGCTATTTAAGACTCCTATGTTTAATAAATGAATGGCCGCTTAACCCTTTCCCTCATATAAACGTGTTTTCACGCATTGGCAAACTGCTCTGTTTCCTAATAGAATTTAAAATATTTGTTTATTTACTTTCTAAAATGGCTACAATGGTTCACCTGCAATATTTCGTTATTACTTTTATGTCAATGAATAAAGAGTAGGTATTGTAATAAACATAGAACCGGGAAAGGGTTAAGACATGTTCTACTGTATCGTTAGTTTCAAAGTAGGTATTACCGTATTCGTCTCAGATTCAGAATTAATAGCTAATAATAGATAATAACATATCCATTTAAAGAGGTAATAGTTTGCAAAATTGGCATGCTCATCCCGTGGGAACATCTATCAAGTACGAGCACATATACAGGATTTCGTGCCCATTCCGTTTTCAAACAACTTAAACTGAGCAAATCTATCTCATTTGTATCTAATTTCGGAAAACGTGCATTGAAAATTTGTTGAACCTGACCACTATGGGTAAACCAATAATACTATACAGTAACAGACTTGTAGATTTCTTAAAATATCCAATAATCTTATCCCCGCCTTACCATCTGATAGTTTTTTTTAACAAAACGCCCACCGAAACGAAATGTCACTGCCCATAAATTCTACAAATATAGTGGATAGATCTGCATCAAACAACAGCAGGTAAGATAGGCGATTTGTGTTACTTTAAATATTATATGTCGCGACAATACTGAACCCATACCCACCAAATACCCTATATCATCCCATAGCCGTCCCTTACCCACGCCATATCCACCCATTACTCACCCATACCTACTACATATCCACCCACATACCCATCCTATACCCACCCATCCCATCCCCTAATATCTCCGCACACACAGTTCGTAGACCAGTGGGCATACACTACTGTGTTGTACATGTGTTGATTGCACTTTCCGCGAAAAATAATGTCTGTTCAACCGAGTGTCGAAAAACTTGGATCCTAACGATACGCCGAGTTTTTCGGCGTTTCATCTTGATCGAAAGTGTATTAATTAAAATGTGAGCCAGTTCGCGAATAGCGGGATATAAATGTGCCAACCAAGTTTCTTTTCCCATTTACGCTCGTACATGGTGTTTATAATGTCATTTGGTATATTCTTGTTTGAACCCCTTTCTCCATAAAACGTCGTTCTACGCCTTGGCAAACAGCGTAGACCCAGGTCAGACGTCTCCTGTAGGGCCGTCTGATTAGGGTCTGCTTTGTTTGCTTAATAAATGATATAAATATGATTCTACAGTTTCTGTCATGGCCATACTTTCCTGTGTTCATGTGTCATTATGAAAATAAACGTAATAAATATGCATGGTGTCCTTATTTCTTTCATGAATTTTCACAGAGTAAATTTGTAACGACTGGATGGCGATAGCCACATATTAAACGTTGTGACGACTGTTTGGTTGCAGGAAGTCGTTAAGATCCTTTAGCAGCAGGAGAAAGGCTAATGTGAGTAGCATAGGTCAATGAAGATTATTGTGAGTAACATAGGCCAATGAAGACTCTTATGAGTAGCATAGGTCAATGAAAACTTGCGAGTAGCATAGGTCAATGAAGACTATTGTGAGTAACATAGGTCAATGAAGACTATTGTGAGTAGCATATGCCAATGAAGACTATTCCAATGAAGACTATTGTGAGTAACATAGGTCTATGAAGACTATTGTGAGTAGCATATGCCAATGAAGACTATTATGAGTAGCATAGGCTAATGGAGACTATTGTGAGTAGTATAGGTAGATGAAGACTATTGTGAGTATCATAGGCCAGTGAAGACTATTGTGAGTAGCATAGGCCAATGAAGACTATTCGAATGACGACTATTGTGAGAAGCATAGGTCAGTGAAGACTATTGTGAGTAGCATAGGCCAATGAAGACTATTGTGAGTAAAATAGGTCATTGAAGACTATTGTGAGTAACATAGGTCAATGAAGACTATTGTGAGTAACATAGGTCAATGAAGACTATTGTGAGTAACATAGGTCAATGAAGACTATTGTGAGAAGCATAGGTCAGTGAAGACTATTGTGAGTAGCATAGGCCAATGAAGACTATTGTGAGTAAAATAGGTCATTGAAGACTATTGTGAGTAACATAGGCCAGTGGAGACTATTGTGAGTAATAAAGGCCAATGGACAGAAGCGACAACTTTTATGTCATCCTGTGGTAGGCAATATGCAGACAAACTACATATGAACCTGTCTTAAGCGACCATTAAAAAAGGTTTAAATATGGGTCTGAAATGCAGGTGGTTGCTTAATGCAGGTCAAAAGTAATACAGAAAGCTCCTATACTTGTTTGGTTGTACTGTATGTATACAAGAGACACGACACTAGTTACTTGTTTGGTTGTGCTGTATGTATATAAGAGACACGACACTAGTTACCTGTTTGGTTGTGCTGTATGCGTACAAGAGACACGACACTAGTTACCTGTTTGGTTGTGCTGTATGCGTACAAGAGACACGACACTAGTTACTTGTTTGGTTGTGCTGTATGCGTACAAGAGACACGACACTAGTTACTTGTTTGGTTGTGCTGTATGCGTACAAGAGACACGACACTATTTACTTGTCTGGTTGTGCTGTATGCGTACAAGAGACACGACACTAGTTACTTGTTTGGTTGTACTGTATGCGTACAAGAGACACGACACTAGTTACCTGTTTGGTTGTGCTGTATGCGTACAAGAGACACGACACTAGTTACTTGTTTGGTTGTACTGTATGTATACAAGAGACACGACACTAGTTACCTGTTTGGTTGTGCTGTATGCGTACAAGAGACACGACACTAGTTACTTGAATGTTTGGTTGTGCTGTATGCGTACAAGAGACACGACACTAGTTACTTGAATGTTTGGTTGTGCTGTATGCGTACAAGAGACACGACCCTAGTTACTTGAATGTTTGGTTGTGCTGTATGCGTACAAGAGACACGACAATAGTTACTTGTTTGGTTGTACTGTATGTATACAAGAGACACGGCACTAGTTACCTGTTTGGTTGTGCTGTATGTATACAAGAGACACGCCACTAGTTACTTGTTTGGTTGTGCTGTATGCGTACAAGAGACACGACACTAGTTACTTGTTTGGTTGTGCTGTATGCGTACAAGAGACACGACACTAGTTATCTGTTTGGTTGTGCTGTATGTATACAAGAGACACGACACTAGTTACCTGTTTGGTTGTGCTGTATGTATACAAGAGACACGACACTAGTTACCTGTTTGGTTGTGCTGTATGTATACAAGAGACACGACACTATTTACTTGTATGGTTGTGCTGTATGCGTACAAGAGACACGACACTAGTTACTTGTTTGGTTGTGCTGTATGTATACAAGAGACACGACACTAGTTACTTGTTTGGTTGTGCTGTATGTATACAAGAGACACGACACTAGTTACCTGTTTGGTTGTGCTGTATGCGTACAAGAGACACGACACTAGTTACTTGAATGTTTGGTTGTGCTGTATGCGTACAAGAGACACGACACTAGTTACTTGAATGTTTGGTTGTGCTGTATGCGTACAAGAGACACGACACTTAGTCTAGTTGCTTGTTTGGTTGTGCTGTATGCGTACAAGAGACACGACACTAGTTGCTTCTTTGGTTGTTAAGCAAACAAAACCAGATTAGTCTGTAAAAACATTATGAATATTTATTAGATTGATTGTTATAATGGCATATGAATACATGAATGTTTGGCCATGGCAGGAACTTGGAACTCAGATCTATTTTATTTTACTCTTTGCAAGTAAGTTTTCGTCTGCAACAATTATTCTTAAAATAAACTTTCTCTCACTTTTTCAAATATATTGTCAAGATGACAAACAGTTTGGATCCTGATGAGACGCCGCATTATGCGGCGTCTCATCTGGATCCAAACTGTTTGCATAGGTAATCGCAGTTTCACCGCTAGCGTGCAAAGATGTGAAAAGGCGTCTATATCAGGAAAAGGATAAATCACGAATGTTACTGAAATCACGGAAGTTATTGAAATCATGGAAGTTATTGAAATATGGAAGTATCTCCTGATACCACAGTTAATAAGACAAATGTGATATGTATCGTTCGATAATGAAGCAGAAAAGTGTTGCCTATATTATCTTCAGAATACTTTAATGAATCATTTCACTTTTGTTTCTCGGAGTAAATACTTCGGAAAAAGTTACTGTAACATAATAACAGAAACAGGAGCTATTCGTGATGCATGTTTAAGTACATTTAATTATTCACAACCTATTGTTCTTTAACTCATTCCATCCTAGACTATTTTAGACTCAACCTCTTTGAATTAATTTACCGAAAAGGAACATTAACTATAGAAAAGGAGAATTTCAGAATTGTGTAGTTTTGAAACCATTGTGATAAATAAAGCATTTGCTCCTATGGAGCAATTGCTCTATTTATCACAATAGTTTCAAAAATGAGTTTTCAGAGGCGCTTAAAGACGTCAATATGAGAGAATGAGTTAGAGTAGGCAATGACAGTACGAACTGCTTATAATAGGCTATTAAATAATTTCTCAATATATATAATTATCTCGGTTTGAAACTGTTTATTACCTTTTAAATGTAACTCATTATCTCAATGTTTAATGGTTAATTCTGTTTCAACGATCAACTCATTGGGTCTTATTATAACAAATGTCCAACATCATTCGAACACATAAATAAAATTATCAGTAATAAACAATTAAAAACGCACGCATGACAGTAACACTCCCATTTAAATGATATAATTATAGTCCTTGATATAGTGATATACAGTCCTTGCTATAGTGATATACAGTCCTTGCTATAGTGATATAAAGTCCTTGATATAGTGATATACAGCCCTTGCTATAGTAATATATAGTCCTTGATATAGTGATATACAGTCCTTGATATAGTGACATACAGTCCTTGCTATAGTGTTTACAATCCTTGCTATAGTGATATACTGTCCTTGCTATAGTGATATATAGTCCTTGATATAGTGATATACAGCCCTTGCTATAGTGATATATAGTCCTTGATATAGTGATATATAGTCCTTGATATAGTGTTATTTAGTCCTTGATATAGTGTATACAGGCCTTGCTATAGTGATTTACAGTCCTTGCTATAGTGATATATAGTACTAGATATGGTTATATATTGTCCTTGATATTATAGTGATATATAGTCCTTGTTATAGTGATTTATAATCTTTGATATAGTGATATACAGTCCTTGTAATAGTGATATATAGTACTTGCTATAGTGATATATAATCCTTACTATAGTGATATATAATCCTTGATATAGTGATATATAGTCCTTGCTACAGTGATATACAGTCCTTGATATAACCCTTGATGTAGTTTTTGATATAGTGATATTTAGTGATATTTTGTTCTTGATATAATGCTATATAGCAGACTTACAGTAAACTTATAAGCTATGGGTCTTACCCGGATAGCATTCATCCTGCGTTAGCTATAGAGCCCCCCCCCCCACCGGATAGCATTCATCCTGCGTTAGCTATAGAACCCCCCCCCCCCACGGATAGCATTCATCCCGCGTTAGCTATAGATCCCCCACCACGGATAGCATTCATCCCGCGTTAGCGATGGAGCTTACCCGGATAGCATTCATCATGCGTTAGTCCTATACCTCATAGATACGTCTTTTGATATATTTACAAACAGAGAAGATCCAGCCAGATCAGACGGCTCTTGTAGGAGCCGTCTGATCTGGGTCTGTTCCGTTGGCTTATGGAATAAAGCAGATCTTACTCTACATTTTCTGAGATGGACATCCATCCCTTTGTTCGTTTGCCATTATGAAAATCAGTTGATGACTATTGAGTATTGAAGAAGTCATAACTTCTTGTGTAAATATTCCTGAAGTCAAGGTTTAGGTCACACAGACACACACTGTCTGTAAGCCTTAAAGTGTGGGACACAAGTCACTAATCTCCTTCGCAAACAATGTAGACCCAGATGAGAGGGCTCCTAGAGGAGCCCTCTCATCAGGATCTACACTGTTTGTCATGTTACAATTTTCTTTAGAAAATCCCCAAATATTCACCATAGGTTTGACCTGATTGAATTTTGGAACAGTCCGTTTGAAAAGTCAGCGTTTTAGGGGTGAATACCCAGAATTATTAGACCCTGTTTTGCTGGCCGCTTTTGAGTTTTTGTTGTAGCACCAATATGATAAACAATGTGTTATTAAATTGAACAATATTTATCAATTGATAGACTCAGTAATTGTTTGCCAAATTTGAAATATACTAATCTCCTAATATCATTTTGTGCTGGTTATATTGTGTAAATATTCAATAAATATTCATTTAAATAAGAGTGATAGACATGTTATGGATGGAAAGTAATTTCACAAATGGAAACCGCTCTGATGTAAATATCCACTTGTGTCATAATGGATCAGTGGTCATTGTATATCATAATTCTAAAAGTGCAATAATCTCAATATAGTACTGTAAAAACGTTATGATTGCAAAAATCGTCGATTCCATTCGCTTCCTGATACCATATCGGTTCACATTCGCTTTCAATTCGATTTTATTTCGAATCCAATTCGCTTCCAATTCGCGACCGATTCGCTTTTCAATATAATAAGTTCAATTTAACCATTTACTCCATAAATATTTTTGTAAGCAAATGACACTATGAATATTAATTAGCTGAATGTTTATAATGCTACACGAAACCAGGACAGTCTGGCCCTGGCAGGAGCTGTAGAAGCTGATATGTGTATCATTCCTTAAGCAAACATAGCAGACCCTGATCAGACGGCTCCTGTGGGATCTTCTCTGTATGCAAATGTGTTAACACTTTCCCTGTTCTATGTTTATTACAAATTTCAATACCTACTGACTATTCATGGACAAAAAAATTATAATGAAATATGGAAGATGAAACATTGTATCCATATTAGAAAGTAAAGAAACAGATCCAATAGGAACCGTCTGATCTGGGTCACCTCTGTTTGCAGATTGGTGAAAACACGTTTATATGGGGGAAAGGGTTAAAGGCGTATCTATGGAGAAAAGAGTTAATTAGTTTGAAAAGGAATAGTAGCTTAGAACAATATTAAATATTACTTTAGTTTATACGCATGCGCTTTCAAAGCAGGTGGTGTATTCCATTGAAAACTACAAGAAACTAACCTTTTGATAAATTACAGTAAAACCTACCAAATCAGATTGTTTAGTAGAGAAGAACTGAGAATGTGTAGGCAAGTGACTGCTTAACCCTTTCCCTCATATTAACGCCTTTCACGCATTTGCAAACCTAGCAGACCTAGATCAGACGACTCCTACAGAAGCCTTCTGATCAGGGTCTTCTCTGTTTACTTATGGAATTATATAGATGTGAGTTTACACTAAATACCGTGGTAAAAATCCAGTGTTCAGGTACCATTATAGATATACAGCTGATTAATATGCATGATGTCTGATCTGTGTCCACGCTGCATGGTGTCTGATCTGTGTCCACTCTGCATAATGTCTAATATGTGTCCACTCTGCATGATGTCTGATATGCGTCCACTCTGCATGATGTCTGATCTGTGTCCACTCTATATGGTGTCTGATCTGTGTCCACTCTGCATGATGTCTGATCTGTGTCCACTATGCATGGTGTCTGATCTGTGTCCACTCTGCATGATGTCTGATATGTGTCCACTCTACATGGTGTCTGATCTGTGTCCACTCTACATGGTGTCTGATCTGTGTCCAATCTACATGGTGTCTGATCTGTGTCCACTCTGCATGGTGTCTGATCTGTGTCCACTCTGCATGGTGTCTGATCTGCGTCCACTCTGTTTGCAAAGGCGTAAGAAGCGTTCATATGAAGGAAAGGGTTTAAGCCCCCATTAGATGTGTACTGTGTCCTTTGATCTCTGAGTCAATCGATTTCAACAAGGGTATTCACATGAGTGAGCCGCAGTAAGACAACCCATTCTCTCATATTGACGCTTTTGACCCATTCTCTCATATTAACGCCTTTTGACCCATTCTCTCATATTGACGCGGCTTTTGACCCATTCTCTCATATTGACGCCTTTTGACCCATTCTCTCATATTGACATCTCTTGACGCCCCTGAAAAGGTCACTTTTTTGTAACCATTGTGACAATAGAGAATTTGCTCCATAGGAGCAAATGCTTTTTTTTATTACAAAAGTTTCAAAACTACGCAATTCATTTTTTCTTTAGTAAATGATCCTTTTTCTGTAGATTTATTCTAAGAGGATGGGTCTAACAATAGCCTATTTTTTATGGGTCTAAAATAGCCTATGCGGGAATGGGTTAAAGTGTATTCGAATTTTACACAAATTAAAGACTCAGATCAATCACAAGATTTCCACTGCTACTCAGGTCTATAGATAAAGGTGCATATTCAAATACAAGTACGGTCTATAGATAAAGGTGCATATTCAAATACAAGTACGGTCTATAGATAAAGGTGCATATTCAAATACAAGTACGGTCTATAGATAAAGGTGCATATTCAAATACAAGTACAGTCTATAGATAAAGGTGTATATTCAAATACATGTACGGTCTATAAATTTTTTTAGGTGTATATTCAAATACAAGTACGGTCTATAAAAAAATAGATGTATATTCAAATACAAGTACGGTCTATAGATAAAGGTGTATATTCAAATACAAGTACAGTCTATAGATAAAGGTGCATATTCAAATACAAGTACGGTCTATAGATAAATGTGCATATTCAAATACAAGTACGGTCTAGAGATAAAGGTGCATACTCAAATACATGTACGGTCTATAGATAAAGGTGCATACTCAAATACAAGTACGGTCTATAGATAAAGGTGCATACTCAAATACAAGTACGGTCTATAGATAAAGGTGCATACTCAAATACAAGTACGGTCTATAGATAAAGGTGCATATTCAAATACATGTCCGGTCTATAGATAAAGGTGCATACTCAAATACAAGTACGGTCTATAGATAAAGGTGCATACTCAAATACAAGTACGGTCTATAGATAAAGGTGCATATTCAAATACATGTACGGTCTATAGATAAAGGTGTATATTCAAATACGTGTAGTATAATCAGCATTTCTCAACCAAACACTATGTTGTGAGAACTCTTAAGAATCATGTCGAAGAGAAAGTTTTCAGTCATGGGATACGTGCATTTAAATACAGAAAAGTCATTTCTCCACCAAACTCTAAGTTGTGATTACATGTACTATAGTCCAGTAAAGGAGAGTTTTTTGTTAACCCTTTTACTATATAAATATGCCTTTTAACGTCTTTGCAAACAGGGTTGATCCAGATTAGATTGCTCCTGTAGGAACCGTCTGCTATGTATAAATGTTAAGTTAATATTCAATCCTACAATATTTCTTGTATGTTTATTAATGAAGTAAGAGTTAAAACGGGTTTAATATACGTATATTATATGTTGATCCCGCAATACTAAATACCCAAAGCAGATTGCCGTATACATCACCAGGAGGTGTGTTGGAATATAGAATTGTGTAGTTTTGAAACCGTTGTGATAAATAGAGTATAGAAGCAAATGCTCTTTTTATCACAATGGTTTCAAAAGGTGAATTTTACAGAGTCGTCAAAAGGCGTCAATATGAGGGAATGGCTTAACACTTTATTCCATGAATAATTATGTAAGAAATAATTACATCATGACTATTAATTAGATTGAGTTTTGTAATAGCACATGGAAACATGACCTGTTTGCGATGGCAGAAACTTTACAGTCATAGCATATCATTCTACCATAATCAAGGTGAGCAGACACGGATGAGATGGCTCCTAAAGGAACCGTCTAATCTGGGTCTACTCTGCTAGTAAAGGCGTAGATGGGCGTATTTATTGCATAAAGCTTACAAGACCGAACCTTTATTAAAGTCTATCCCCTTAGCTTTAGATTTTTGTTCCATCTTGGCCATATTTTTTTCACCTTTCAGATTGATGTTACGCACGTGCGAAAGTTCGTAGCGTTAGCTACACCCATGGCTGGGGTACATATGTTCCAATTGCGAAAGTTCGTAGCGTTAGCTACACCCATGGCTGGGGTACTTATGTTCCAATTGCGAAAGTTCGTAGCGTTAGCTACACCCATGGCTGGGGTACTTATGTTCCAATTGCGAACGTTCGTAGCGTTAGCTACACCCATGGCTGTGGTACTTATGTTCCAATTGCGAACGTTCGTAGCGTTAGCTACACCCATGGCTGGGGTACTTATGTTCCAATTGCGAACGTTCGTAGCGTTAGCTACACCTATGGCTGGGGTACTTATGTTCCAATTGCGAACGTTCGTAGCGTTAGCTACACCCATGGCTGGGGTACTTATGTTCCAATTGCGAAAGTTCGTAGCGTTAGCTACACCCATGGCTGGGGTACTTATGTTCCAATTCCGAAAGTTCGTAGCGTTAGCTACACCCATGGCTGGGGTACTTATGTTCCAATTGCGAACGTTCGTAGCGTTAGCTACGCCCATGGCTGGGGTACTTATGTTCCAATTGCGAAAGTTCGTAGCGTTAGCTACACCCATGGCTGGGGTACTTATGTTCCAATTGCGAACGTTCGTAGCGTTAGCTACGCCCATGGCTGGGGTACTTATGTTCCACTTGCGAAAGTTCGTAGCGTTAGCTACACCCATGACTGGGGTACTTATGTTCCACTTGCGAAAGTTCGTAGCGTTAGCTACACCCATGGCTGGGGTACTTATGTTCCAATTGCGAACGTTCGTAGCGTTAGCTACGCCCATGGCTGGGGTACTTATGTTCCAATTGCGAAAGTTCGTAGCGTTAGCTACACCCATGGCTGGGGTACTTATGTTCCAATTGCGAACGTTCGTAGCGTTAGCTACACCCATGGCTGGGGTACTTATGTTCCACTTGCGAAAGTTCGTAGCGTTAGCTACACCCATGGCTGGGGTACTTATGTTCCACTTGCGAAAGTTCGTAGCGTTAGCTACGCCCATGGCTGGGGTACTTATGTTCCAATTGCGAACGTTCGTAGCGTTAGCTACACCCATGGCTGGGGTACTTATGTTCCAATTGCGAACATTCGTAGCGTTAGCTACACCCATGGCTGGGGTACTTATGTTCCACTTGCGAAAGTTCGTAGCGTTAGCTACACCCATGGCTGGGGTACTTATGTTCCACTTGCGAAAGTTCGTAGTGTTAGCTACACCCATGGCTGGGGTACTTATGTTCCAATTGCGAACGTTCGTAGCGTTAGCTACGCCCATGGCTGGGGTACTTATGTTCCAATTGCGAACGTTCGTAGCGTTAGTTACACCCATGGCTGGGGTACTTATGTTCCACTTGCGAAAGTTCGTAGCGTTAGCTACACCCATGGGTGGGGTACTTATGTTCCACTTGCGAAAGTTCGTAGCGTTAGCTACACCCATGGCTGGGGTACTTATGTTCCACTTGCGAAAGTTCGTAGCGTTAGTTACACCCATGGCTGGGGTACTTATGTTCCACTTGCGAAAGTTCGTAGCGTTAGCTACGCCCATGGCTGGGGTACTTATGTTCCAATTGCGAACGTTCGTAGCGTTAGCTACACCCATGGCTGGGGTACTTATGTTCCACTTGCGAAAGTTCGTAGCGTTAGCTACACCCATGACTGGGGTACTTATGTTCCACTTGCGAAAGTTCGTAGCGTTAGCTACACCCATGGCTGGGGTACTTATGTTCCAATTGCGAACGTTCGTAGCGTTAGCTACGCCCATGGCTGGGGTACTTATGTTCCAATTGCGAAAGTTCGTAGCGTTAGCTACACCCATGGCTGGGGTACTTATGTTCCAATTGCGAACGTTCGTAGCGTTAGCTACACCCATGGCTGGGGTACTTATGTTCCACTTGCGAAAGTTCGTAGCGTTAGCTACACCCATGGCTGGGGTACTTATGTTCCACTTGCGAAAGTTCGTAGCGTTAGCTACGCCCATGGCTGGGGTACTTATGTTCCAATTGCGAACGTTCGTAGCGTTAGCTACACCCATGGCTGGGGTACTTATGTTCCAATTGCGAACATTCGTAGCGTTAGCTACACCCATGGCTGGGGTACTTATGTTCCACTTGCGAAAGTTCGTAGCGTTAGCTACACCCATGGCTGGGGTACTTATGTTCCACTTGCGAAAGTTCGTAGTGTTAGCTACACCCATGGCTGGGGTACTTATGTTCCAATTGCGAACGTTCGTAGCGTTAGCTACGCCCATGGCTGGGGTACTTATGTTCCAATTGCGAACGTTCGTAGCGTTAGCTACACCCATGGCTGGGGTACTTATGTTCCACTTGCGAAAGTTCGTAGCGTTAGCTACACCCATGGGTGAGGTACTTATGTTCCACTTGCGAAAGTTCGTAGCTTTAGCTACACCCATGGCTGGGGTACTTATGTTCCACTTGCGAAAGTTCGTAGCGTTAGTTACACCCATGGCTGGGGTACTTATGTTCCACTTGCGAAAGTTCGTAGCGTTAGCTACGCCCATGGCTGGGGTACTTATGTTCCAATTGCATACATTCACATCTATATTAATAACAGTACAGATTAAAATGACATGCCTCACATTATAAGAAAAACAAATAAATTCAATGAAATTGCAGCATTTTAAGATGAATAGAGCCGATACTTGGATTGCCTTGCGTGCTTGTCTGCGATACAAATTGCCCGTTGTTCTACGGTGAATTGATTAAGTTCAATTTGCTCTCAGATTTTACAACTTATATTTGTTTATAATTAAACTCTGAAGATGAATTAAAAGAACTCAAATCCAGTATCAATAACGTAGGTGTCTCTCTTACCACAGAATTTAAAATAATTACATGTTGTTGCCTTTAATATACTCTGAGCGGATTTGCGAATGGTTTTGTAAATAGTTTAAATCCTGATCATAGAAATGTCTCACCAGTATCCAGACTATTTGGCTCTCTGATTGAGTCTTCGAAAATAAAATGAAGAAAGTTTTATTTTCAGGATCAAGTTTTATTTTCAGGATCGATAAAGAAGATGGTAATTTTCCCATCATGCTTACATGTTCATGTTAAGTTCGAATTCAGATACTTTCAAGTTTGTGTGTCATAGCTAATCGAACTATATAAAATATAATAAGACAAGACAAGCCAAGAGACTCTGTTCGAAAAAAAAGGGGTGGGGGGGGGGGGGGGGGGCTACGGTGTTTTGCTTTTAGCTCACCAGAACACAAAGTGCCCAGGGTGAGCTTTTGTGATTGCCTGATGTCCGTCGTGCGTCGTCCGTCGGCGTGCGCCGTCCGTCGTCAATAATTTGAACCTTTAGAAATCTTCTCTGAGTCTATAGGGTTCTAGCTTTTATCTTTGGCACATAGCATCATGTATAGATCCTCTACAAAAGTTATATAATTTATGTTCCTATGATTCAAAATTGGCCCCGTCCCAGGGGTGGCCAGTTTTCTATAGAAACATATAGTGAAAACTTTGAATACCTTCTCCTCTGAAACTGGAAGGTTCTCGGCTTTCATATTTGGCACATAGCATCAACATCAGGTCCTCTACAAAATTTATATAAGTTATACATCTGGGGTCAAATGTGGCGCCGCCCCAGGACTGGCTAGTTTTTTTTATAGAAACATATAGTGAAAACTTTGAATACCTTCTTCTCTGAAACTGGAAAGTTCTCAGCTTTCATATTAGGCACATTTCATCATGTTTAGGTCCTCTACAAAGATTATACAAAGTATGCCCCTGGTGTCAAATGTGGCCCCGACCCAGGGCTGACCATTTTCTATAGAAACATATAATGAAAACATTGAAAATCTTCTTCTGAAACTGGAAGGTTCTCAGCTTTCATATTTGGAACATAGCATCAACTTCAGGTCTTCTACAAAAGTTGTACAAATTATGCCCCTGGAGTCAAAATTGCCCATGCCCCCGGGGTGCCTTGTTTAATACATAGTATCACCTTGAAGTCATCTACAAACGTTATATGAATTATACCCCTGGGGTTATATGAGGCCCCGCCCCCAGGGCTGGCCAGTTTTCTATAGAAACATATACAAGTAATTAAAAATTTGAAAACCTCCGCTGGTTGTCTGGTGAGCGATATCAGAGCTATTATTACCCTCTTGTTTCGTTATCAATACAGACTCAGACAAACCCATGTGACAGAAACGTGTGGTCAGAATACACACTCTTTTCCAAGATGTCGGATTTTGAAATGCTATTTTTCTTTTTAAAAAGGACACAGATGACCAATAAGAGATAGCCAACACAGATAGCCAACACAGATAGCTAATATGAGATAGCCAATACAAATAGCGAATACAATTGGCCAATAAGAGTGTCAACTAGTCTGGGTGCTGATGAGACGAAGAATGAAAGAGACGCCGATATAGTCCGCCACTCGCCGATATAGTCCGCCACTCATTTGGATCCAAACTACGACTGTTACCACAAATTTGTCATCCAGTTTGAATGTTTTCATGCACAACGATTTAATGTCTATTCAAACAGATTAGACTAAGATCAGACGGCTGCTATGGGGGCCGTCTAATCAGGGCATACTGTGCTTGCTTATGGAATAATATAAATATAATTCTATAGTTTCTGTCACGATAAAGGAGCCCTGCTCGTATATTGTATAGTGACATTAAACTAGTTCAGATAATTAGTAGTCACCATATTAAGATTTATTGGATGATTATTAATGGAGTAAATGGTTAAAGACGCCCATTGTATGAGTGTAGAGAACTAAGAGTTGTCTCAGAGAAGATCCCCTGTATCCGAGTGTAGATAACTAAGAGTTGTCTCAGAGAAGTTCCCCTGAGTGTAGAGAACTAAGAGTTGTCTCAGAGAAGTTCCCCTGTATCCGAGTGTAGAGAACTAAGAGTTGTCTCAGAAAAGTTCCTCTGAGTGTAGAGAACTAAGAGTTGTCCCCGAGACGTTCCCCTGAGTGTAGAGAACTAAGAGTTGTCTCAGAGAAGTTCCTCTGAGTGTAGAGAACTAAGAGTTGTCTCAGAGAAGTTCCCCTGTATCTGAGTGTAGAGAACTAAGAGTTGCCTCAGAGAAGTTCCCCTGAGTGTAGAGAACTAAGAGTTGTCTCAGAGAAGTTCCCCTGTATCTGAGTGTAGAGAACTAAGAGTTGCCTCAGAGAAGTTCCCCTGAGTGTAGAGAACCATGAGTTGTCTCAGGGAAGTCCCTCTGTATCTGAGTGTAGAGAACTAAGAATTGCCTCAGAGAAGTTCTTCTGTATCTGAGTGTAGAGAACTAAGAGTTGTCTCAGAGAAGTTCCTCTGAGTGTAGAGAACTAAGAGTTGCCTCAGAGAAGTTCCCTGTATCTGAGTGTAGAGAACTAAGAGTTGTCTCGGAGAAGTTCTTCTGTATATGAGTGTAGAGAACTAAGAGTTGTCTCAGAGAAGTTCTTCTGTATCTGAGTGTAGAGAACTAAGAGTTGTCCCGGAGAAGTTATCCTGAGTGTAGAGAACTAAGAGTTGCCTCAGATAAGTTCCTCTGAGTGTAGAGAACTAAGAGTTGTCCCGGAGAAGTTCTCCTGAGTGTAGAAAACTAAGAGTTGTCTCAGATAAGTTCCTCTGAGTGTAGAGAACTAAGAGTTGTCCCGGAGAAGTTCTCCTGGGTGTAGAGAACTAAGAGTTGTCCCCGAGAAGTTCCCCTGAGTGTATAGAATTAAGAGTTGTCTCAGAGAAGTTCCCCTGAGTGTAGAGAACTAAGAGTTGTCCCCGAGAAGTTCCCCTGAGTGTAGAGAACTACGAGTTGTCCCGGAGAAGTTCCCCTGAGTGTAGAGAACTAAGAGTTGTCCCCGAGAAGTTCCCCTGAGTGTAGAGAACTAAGAGTTGTCCCGGAGAAGTTCCCCTGAGTGTAGAGAACTAAGAGTTGTCCCCGAGAAGTTCCCCTGAGTGTACAGAACTAAGAGTTGTCCCGGAGAAGTTCCCCTGAGTGTAGAGAACTAAGAGTTGTCCCAGAGAAGTTTCCCTGTATCCGAGTGTAGAGAACTAAGAGTTGCATCAGAGAAGTTCCCCTGTATCTGATAATCTTGGTGAAGTGATAACGATTTGTTAACATTTAGTTCAGAATAAAATTAAGTGCAAAACGTATTTAGGGGCGTGAATTTATTTACATAACATAGATCTTAACGCTTTACATTTGATCCTTACTGTGCAAAGTCTGGCCTCTCTTCAATTTGGCAAACGAGTTTAATTCATGTGAGAGGCTGAGTAATTTGGTTGAATAACGACTCGCGAATGATACCCGGATAATAAACTCTGCACTATTTTGCACCAGCGGCGGAATAACATCAGGGGCCAAACTTTTCAAACACTTAAATGACAGTTTAAATGAATAGGAAGTAGTTGCAGATTGCCACTGATCGGAGTTTACAGTTGAATAAAGGTTGACCTCTAAAAGGTACTGGCAAGTGGTACCCGGATATTAAAATCTGCACCATTTGCGCAGGCGTTTAAGAAATCACACAAAACAACGGCATTAATATGTACGTTTCCTAATCAGATACTGAGTAGGAATTCTGCCCGTTTTGCATTTATGTGTATTGTAATTCGGTAAAAAAAAAAGTGACTTGTATAATGCCTCTTTGACGAACAGATAAGAAATGTTTTCCTTTAACCCTTTACCTGTTCAATATCCATGTAAGACATGACAATATCGTCAATATTTATTACCTGAATTTTCATAATGTAAACTTTTCAAGGGATAAGTTTTGCTTTGACAAAAACTGTAAAATCAGATCTATACCACGTCATAAGCAAGCAGACCAGACCCTGGTCAGGCGGCTCCTACAGGGACCGTCCGATCTGGGTCTACCCTGTTTGCAAATGCTGAAAAAGCGTTTCTATGAAGGAGCGGGTAAATGTTGATTTTTCTAAGCGGACTGATACATCACCGTTTAACACGTTACCTCATAGATATAACGACACTCAATTATTATTAGCTTAATATTCATATTTGCATATGCAGAGAGTGGTTCTGCCATGGCAGAGATCTGTATAATTTCATTAGCAAACAGAACCGATATTGATCAGACGGACCCCTACAGGGGCCATAAGGTCCAACTCCACTTTGTTTGCAAAGTCATTAAAATGCGTATTGATGGAGTAAAGGGTTAAACGACTGGTATAATGTTTCTTTGACAAAAAGATTAGGAACTTATTCGCTTAAACACTTTGAATGCCGCATTTGGAGGACGCTCAACGCCAAAATTGCATCATGCTTTGTGGCATTTCAATTTGCGTCATGTTAAATGCATTATGCTAAATGATTATTGCATGTCACGATGTGCTTTCTTCTTTCTTTGAAGTTTCTTCCTCGATCCGACATTTGACCTTCTGTAAACTTGTTTATTGATTATAATAACGTCAAAAAATGTGTTTCATTGTTTAAACTTCTTTGGAGCATATTCTTTGTGCTTTGGAGCATATTCTTTGTGCTATTTGCTTAGCGCTTGGTGCTTGGCGCTTGATGCTTGATGCTTGATGCGTGGTTCGTTGTTCCATCTTCGCCCCGGTCTTTGTCGTACTTTAGTCAGCTCGGACTAAAATGCTGTTCAGTGATTTGGCCGAATACATAGGTAAAGAAGGAAAACGCTATGAAGACATAGAAATAGAAGGATTTAAAAAAAAACCCACAAAAAATAGAAGGGTTACTGATCCATTACATTAGAGAGAGAGTGTGTGTGTGTGTGTGTGTGTGTGTGGGGGGGGGGGGGGGGTATTTACTGCTGGGAGAAGAATAATAATAACAAGAGGGTCTGAAAGGCCCTGACATCGCTCACCAGACAATCAGAGGATAAGATTTTCAAAGTTTTCACTATGTGTTTCTATAGAAAACTAGCCGGTCCTGGGGTGAACCAATTTTGACACAAGGGGCATAATTTATGTAACTTTTGTAGAGGACCTCAAGTGAAGAAAATTTAAGAAAATGTAAATGAAATTTAAACATATAACAATGTAGATCTAAATAAGGGCATGCACAAAAGTATGTATACCCTCTCCCTGGGCAAATTGGTTGAATTTCAGAAAGAATATATTAATCTATATCGTTAATAACTCAAAGTCTCATCAGGTTCAATTAGTTTACTCTCTATTTGCATTTTTAAAAATTTGAAGCAGAGATCATTTTAGATTAACTAGTATTGAGCAAAAATATTTTCTCGTATTTATAATAATTACAGCGTGAGTAAATGACGTCACAAATATGTGATTTTAATAGCGCGTGCATTCATCCACCTGAATCGGGGTCAGATGTCATTTATGCATTTCATTTTTTTATGTGCAATACTTTATATATTATAGCTTTATATTAACTATTTGGATGCTAGTGGCAAATCAAATCTATGATAACAGATTGGATCCAGATTAGACGCCATTTTACTCGGAGTTTTATCAGGATCCAAATGCGTGTCCATAAAGAATAAATCTACAAATTGAAGCAGACAACATTTATTAATTATCCAGACGCAACATTACTGAACTTCTGAACATTTATTTCTTGTGTATATAGATCTGTGTTTTACTGTTTTGTATGAAATGCTTGTTTTGAGGGCCTCAAGGTAGATTAGTCATTATGACTAATTTAGCTACCCTCGTTAAATAAAGTATTCAATGTTCAAAATTTCAGATATTTTCATTACACCTTCATGAGTTATTATTATTCATATCTTAATTTATTTTCAACCCTTCCCCTGTTCTATGTTTATTCAAAATTTAAATACCTACTGAATATTTATGGACAAAATAGTTATAATGAAATATGGAAGGTGGGACAGTGTAGCCATTTTAGAAAGTAAAGAAACATCTTTCAAATTCTATTGACGAACGGAGCGGACCCTGATCAGACAGCTGCTGTAGGAGCCATCTGATCTGGGTCTGCTGTGTTTGCAAATGTGTGAAAAGATGTTAACATGAGAGAAAGGGTTAGTAAACATATTATAAGTATATTGTACACAAAATGAAAATAATGTAATGTAATGTATTTCTCAAACCCAATATAATTCTAATAAAAAATATGCTATTTTATGATATATTAGACATGTTTATATGTATACATGTAATCTTAGCCCTTTCCCTGTTCTATATCTAGTCCCGGTTCCAATACCTATACAGAATATTTATGGACCAAAAATTATCATGAAAATATGGAAGGTGGAACATTGAAGTCATTCAGAAATTCTAAATAAACAGATGAATGAAATTCCATTAGCAATCAGAGCAAATCCTAATCAGACGGTCCGTACATGATCCACGCGTGGTCTATCACACATCGGCAATCAGGGTACTACACAGTTGACCCTTTACTCAATGAATATTCATGTGAAAAATAATGACAATGAAATAGCATATGGACACGTGAATTTTATCAGGGCAAACTATGCAGAATGATATCTTTGACAGACCATCAGCAAACAAGACAGACCCTGATCAGACGGACATAAAAAGTTCGGCTGAAGTGCATTATGCCTTCGGCGTTCGGCGTTCGGCTTTATGCTTGTTGCTATGGGCTTACCGCATTGGGTCATGTGTCATTGAAGAAACTTCAATGAGAGAAGGACTCCCATCTTGACATGCAATAATTGTTTAGCAAACTGTTCAACACCACAATGCAGGATGCATTTATCATGAAGCAAACTGAAATGCCACAATGCATGATGCAATTACAATGAAGCAAACTGAAATGCCACAAAGCATGATGCAATTTTGGCGTTGAGCGTCCTCCATACCGCATCACCGGTAAACCCTTTATCTGACGAATATTCATATAAGAAATGTTCCTTTTTGTAGTAAATGCTCCTTTTCGGTAGATTTATTCAAAAGAGGTTTGGTCTAAAAACAACCTATGAGGGAATGAGCTAAATCCTGGGCTATTGTTTCAGCAGGTTTGATAAGAACGTTCATGATCAAAGAGTGATATTAACGCAAATTACGGAATATACATATCTTCAGCTCCATCGTGCATACCTAAGTTTAGTTGAAAACTGCTATCTAATGTTGTCTTTCCTTAACTTAAACTTCTATATGCTGAGCAAAGTTTTATTTGCACGAAAGTTCGCTTACATCATTTTCAAAATACACATAAAACTTATATTCCATTTCTCTTCCAAAAGTGCAAACATATCTTCCAACAGTTATGGACCTGATGAAACATTGAGTTATTCGCCGTGACATCTGGATCCATCCCGTTTTCAATTATTATTCGAACAGTCATCCGCAGCATACTGAAGATGGAAAATGCATCAATTAAAGTAATCGCTTGTATTTTCTGCATTTCAGGGAAATTCAAGCTGATCGCTAAGATAACATAAGATATTGACTGCGCATGCACTGTGTACTCTAACCTCCAAATTACACTCTTTTGAATGCTGTACTCGTAAATTCAACGAGGGATAGCCACTCGGTGATTAACTCTTTCTTTCATATAACTATAGAGTCTATTCAGTATGGTACGAGGGCGAGTCAATAAGTAACCAGTCTAGCCTACTTCTAGCTGGCCAACCCGGTCACGATTTTCATGCCTTGTTGTAATACATGTTTTAGGCCTACGGGCAAATTTTTATCCGTATTAGCACATTCATTGAATAGAAACCGTCTGTCAAACATGGCTAGCGATACCAAGGCTTGTTTTTCGTAAAAATGAGTACCTTGCTGTAATGAGTATGAAATAATACCGCACCCCGCCTATTCGCCGGACTTAGCTCCTAGAGACTATTTCCTATTCCCAAATTGAAAAAAAGATATCCGAGGACGTCGTTTCCGGTCCGATGAAGAAGTTGTGGCGGCAGTAGAGGAGTGGGTCGATACAAAGGACCCTGGTTTCTTCATTCTGGACTTATGTCGCTGGAACACCGTTGGACGAAATGTATAATTCTAGAGGGCAACTACATAAAAAAGAAGAGATCGATCTCGACCAGAAGTAAGGTAGGCTGGTTACTTATTGTCTCGCCCTCGTACATAATTTTGAATGACAAACAGTGCAGATCCTGATCAGAGGGCTCCTCTAGAGGTCACGTGGTCTGTGCTTGCACTGTTTGCAAATGCCAGTACACTCGTTTCACGCATTCAACGGGTGAATTTGCCTAAAAATGTTTCTTCTGATGCGCCCTAAATACAGGTTAGTGAAAAATCCCTATACGAAGGCCTCTTAATGCACAAACGAGAATGTTTTAACAGGTAAATGGCTGCTTAAAGCTGAACAAAAGTGTTCCAGAAATCTGTTTTCGTTACTTTCCTTCTGCATTAAGCGTACTTCACTCATGACTGATTATTTACGTCTTTGTAAACAGAGTATACTCATTTCAGACAACTCCTATAGGAGATGTCTACTCAAGGTCTGCCCTGGTTGCTTATGGAATACTATAAACCCGATTCTTCATGGTTTTGCAACGGCCAAACTTTCCTTTATTCATGTGCTGCTCTAAATCATCGGTCAATTAATATACATAATGGTCAATATTTCTTACATACATATTTATGAAGTGAAGGGTTGAAGCAGAATTAGACGTCTTTTAAAGTGATGATTCTTCAGAGGTCTAGTATTCAACTGGCAACATTTCCTTAATGTAAACCCCGTTAAACCTTTAGCCTGCTATGGTCTGATGAGTAAATACCTGTGCAAACAGTTTGGATTCAGATCAGACGCCAAGTAACCCGGCGTCTCATCATGATCCAAACTGTTTTATACCCGGATTGCAATTTGGTAGACACATTGATTATAGCTTGAATTTTAAATATGTAGTAGGTGAAAAATTCTGTAAAAATAATGTGTCCAGCAGGCTAAATTTTAACATGTTCGCAAACAGTAGATTCAGATCAGTCGGCTCCGTTAAAACCGTCTGAATATATTGGTCTGAGTTTTTGTCTAAGCTAACAAATTCTTCTAAATATCTACCCGATAAAATTATGTTAACGAATATTCATGAAGTGATCAATTTCATGCAATATGTGCAACAGAGAAAGAGTGAATAAACCACCCCTGCCTAAAACAAGGGATGTACAGAGAAGCCCAATATAACAAGGGATGTACAAAGAAGCCCAAGATAACAAGGGATGTACAAAGAAGCCCAATATAACAAGGGATGTACAGAGAATCCCAAGATAACAAGGGGTGTACAGAGAATCCCAAGATAACAAGGGATGTACAAAGAAGCCCAAGATAACAAGGGATGTACAAAGAAGCCCAAGATAACAAGGGATGTACAAAGAAGCCCAAGATAACAAGGGATGTACAAAGAAGCCCAAGATAACAAGGGATGTACAGAGAATCCCAAGATAACGACGTATATGAACGTCATATAGGAACCTCTGCAAGTCAACAAGGGTCGAAAATGTTATCAGTGAGCATGGTTAAATATGGTTAAATATGTGTATTGCAAGCGAACAAGGGTCGAAAATGTTATCAATGAATATGGTTGAATTTGTGAACTGCAAGTCAAAAATGATCGAAAATGTTATGAATGAATATGGTTAAATATATGTACTGCAAGTCAACAAGGATCGAAAATGTTATCAATGAACATGGTTTAATATGTGTATTGCAAGCCAACAAGGACCGAACATGTCAACAATAAACTTGGTTAAATATGGTTAAATATGTATATTGCAAGCATACAAGGATCGAACATGTTAACAGTGAACTTGTTAAATATTGTTAAATATGTGTGTTGCTAACCAACAATGAACGAACTCGTTAATAATGAATATGGCTAAATATGTGTATTGCAAGTCAACAAGGATCGAACATGTTAACAATGGATATGGTTAAATATAGTTCTTCAGGATAATCAGTTTCATTGCATTTAGTTATGAAAATTTAAGCCGGTTTAAACTAGTAACAAGTGTAAATGATATTCCCAGAAGATCTACATACGTAGTTGTGATTTATATCTGACAGTATGTTTATTTCTTAGATAAATGTTTGATGAGTAAATGGAAAACAAGCAGCAGTCTCTAGGGGCGTAGCTAACGATACGCACTTAAGCACATGCGTAACATCAATCTAAAAGGTGAAAACATTATTATGAATAAAATGGAACAAACACCCGAAGACTACGGGATATACTTTTATAAACGTTCTTTTGCAGGTTGCGGGATAGACTTGTATAAACGTTCTGTTGAAGGTTGCGGGATAAACTTTTATAAACGTTCTGTTGCAGGTTGCGGGATAGACTTTTATAAACGTTCTGTTGCAGGTTGCGGGGTAGACTTTTATAAACGTTTTGTTGAAGGTTGCGGGGTAGACTTTTATAAACGTTTTGTTGAAGGTTGCGGGGTAGACTTTTATAAACGTTCTGTTGAAGGTTGCGGGTATACTTTTATAAACGTCTGTTTTGTAATGTAAGCTTTAACCCACTCCCTCTCATTGACACCTTTTGACGCCTCTGTAAAAGTCACTTTTGGAAACCATCGTGATAATATACCAACTGCTCTATTTATCACAATGGTTCCAAATCTACACAATATGGGGTAAATGAACAACCAACGCGTTTGTTTTTATTTTACTGTATACATGTTTCTATTTACATCTTCATCGGTGCATAACAACACAATTTAATTTTCACGGTGGAGCATGCCACCGGTCCCTCTAGCCACGGTGCGTGCATTGCATTTGGATTCAGCTACGCTCCTGGTCTCTACAAACATGTAGTTTGAAAAATAACCAAGTTTGAAAACTGACCATTGTAGGCTTCGTACGAGTTTTGTAAAACTATCTACATGTACAGAGGTGTGTAAAGTTAACCTTTCATTTTAACCCGTTTATTCCCTTTTTTATAAAAACATATCCGCCCAGATCTTTCCAGACCTAATTCTTGAATAAGCCATTACCATTGATGGGTTCAGCACACAGTGCAAACCCGGATCAGAGGGCTCCTGAAGGCGTCATCTGACCTGGGTCTACACTGTTTTCCCGTGTCCTTAAGGGGGCACTGAACACTACTGAGTTACCTCATTTATTTTCCCAACAAAGTACGCGTCCTTATCTATAAACATGCACGTGTTACCAATTGTAGTATCTAAAGTACGCTTCCTTATCTATGAACATGCACGTGTTACCAATTGTAGTATCTAAAGTACGCCTCCTTATCTATGAACATGCACGTGTTACCAATTGTAGTATCTAAAGTACGCCTCCTTATCTATAAACATGCACGTGTTACCAATTGTAGTATCTAAAGTATCTCAATGATCATGGACATGTTACCAAGTTTTGAATTTGAAATACATTTCTTTATCAATGATTATGCACGTGTTACCAAGTTTTGTATTTGAAGCTAGCTACTTTATCTATAAACATGCACGTGCTACCAAGTTGACTCATTTGAATACTCTCAGCTTCAAATTACGATTTTCAGTTTAATAGTCCGAATCTCATGAACAATGTTCAACACGAGAGTTTTAGTAACGGTCTGCAGTAAGTCTCATGAACAATGTTCAACACGAGAGTTTTGGTAACGGTCTGCAGTAGGTCTCATGAACAATGTTCAACACGAGAGTTTTAGTAACGGTCTGCAGTAAGTCTCATAAACGATGTTCAACACGAGAGTTTTAGCAACGGGTCTGCAATACGTTTTCAGTAAGACATTGACGGCAATTGAAATCAAGGTAACGAGTTTATTACTTAAGGAAGGGTCCGTTTTCTAGTATCAGTACTTTATATATCAGAATTTTCTGTAGGCAATTTGTTGAAAAACTGTGATACTATTAAAACGTGTACGAAAAAAACTATTACTGTGATTAAAATTGTCTGGCTGAAAACGATGTTCTGCTATTCCAATACGAAAACACAATACTATTTTAAAGGACAATTTGGATAAAGTTGTTGTTTACTGACGAACAGAAGTAAATAACAAACTTGCAAAAATGTTTCATTTGTATTTCGGACCGACCGAAATCAGCATTAGCATTAGCATCAGCATTAATACATATTTAGAAATTTTGAGAAAAACAAATGAAAATGACTTATGATTTTTAAAGTTACTACATAAACACTACAACACTATGATATATTTCGTTTAAGGTCAATCTGTTAGACACCCATATCGACGTGGAATGTGCGACCTGCTTCAAAAGTTTGATCTATAACAATAATGCCCCTGTTAAATCACCTGCAAATGGACAAAACAAAAGCATATGTTTCTCATTTTTTCAAACTCTTAGCAACACTTTGATATATCAGCTGAAAAGCAAATATATATGCTTGTATCTTCATGCAGTACTGTGCACATTGTCATATACCATAAAATGTGTAGTATATGCTAACCCCCCTCTAAAGCGACCACTGAAAGAAGCTTTAAAGACAGATGTTTACTTAATGCAGGACAAATGTAATGCATAATAGAATATTATTTGACTTTAAAACCCAGAATTAGATCTCTTTTCGGAGGTCTCTTTAAAGAAGTTTTACAGTATTGTATGCTAAATTTGAGCAACCTGGGCTTACATTGATAGGTGACTAATTATAAGCATAACTCGTCCAAAATTATTTAAAGAACCATGGATCTTCATATTGTGAAGAACAAATGTGTTTTTCACTTTTTACTTAAATTCTCTCTTCTTAATACAAGTTTAGCTTAATATAAGCGCGTCCAACATATGCCCAAATTTGTTTGCCACTCATATCTTAAGTTTACTCACCAGTTAAGCAGAATTACATTGTCCAATATATCCTTAACTCCTCCACTGGCGATTACGTTTTGTCTATCGTATTTACTAACTCACACACCAAATATATTGGTGGCATGTTAGCAGCGCTGAAGTCTCAAAGAACGAATCGATACGATTGGTACAGAAGTACGTTATTATACATTCGACTTAAGTTAATTCTTATACTTAAGATGGTTTATCTGGCCAGAAAAATCCAAAAGACTCGCAACCGACAGATTGCAGTATCTTGGTGCCAAAGGTCTCTAGGAATGGTGCCCAATTTCTTCTGTAGCCTGAGCCATTTGTCACTCTGCATGGCACTAGTGTTTTGCTTGTAACGGACGAAGGCAGGGCAGAATGCATGCATCATTGTCAATTATACATGCTTCGATTCGGAACGCTTTGGCAGCTCAATTTAGAGAAAGAATTGGAAATCTGTTATGCCACCACCAGTTAGATTTCATGCCCTTCATTTTGTTTTTGTAAAAAAATGCATCTCTGATGTGCAAAGTGCTGTTCAACAGTTTGGACAGAGGCAGAAAATTAACTTTCTTCTGAGCCGCTCATAGTCTTATTTCTAACAGAAAGAGACCCACTTTATAAAGGCAATATTGTCTACTTTTGATTGAAATAGCTTTTTAGAAATTATTTACCGAGTGTCAAACAGTTTCGATCCTGATGTGACGCCGAGTCACTCGGCGTCTCATCTTGATCCAAGCTGTTTGCAGTTACACGTAAATGGCGTGATATTGGTTAATAACAAAAAAAGTATTCATTGTTATTATTGAATCATATTTTATTGCTTTTATATTAGCCATGTCGGTTCCTTGGCCGAGATTCGAGAGTACTTTTTGTTCATTTAAATCAAAGTATCAAAAAAAGCATTAACCCTTCTCCAGGTAATCACGATCGGACTCGTATTTGCAAACAGCTAAGGCCCAAGCTGATATGCCGAGTAACTCGGACTCCCCTCCAGATCCACGCTGGTTTGACTCTCTTTCTCTAAAGCTTGCTTTAATCAGAAGCAGTCACAATTGCACGAGATCACTATTAGAGGAGACAGTATGTTTATAGAAGCAGTCACAGTTGCACGATATCACTATTAGAGGAGACAGTATGTTTATAGAAGCAGTCACAATTGCACGAGATCACTATTAGAGGAAACAGTATGTTTATAGAAGCAGTCACAGTTGCACGAGATCACAATTAGAGGAGACAGTATGTTTATAGAAGCATTCACAATTGCACAAGATCACAATTAGAGGAGACAGTATGTTTATAGAAGCAGTCACAATTGCACGAGATCACTATTAGCGGAGACAGTATGTTTATAGAAGCAGTCACAGTTGCACGAGCTCACTATTAGAGGAGACAGTATGTTTAAAGAAGCAGTCACAATTGCACGAGATCACTATTAGAGGAGACAGTATTTTTATAGAAGCAGTCACAGTTGCACGATATCACTATTAGAGGAGACAGTATGTTTATAGAAGCAGTCACAGTTGCACGAGATCACAATTAGAGGAGACAGTATGTTTATAGAAGCAGTCACAATTGCACTAGATCACTATTAGAGGAGACAGTATGTTTATAGAAGCAGTCACAGTTGCACGAGATCACTATTAGAGGAGACAGTATGTTTATAGAAGCAGTCACAATTGCACGAGATCACTTTTAGAGGAGACAGTATGTTTATAGAAGCAGTCACAGTTGCACGATATTACTATTAGAGGAGACAGTATGTTTATAGAAGCAGTCACAGTTGCACGAGATCACAATTAGAGGAGACAGTATGTTTAATAGAAGCAGTCACAATTGTACGAGATCACTATTAGAGGAGACAGTATGTTTATAGAAGCAGTCACAGTTGCACGAGAACACTATTAGAGGAGACAGTATGTTTATAGAAGCAGTCACAGTTGCACGAGATCACTATTAGAGGAGACAGTATGTTTATAGAAGCAGTCACAGTTGCACGAGAACACTATTAGAGGAGACAGTATGTTTATAGAAGCAGGATCACTATTAGAGGAGACAGTATGTTTATAGAAGCAGTCACAGTTGCACGAGATCACTATTAGAGGAGACAGTATGTTTATAGAAGCAGTCACAGTTGCACGAGATCACAATTAGAGGAGACAGTATGTTTATAGAAGCAGTCACAATTGCACGAGATCACAATTAGAGGAGACAGTATGTTTATAGAAGCAGTCACAATTGCACGAGATCACTATTAGAGGAGACAGTATGTTTATAGAAGCAGTCACAGTTGCACGAGCTCACTATTAGAGGAGACAGTATGTTTAAAGAAGCAGTCACAATTGCACGAGATCACTATTAGAGGAGACAGTATGTTTATAGAAGCAGTCACAGTTGCACGAGATCACTATTAGAGGAGACAGTATGTTTATAGAAGCAGTCACAATTGCACGAGATCACTATTAGAGGAGACAGTATGTTTATAGAAGCAGTCACAGTTGCACGAGATCACTATTAGAGGAGACAGTATGTTTATAGAAGCAGTCACAATTGCACGAGATCACTATTAGAGGAGACAGTATGTTTATAGAAGCAGTCACAGTTGCACGAGATCACTATTAGAGGAGACAGTATGTTTATAGAAGCAGTCACAATTGTACGAGATCACTATTAGAGGAGACAGTATGTTTATAGAAGCAGTCACAGTTGCACGAGAACACTATTAGAGGAGACAGTATGTTTATAGAAGCAGTCACAGTTGCACGAGATCACTATTAGAGGAGACAGTATGTTTATAGAGGCAGTCACAACTGCACGAGATCACTATTAGAGGAAACAGTATGTTTATAGAAGCAGTCACAGTTGCACGAGATCACTATTAGGTGAGACAGTATGTTTATAGAAGCAGGATCACTATTAGAGGAGACAGTATGTTTATAGAAGCAGTCACAGTTGCACGAGATCACTATTAGAGGAGACAGTATGTTTATAGAAGCAGTCACAGTTGCACGAGATCACTATTAGAGGAGACAGTATGTTTATAGAAGCAGTCACAATTGCACGAGATCACTATTAGAGGAGACATTATGTTTTGGGTTTGTAAATTAACCCTTCCCCTCATATAAACGCCTTTTCGTGCATCTGTACACAGAGCAGTATTCTCAGATCTGAGCCGTCTGATCAGGGTCTGCTCTGTTTCCTAATGGAATTTGATAGATCTGTTTCTTTAGTATCTAAAATAGGTGTACAACATTATACCTTCCATATTTCATTATAATTATTTTGTGCATGAATATTCAGTAGGTATGGAACTTTCGAAAGTTTTGTTGTTGTTTTTTTCACAGCGGGGTAACAGTTAGAATGATGCAATATTGTGATTAGAAAGAAAAAACCAGGGTCAGAGTTTTTAAAGTTGTCCGACTCGACAGGAGCCGTCTGATCTAGGTCTACTATATTTGCAAAGGCGTAGCAAGGCGCATTTATGGAGTAAAGGGTTAAGCAGGAGAATTCGGTTGACAAAAGGATGCAATCATTGCATCAGTCTTGGACCAAAACCATACCCTAAATCGAGTTAGTACTTACACAAATGAAAAATGAGATATTATTGTCAGACATGTGGTTGTAGGATTCAATTTATATAAAATATGCTACTGGCGATTCTACATAAAATAGCCGGTGAAGTATATCTACTATTGATTAAATCTGTATTCTTTCCGAGGACGACCGAACACATCGTCAGAATATATGATGTATATATTTATTTACGCTTTTGCAAACAGAGTAGACACATATCAGACAGCCCCTGCAGGAGCTGCTTAATCAGGGTCTGATCTGTTTGCTTATGAACAAAATTTTAATGTAGGTATGGTCATTAAGTTTCTGCCATTGTGAATATATGTCTTGTTCATAAATTCTGAAAATGGGTGATCCTTCGAAAGCAAAAGAAGAAATGCAAAAAGAGAAAATAGCAGACCCGGTTTTATTGAATCTGTCCATGAGTAGTAATTAAAAGTGCAACACTACTCATGCCCCCTAGCACCGGCTTAAGCAGTATTCAATTTTCAAAACTAATAACATCAAAACTTATGATCCCGAAAGACCAGAAAATATAACAACACTGAGAATGAAGTCATTTTAAAACTTTCACTCAGTTTTTGTTCATACATCCATTATTTGAAACAGTTGAATTCGATATCTCGAACTTCAAGGGACCATGCAAATTACTTTGATATAACAGAGGTTCCAGTCACCCGGTTTATAAACTGAACATGTTCTCAAGTTTACAGCTTAACCCTTCTCTTGCTGAATTTTAAAATACATTTCTCCTTCTTTACCCATGCCCGGTTGTATAATTACATACATCTTGACTGTGTACACGTATTTCACTGTGCAATCACTGCGGTGGGGTGCACTGGTTGCACAATCAATTTGTAAATAGTGCAGACCCTGATGAGACAGCTCCTGCAGGAGCTGTCTCATCTGGGTCTTCACTATTTACAGGTAGGTATATTGAGGTGAATAGCAAGCGAAGGCCAAAAGAATGCTTAAAGTTCTTTCAGCATTACCTTCGACAGAGCTCAATATAAGATGTGTAAGTTAAAACATGTTCAAGATCAACTTCTACACCAAACCCTATGTTGTGAACTCTCTTTGGACTCGTCTTTTCGTTCGATGAGTCTAAAGAGTAGTCACAACACAGGGTGTGGTAGGTGGAGAAATGACGATTTTAGTATTTGAGTACGCACCATTATCTTTAGCTCTGCTTTCGACCTGCATCAAGCTGTCATATGCGCTCCTAGATATGCGTAGTGATTCATTTCAGATCAGGGCCTGCACTGTTGGCTGTACCCATCAATGTCAATAGCTTATCTCAGCAAGCGTTTTGTTTGCTCTGCTCCCCCCTCCATATGCAAAATGGATGGGTCCATAATAAGATCAGGGGCGAGTTTTCCTTAACCCTTTCGGCGCCAAATTTCTAATTGCCGTCTGCAATCGCATTTTGTGAAAGCACATGGTAAAGTAAAGACATGAGATAAATTAATGCAAATTTCAAAGGAATAAAGCACTGGTGTGGAAATAGAGACTGAGACAAAAAGTGAAGTCCCTGATCAGACGCCGCTTTGAAAAGGTGGCGTCTGATCTGGGACTGCACTATTTGTCGTGGTGCATTTTTGCGATTTCGGCGGTAAAAGGGTTAAATGATATGAGAATAAATGGGTTTTGTTGGCAAAACATTTCTGTGTTTATGTATCAGTACAAACATTGATTTAATTAACATTCATGACGTCATTATTTCTTACATGAATAGTTATGGCGTAAAGGGTTAATAGGTTGCGAGAAATTACATTTTATCTGTTGTTCTGTTTCATTAACTTCTTTGTGAAAGTTGTTGACGGCTCAATTAGCCATATGAAACACTTCCCTATTGACAACTTAAATTGTAGTCTAAAACTTTAATGATAATTACAAAGCAATATTGATGTGATTTTCCATTAATTTCGACTTTATTTAAATGTCTCATTATTCCGTCTGGGTTTCAATAGATCGTGTCTTGATAAATCGGACAAGGCTGCTTTCTATTTGACATATGGTTTGTTTTAACGTCTTGAAGAGCGTGTTTTACACTTAACCCTTTCCCTGTTCTAGGTTTATTAACACCTACTGAATATTCATGGCCGAACTAGTTATAATGAAATATGGAAGGTTGAACATCTCGGCCATTTTAGAAACAAAAGAAACAGATCTATCAAATTCCATTAGCAAACAGAGTAGACCCTGATCAGACGGCTCCTATAGGAGCCGTCTGATGTGGGTCTACTCTGTTTGCAAATGCGTGGAAACAGGTTTATATGAGGGAAAGGGTTAATAGCCTAATCAGCTTTATCTTGTTGACAACTAAAACACGAAATCAAGACTTAACCTTTTACCCAGTAGCTACAACTTTAAAGCCTGCAAACGGGGTAGACTCAGATTATACAGCCTCAACAGAGCTGTTCCTGTTCATAAGGGAATGTGGAATTAAAATTACGCATGTACATGTAGCCGTTACTGACTGTTGCTGATGCCCAGTAATGCATTAAAAACAGCATGGGGGCATTTAATCCGGATCTGCCCTGCTTGTCACTGGAATTACAGATATGATTCTACAGTTTCTGTCACGGCCAAACACCCTGTGTTTATTACCAATTTGCTATATTTGCTATACTTGCTTACGACATGCTATAGATCTGAGTCCAGAGGTGCTGTCTCATTATTCGCAGTATCATAAAATATTTAATATACATGAATTCGTTATATTTTACATGTATATTCATGAAATAAAGATAAAATAGACTGAAACGTTAACCATAATGCCAAACGAATATTGGAGTCTTACTTTCTTACAAAAGACTGTGACTTTGTATAGTTTGCTATTGGTAAAAGTATTTACCTTTCGAATGTCTTGGCTCGTTTTTCTGAAACAAATATTTCAACTATCTACTAAAACCAAACTGATATTTAAGATTGTCGATCTTTATTGCACACATGTTTTGTCAAAACATCTGTTACAATTCAATAGTTAACCATTTCCTTCATATTAATGTGTGTTCACGCATTTGCAAACAGAGTAGACCCAGATAATGTCTGTTATGTTTGCTAGCTGAAATTGAAAGATGTTTCTTTACTTTCTAAAATGGCTACAATGTTCCACCTTACATTATTAGTTATACAGTTCTTTCCCAGGGTACATGACGATTTATTCCCGGCTGAGGAAAATCATGTTGCCCGAGCCGTTAACGAATTTATTATACTGCAAAGTTTTACGTTTCGGATAATTTATATAAATCCAATTTGGCATGTTGAATCGCTAAACACACTAATTCCCCTAAAAGCGCCCCAATACATTAATTCTACCCGAAGGTATCCGAAGTGGTTTGTATTGTATTTCATCGGCGTTCGTGTTATTATAGATGGCTGGACGATATAATAACTCCTCTAAAAACTGTTTTATTGGTCATTTCAAACAATGATGTTTTTTAATTAATTTCTGCATTTTTTTCTTTACGTATCAATAGTTGTCCATTATGAATTTTGCTATTGTATAGCCGAGTCGAGAAGTCGGTCTTTTGGTTTCTGACCATAATATGTGGGGCTTCCATGGGGAATTTCTATGTACCCTGTCTGCTTTGATGCTGCAAATGTTGTCAAAGTGCTTGGGCACGTACCGATTAGCCCCCAAACCCCGCTTTTACAAAGATAATCCACACCCAATTCGATTCAGATTTTATTTATGTACATGCACAGTACACGTACCTGTAAATTGCAGTATAGCCGCTCCTTCCAACGCCCATTGTTTGAATATTATAAAACCGTCATTTTGACGTCATCCAAATGACGTCGGAAGTGCGCCAAAATTCCCTCAATTAAGTTAAATAGTGTCTGCTTAACCGCTGATCTGCTGAAAGTTTTACTAACGTCCGATTCTTTCAATCCTTTGATAAACAAATGCACCTGGAAGATCCCTTTCTATCCACAAATATAATGAACTGGTTATTATACACGATGAACTAGGGTTGCAGAGTGATATATAAGCCCTTACCTTACAGTAAGAGGCCCCTGAGGGGAAGCAAAACGACGCCTACATTAACAACGCTAATTAATTGCTACAGATATTAAACTTTGCAGTATAATAAAATCGTTATACAGATCATTGGCGGGATATCTGACTTTTTATTTCCTGCTGAGGAAAATACATGTAGCCCTCGCCTAACGGCTCGGGCAACATGATTTTTCTCAGCAGGAAACAAAAAGTCAGATACCCCGCCAATGATCTGTATAACTAATAATGTACACGGCTAGTTAACCAATCAGAGGCGAGGATTTTACTTTGCAGTATAATAAACGTCATTGTAACTATTTTGTCTATGAATATTCAGTAGTTATTGAACTTTTGAATAAATATAGAACAGGGAAAGGGTTAATCGGTAATAAATATTATCATTGGCAGTAAGGCACATTGTAAAATAAGAACACATACATGTATCCAAGGCCTTGCTTGACTTCTGACACGTATTTGTCATGTATAATGTCATGCTTCAGACTGGACAACATTGCCACCATGCACCAGTCAGTACAGTAAGGACCCTTCTCATGCAAGAAAGGAGTGTGTACTCTCATTGATAAACAGTGTAGAATCTGATCAGGGGCTGGGCTGTTTGACATTCAAATGTTCTGGAAAGTTGCCGCCTTTTATACTAAATGAACTCTGTGGCGGCCGTAAAAAGTCACCCCGTACTTCATTCCATATTTTCTGGTCCTTCGGGATCATTAGTTTTGATGTTATTAGTTTTGAAAATTGAATACTGCTTAAACCGGTGCTAGGGGGCATAAGTTGTGTTGCAATTTTAATTACTACTCATGAACAGACTCAACAACCCGAGTCTGCAAGTTTCTCTTTTTGCATTTCTACTTTTGCTTTAGAATGATCACTCATTTTCAGAATATATGTACTTCACAACAGCAGGTGTTAAGTGCTTGTGTTGCGGCTGTAAAAAGTCGCCCCGTATTTCATTCTCAGTGTTGTTATATTTTCTGGTCCTTCGGGATCATTAGTTTTGATGTTATTAGTTTTGAAAATTGAATACTGCTTAAGCCGGTGCTAGGGGGCATGAGTTGTGTTGCAATTTTAATTACTACTCATGAACAGGCTCAACAAAACCGAGTCTGCAAGTTTCTCATTTTGCATTTCTACCTTTGCTTTAGAAGGATCACTCATTTTCAGAATATATGTACTTCACAACAGCAGGTGTTAAGTGCTTGTGTTGCAGCCGTAAAAAGTCGCCCCGTATTTCATTCTCAGTGTTGTTATATTTTCTGGTCCTTCGGGATCATTAGTTTTGATGTTAATAGTTTTGAAAATTGAATACTGCTTAAGCCGGTGCTAGGGGCATGAGTTGTGTTGCAATTTTAATTACTACTCATGAACAGACTCAACAAAACCGAGTCTGCAAGTTTCACTTTTTGCAATTCTACCTTTGCTTTAGAAGGATCACTCATTTTCAGAATATATGTACTTCACAACAGCAGGTGTTAAGTGCTTGTGTTGCGGCCGTAAAAAGTCGCCCCGTATTTCATTCTCAGTGTTGTTATATTTTCTGGTCCTTCGGGATCATTAGTTTTGATGTTATTAGTTTTGAAAATTGAATACTGCTTAAGCCGGTGATAGGGGACGTGAGTAGTGTTGCACTTTTAATTACTACTCATGAACAGACTCAATAAAACCGAATCTGCAATTTTCTCTTTTTGCATTTCTACTTTTGCTTTCGAAGGATCACTCATTTTTAGAATAATTATATCTATAGTAAAACACAATAGGACAAAATGGCGAAAACTGCATTTTCGCTTAAAATAGAGTTATACGGTATACGTATGACATATGTACATCTTATTTTTTTCTGTTCCGACAGAATTTCAATACACGTGATGATGATTATTTGTGTTGATTAACGTTTGTTCCATTTCTGCCAACTATGGGCTTGCTGGACGCACTCGAGAGGGAGCAGGGTCGTATACAGAGCAGCCCGGGCGCGATGCCGTACTCTTATCATTGATACAGTTTCTCAGGTTCTTGTAGAAGCCAGGTGTAAAACACTGATACAGTGGTCCTAGGTTTATAAAGTCTCGTCCGAAGTGCTCTGTCTGGCGGGGGATCGAACCTGGGAACCCAAGTATTGTATTCAAGTGCGTTAACCACTCGACCACGTGCATGTACGCCTTTATGTGATGATGAATAGGAACACATTCAGTATTCTGTTTGTCTGCTTTTCTCTGTTTATAAATACGATACCTGGAACCTCAAGGGACCATGCAAAATTACTTCAAGATAACGGAGGTTCAAGTCATCATATTTCTAATCTGAACAATTTCACAAGTTCAAAGTTAAATGCAGGTCCAAACTAATAGTGAAAGCTGTAGCCACAATAGGCGCTTTCAGCATTACCTTCTATGTGCATTAAGCTACCACGCGTATTTCTAGATATGCGTGGTGAAACATTTTAGAACATGTCTGTATTTATTTTGCAATGACCGAATTTTTACTTCGAGTGATCCGAAGTCATGTTATCTGAGTAGGAGATATTAACGTTCAACTGTAATATTAGTGTTCGAAATGTTAACCTCACACCGCTATAAAACTGTACTGTCTGTAATGTTAACCTCACACCGCTATAAAAATGTACTGTATGTAATGTTAACCTCACATCGCTATAAGAATGTACTGTATGTAATGTTAACCTCACACCGCTATAAAACTGTACTGTATGTAATGTTAATCTCACACCGCTATAAAACTGTACTGTATGTAATGTTAATCTCACACCGCTATAAAACTGTACTGTATGTAATGTTAACCTCACACCGATATAAAACTCTACTGTATGTAATGTTAACCTCACACCGCTATAAAACTGTACTGTCTGTAATGTTAATCTCACACCGCTATAAAACTGTACTGTATGTAATGGTAATCTCACACCGCTATAAAACTGTACTGTATGTAATGGTAACCTCACACCGCTATAAAAATGTACTGTCTGTAATGTTAACCTCACACCGCTATAAAAATGTACTGTCTGTAATGTTAACCTCATACCGCTATAAAAATGTACTGTATGTAATGTTAACCTCACACCGCTATAAAAATGTACTGTCTGTAATGTTAACCTCATACCGCTATAAAAATGTACTGTATGTAATGTTAACCTCACACCGCTATAAAAATGTACTGTATGTAATGTTAACCTCACACCGCTATAAAACTGTACTGTATGTAATGTTAATCTCACACCGCTATAAAACTGTACTGTATGTAATGTTAATCTCACACCGCTATAAAACTGTACTGTATGTAATGTTAATCTCACACCGCTATAAAACTGTACTGTATGTAATGTTAACCTCACACCGCTATAAAACTGTACTGTATGTACTGTTAACCTCACACCGCTATAAAACTGTACTGTATGTAATGTTAATCTCACACCGCTATAAAACTGTACTGTATGTAATGTTAACCTAACACCGCTATAAAAATGTACTGTCTGTAATGTTAACCTCACACCGCTATAAAACTGTACTGTCTGTAATGTTAACCTCACACCGCTATAAAAATGTACTGTATGTAATGTTAACCTCACACCGCTATAAAAATGTACTGTATGTAATGTTAACCTCACACCGCTATAAAACTGTACTGTATGTAATGTTAATCTCACACCGCTATAAAACTGTACTGTATGTAATGTTAATCTCACACCGCTATAAAACTGTACTGTATGTAATGTTAATCTCACACCGCTATAAAACTGTACTTTATGTAATGTTAACCTCACACCGCTATAAAACTGTACTGTATGCAATGTTAACCTCACACCGCTATAAAACTGTACTGTATGTAATGTTAATCTCACACCGCTATAAAACTGTACTGTATGTAATGTTAACCTCACACCGCTATAAAACTGTACTGTCTGTAATGTTAACCTCACACCGCTATAAAACTGTACTGTATGTAATGTTAACCTCACACCGCTATAAAACTTTACTGTCTGTAATGTTAACCTCACACCGCTATAAAACTATGCTGTCTGTAATGTTAATCTCACACCGCTATAAAAATATACTGTCTGTAATGTTAACCTCACACCGCTATAAAACTGTACTGTCTGTAATGTTAACCTCACACCGCTATAAAAATGTACTGTCTGCAATGTTAACCACACACCGCTATAAAACTATACTGTATGTAATGTTAACCTCACACCGCTATAAAACTGTACTGTCTGTAATGTTAATATCACACCACTATAAAAATATACTGTATGTAATGCTAACCTCACATCGCTATAAAAATATACTGTATGTTCAAACTTAGATCAGGTGTAATTTTGAATAATTCTGATTCGATTAACACATTACCCCCTAGTGACGCATTTTTGCGCCTCTATAAAATTCATATTGTGAAACAATTGTGATAAAAAGAGCATTTGCTCCTATAGGAGCAAATGCTCTATTTATCACAATGGTTTCAAACTACCAAATTCTAAAAATTTCCTTTTCTCTAGTTAATGCTCCTTTTAGGTAGAATGAGTAAAAAAGGTTGGAACTAAAAATAGCCTATGAGAGAATGAGTTAAATGTTGACAAACTTCTGGCCAAGTATCAAACAGCCTCGATCTTGATGAGACGCCGAGTCACTCGGGGTCTCATCTGGATCCAAGCTGTTTGCAAATGCGAGTCAGGTCGCTATTAACATAGAGAAAGGTTAACACGGAAATTTGCCTTTCATGCAAACTCGGCATATTTTCATGATCGCACATTTCATGCAAATGCATGTCAGCTTAAAATGCATCAAGTTTCACATGAAATCGTAAATTGTAGTTAAAAGATAACAAAAAATGTGTTTGGCGCCAATTCCGTAATCGCTTTTAAATGTTCCCCATAATTTGCAAGCAATCAATACTAGGAACGGGGCCTTAACCATTTGCCTGCATGCGCGGATCTACAAGCATTCGCAAACAGCTTGGATCACGATGAGATATGTTTGTATCGGAAGTTTGTAACAAATGTAGAAGATCAGAGTTTGAGCAGACATTATTTTTCACCAGATATTATTTTTCACAAGATATTATTTTTCACCAGACATTACTTTCACCAGACATTATTTTTCACCAGACATTATTTTTCACCAGGCGAATGGTTAAAAGAGGGCAAGCCAAACTCTGTGTATCGTTCCTGGGCGAAAGCTAGATTTGAATGAAAGTTTTGTTCCTGGGAAAAAGCTAGATTTAAAAGAAAGTGTTGTTCCTGGGCGAAAGCTAGATTTGAATGAACGTTTTGTGCCTGGGCGAAAGCTAGAGTTGAATGAAAGTTTTGTTCCTGACCGAAAGCTAGAGCTGAATGAAAGTTTTGTTCATGGGGAAAAGCTAGGGTTGAATGAAAGTTTTGTTTCTGACCGAAAGCTAGAGCTGAATGAACGATTTGTTCCTGGGCGAAAGCTAGAGCTGAATGAACGATTTGTTTCTGACCGAAAGCTAGAGCTGAATGAACGATTTGTTCCTGGGCGAAAGCTAGTGTTGAATGAAAGTTTTGTGTCTGGGTGAAAGATAGAGCTGAATGAAAATTAAGCATGTAGCAATTGGGTTACATTATCATTCCCTTTAATGTCCTGCAAACAGAGTAGACGGCTCCATGAAGGACAGGAGCCGTCTGATCAAGGCCTGCTCGTTTTGCTTATGGAATAATATAGATCCGATTCTACCATGGCTAAAATTGAGTTCATGTGTCATTATAAAAATCATCTAATTAATATTCATATTATTCATTATTTTCTTTTTATTTGAATATTTATTAGGTCAAGGTTTAATCGAAATCAAAGATCTTTGGTTGGTTCCCTTGTTGCCCTCTATGGCTAAATGAATGCCGGAAGCGTGGCCGGGGCACTGAAGATCACTCTTCTGGTTTCCTGGAATTTTAATGTGTCTGGTGCAAAGCACTGCTACACATTAAGGACTTTACCCCATCCAGTCACATTGTTCTCAAACTTGGCTAACTGGTATGAGTATTACACTCGCTTGCCGACTGTTAAGCGAATGGGCACATTGTTCTATTTTAAGCTAGAATAAAACATTAAGCCATTACCTCATAGGCTATTTTTAGATACAACATATTTGAATAAATCCACCGAAAAGGAGCTTTTAACTAGAGAAAAGGAAAAATTTAGAATTTTGTAGTTTGAAACCATTGTGATAAATAGAGCATTTGCTCCTATAGGAGCAAATGCTCTATTTATCACAATGGTTTCATAAAGTGACTTTTACAGTCGTCAAAAGTCGTCAATATGAGGGAATGGGTTAAGCGACCATCAGAAGGAGGTCTAATAATGGGTCTGTTAGGCAGTTTGTAGCTCAATGCAAATCAAAGGTAACGTACAAAACCCCTTTGTACGGTAGCTTAATGCAGACGTGTCAAATGTAAAGCAGAAAGCTCCTATAGGAGCTTTCTGTATTGCCCTTTTTCTGTATTAAGCAACCACTTGCTTTTTAAGAATCATATGTTCAATCAATATATGGTCGCTTAAGAGAGGTTATACTGTAGTTTATATGCCCTGACCAGGGATTGGAACCGCGTTCTTCAATTTCGAATATTCAGTAGACAGTACAGGGTTATGTGTGACGAACATGACATTATTCTTCAGTAGTCAGTACAGGGGTTATGTGTGACGAACATGGCATTATTCTTCAGTAGTCAGTACATGGGTTATGTGTGACGAACATGGCATTATTCTCCAGAAGTCACTACAGGGGTTATGTGTGACGAACATGGCATTATTCTTCTCTAACTCGGCATCTCATTATAATCCTCACTGCTTGATGTTTTGCTAAAGTTTGTTTATTTAACGAAAGGGACGAAATAAGAAAATAAAAAATGAAACAGGTCAATTTGTGCAGACAAATTTATGAGGCAGCAAAAGAAATAATGGTATGATACTAGTTTCAAGTTTAAACCCTTAGCTTGTCAATCACTACAAAATGACTAGGTTTATCATCAGGATCTAGGCGTGCCAATCACTATGAAATGACTAGGTTTATCATCAGGATCTAGGCGTGCCAATCACTATGAAATGACTAGGTTTATCATCAGGATCTAGGCGTGCCAATCACTATGAAATGACTAGGTTTATCATCAGGATCTAGGCGTGCCAATCACTATGAAATGACTAGGTTTATCATCAGGGTCTATGTGTGCCAATCACATGAAATGACTAGGTTTTTCACCAGGGTCTAGGCTTGCCAATCACTATAAAAAATAACTAGGTTTATCATCAGGATCTAGGCTTCCATAAATTTTTTAAACCTTAAACCATTCCTACAATATTAAAGATTTCTTGACCTTATACATATTCATTCACAGAGCTTTATAATGAATCGTGGACAGGGGATGCGTTAAGGTCAAAGAAGGAACTGTAGAAACATATCCATCAAATACCATTAGCAACACAGAAGAGACCCTGATCACACAGCTCGTACAGGAACTGTAGAAACATATCCATCAAATACCACTAGCAAACAGAAGAGACCCTGATCACACAACTCGTACAGGAACTGTAGAAACATATCCATCAAATACCACTAGCAAACAGAAGAGACCCTGGTCACACAGCTCGTACAGGAACTGTAGAAACATATCCATCAAATACCACCAGCAAACAGAAGAGACCCTGATCACACAGCTCGTACAGGAACTGTAGAAACATATCCATCAAATACCACTAGCAAACAGAAGAGACCCTGGTCACACAGCTCGTACAGGAACTGTAGAAACATATCCATCAAATACCACCAGCAAACAGAAGAGACCCTGATCACACAGCTCGTACAGGAACTGTAGAAACATATCCATCAAATACCACTAGCAAACAGAAGAGACCCTGGTCACACAGCTCGTACAGGAACTGTAGAAACATATCCATCAAATACCACTAGCAAACAGAAGAGACCCTGGTCACACAGCTCGTACAGGAACTGTAGAAACATATCCATCAAATACCACTAGCAAACAGAAGAGACCCTGATCACACAACTCGTACAGGAACTGTAGAAACATATCCATCAAATACCACTAGCAAACAGAAGAGACCCTGGTCACACAGCTCGTACAGGAACTGTAGAAACATATCCATCAAATACCACTAGCAAACAGAAGAGACCCTGATCACACAACTCGTACAGGAACTGTAGAAACATATCCATCAAATACCACTAGCAAACAGAAGAGACCCTGGTCACACAGCTCGTACAGGAACTGTAGAAACATATCCATCAAATACCACTAGCAAACAGAAGAGACCCTGGTCACACAGCTCGTACAGGAACTGTAGAAACATATCCATCAAATACCACTAGCAAACAGAAGAGACCCTGGTCACACAGCTCGTACAGGAACTGTAGAAACATATCCATCAAATACCACTAGCAAACAGAAGAGACCCTGATCACACAACTCGTACAGGAACTGTAGAAACATATCCATCAAATACCACTAGCAAACAGAAGAGACCCTGGTCACACAGCTCGTACAGGAACTGTAGAAACATATCCATCAAATACCACTAGCAAACAGAAGAGACCCTGGTCACACAGCTCGTACAGGAACTGTAGAAACATATCCATCAAATACCACTAGCAAACAGAAGAGACCCTGGTCACACAGCTCGTACAGGAACTGTAGAAACATATCCATCAAATACCACTAGCAAACAGAAGAGACCCTGGTCACACAGCTCGTACAGGAACTGTAGAAACATATCCATCAAATACCACTAGCAAACAGAAGAGACCCTGGTCACACAGCTCGTACAGGAACTGTAGAAACATATCCATCAAATACCACTAGCAAACAGAAGAGACCCTGGTCACACAGCTCGTACAGGAACTGTAGAAACATATCCATCAAATACCACTAGCAAACAGAAGAGACCCTGGTCACACAGCTCGTACAGGAACTGTAGAAACATATCCATCAAATACCACTAGCAAACAGAAGAGACCCTGGTCACACAGCTCGTACAGGAACTGTAGAAACATATCCATCAAATACCACTAGCAAACAGAAGAGACCCTGGTCACACAGCTCGTACAGGAACTGTAGAAACATATCCATCAAATACCACTAGCAAACAGAAGAGACCCTGGTCACACAGCTCGTACAGGAACTGTAGAAACATATCCATCAAATACCACTAGCAAACAGAAGAGACCCTGGTCACACAGCTCGTACAGGAACTGTAGAAACATATCCATCAAATACCACTAGCAAACAGAAGAGACCCTGGTCACACAGCTCGTACAGGAACTGTAGAAACATATCCATCAAATACCACTAGCAAACAGAAGAGACCCTGGTCACACAGCTCGTACAGGAACTGTAGAAACATATCCATCAAATACCACTAGCAAACAGAAGAGACCCTGGTCACACAGCTCGTACAGGAACTGTAGAAACATATCCATCAAATACCACTAGCAAACAGAAGAGACCCTGGTCACACAGCTCGTACAGGAACTGTAGAAACATATCCATCAAATACCACTAGCAAACAGAAGAGACCCTGGTCACACAGCTCGTACAGGAACTGTAGAAACATATCCATCAAATACCATTAGCAAACAGAAGAGACCCTGATCACACAGCTCGTACAGGAACTGTAGAAACATATCCATCAAATACCACTAGCAAACAGAAGAGACCCTGATCACACAGCTCGTACAGGAACTGTAGAAACATATCCATCAAATACCACTAGCAAACAGAAGAGACCCTGGTCACACAGCTCGTACAGGAACTGTAGAAACATATCCATCAAATACCACTAGCAAACAGAAGAGACCCTGATCACACAGCTCGTACAGGAACTGTAGAAACATATCCATCAAATACCACTAGCAAACAGAAGAGACCCTGGTCACACAGCTCGTACAGGAACTGTAGAAACATATCCATCAAATACCACTAGCAAACAGAAGAAACCCTGGTCACACAGCTCGTACAGGAACTGTAGAAACATATCCATCAAATACCACTAGCAAACAGAAGAGACCCTGATCACACAGCTCGTACAGGAACTGTAGAAACATATCCATCAAATACCACTAGCAAACAGAAGAGACCCTGGTCACACAGCTCGTACAGGAACTGTAGAAACATATCCATCAAATACCACTAGCAAACAGAAGAGACCCTGATCACACAGCTCGTACAGGAACTGTAGAAACATATCCATCAAATACCACTAGCAAACAGAAGAGACCCTGATCACACAGCTCGTACAGGAACTGTAGAAACATATCCATCAAATACCACTAGCAAACAGAAGAGACCCTGGTCACACAGCTCGTACAGGAACTGTAGAAACATATCCATCAAATACCATTAGCAAACAGAAGAGACCCTGATCACACAGCTCGTACAGGAACTGTAGAAACATATCCATCAAATACCACTAGCAAACAGAAGAAACCCTGGTCACACAGCTCGTACAGGAACTGTAGAAACATATCCATCAAATACCATTAGCAAACAGAAGAGACCCTGGTCACACGGCTGGTACAGGAACTGTAGAACATATCCATCAAATACCATTAGCAAACAGAAGAGACCCTGGTCACACAGCTCGTACAGGAACTGTAGAACATATCCATCAAATACCAATAGCAAACAGAAGAGACCCTGGTCACACAGCTCGTACAGGAACTGTAGAACATATCCATCAAATACCACTAGCAAACAGAAGAGACCCTGGTCACACGGCTGGTACAGGAACTGTAGAAACATATCCATGAAATACCATTAGCAAACAGAAGAGACCCTGATCACACAGCTCGTACAGGAACTGTAGAAACATATCCATCAAATACCATTAGCAAACAGAAGAGACCCTGATCAAACAGCTCGTACAGGAACTGTCTGATCTGGGTCTACTCTGTTTGCAAAGGTGTCAAAAGGCGTCTATACATATGTAAGAGTGAATGGGTTAAACCAATAGGATACATGTTTACATGTAATAATTAAGCGAATGAAAGTCTTGAGACCGACAAATTTCAATAGCAAAATACAAATGTACGTATTACATGTACAATGTGCTTTGTTAAATTCTTCCGAGGTAAGGCTCCCTCGAAAACGTTTGTAGGTTTATATCGCCTTAGCTGCACTCTGGGAGCTGCTGTGTCTGTGTGACTGGAATTTTAGCCTTTTCATCTCTTTTCTGAGAAGAAGCCCCCAAGACATGTATTCTAGCCAAGTGGCTGCTAGTTTGCATATTGTAATTTTCTAGTGTAATGTAGATTATTTAAACTTTTCAAGTGTCTTTCATTTCTCCTTCTATTAGAGCGATATACTTTGCTCTGATGAATATGATAGGATCATTTCTCATGTTTTTCTAATATTTTCTTAATGTTGCCTGAATCTAACATAGAAGTATTTTCATTTCCTTGCATCATTGGTCTTTCCGCCAAACATGACATGGCATCGTATATCTGCGAACTAAACATCCAATCGAAATTTGACTGTAGATGTAGTCAAATGGTTGCACATACATATGTATAATGAACGCAGAAATGGGCTAAAAGTCAGGGAGGACACTTGGAAATGACACACGGAAGTGCACAGCAAAAGCATCAGCACAATGAAATGCTCGCTCACATATTCACCGGACCCCCAGAGAACTGTTCATTGTCTGTTCCACACCGACACATACACCGACCCTCAGAGAACCGTTCCTTGTATGTTCCACACCGACACATACACCGACCCTCAGAGAACTGCTCCTTATCTGTTCCACACCGACATATACACCGACCCTCAGAGAACTGTTCCTTGTCTGTTCCACACCGACATATACACCGACCCTCAGAGAACTGTTCCTGGTCTGTTCCACACCGACACATACACCGACCCTCAGAGAACTGTTCCTTGTCTGTTCCACACCGACACATACACCGACCCTCAGAGAACTGTTCCTGGTCTGTTCCACACCGACACATACACCCAACCCTCAGAGAACTGTTCCTTTCTGTTTCACACCGACATATACACCGACCCTCAGAGAACTGTTCCTTGTCTGTTCCACACCGACACATACACCGACCCTCAGAGAACTGTTCCTTTCTGTTTCACACCGACATATACACCGACCCTCAGAGAACTGTTCCTTGTCTGTTCCACACCGACATATACACCGACCCTCAGAGAACTGTTCCTTGTCTGTTCCACACCGACATATACACCGACCCTCAGAGAACTGTTCCTTGTCTGTTTCACACCTGTGTCATATTCGTAGTGCCGTAAAACCAAACGTCAGCCAAACCTATTTAAATCAACAAACACGATGTGACGCGACAACACTTGTCTGCAGAATCTGGTCAGAAACTACTTAATTGTCAGATTCTGATTGCTTCACAACGTATAAAAAGAAAATTACTATTACATAATGCGAGTCCCCAACTGGTTATAAATAGAAAATAACAGAGAAACAAACACAATTGTAGCTGAACATAAAGCCGCGAAGTGGGTAGGCGTGGGCAGGTTACCCCTTGCACTAGAGGAGATTCAGATTGTCTCCCCAACGACACTTTTACTCTTGGTTCCAACTCTTACAGTTTACTCATATGAATGTCATACCGGTATTGTGTTCCAGATGTCATACCGGTATTGTGTTCCAGATATCATACCGGTATTGTGTTCCAGATATCATACCGATATTTGTTCCAGATATCATACCGGTATTGTGTTCCAGATATACCGGTATTGTGTTCCAGATATCATACCGATATTTGTTCCAGATATCATACCGGTATTGTGTTCCAGATATACCGGTATTGTGTTCCAGATATACCGGTAAAATGTTCCAGATATACCGGTATTGTGTTCCAGATATCATACCGATATTGTGTTTCAGATTTCAGTCAAATATTTTCTTTCCATTGTGTCATTGTCCGAATATCATAGTATTAACTTTAAACTTTAAATGAATTCTATATTTTCTCTTTTAGTTTCTTTCTCTTTTAGTTTCTACACATATAAATTCGCTTTAAGAATAAATTGCTTGTTTAGTTACTGAAGTATGTCATGACACACAATTGCATTTTGAAGTCAATCAGATCGACCAATCTTTCCCTTACCGACAGACCGACATGCCTTTCCTCCACCGACGAATCCACATACCTTTCCTCAGCCTAAAAAGCCGGATATGGTGCCTGCAGTTTATACTTGTTTTGCATATCGTTCTAATTCGTCCAAAACAAACAACACTATTGCTGGACATGGAATCTCTCATTAGCAATACGTGTCTAGAGACAGTTAATAGGACACATACAAACACTGTAGACCAGGATATCTTTAGAAATCCTCTTATCAGAATCGGCATTGTTTACTTCATGAATTAGTTTGAAAAGGTCACATCGTCAAAAGGTCACATCGTCAAAAGAATCCTGCAGAATCTTGCATTCAGATGAAAACTAGATTGATTCATAAATGTGTTTGGGTAAGTGGTTTTAGCAAACTGGATTTACCAAACATGTTTTATGAACCAGTCGGGGAATATTAATATAAGAAATCATAAATATTGATTATATTACTTGCTATGGTAACAAATGAACATAGGAAATTCAGGCCATGGCAGAAACTGTACGATCATATCTATATCAAATCATAAGCAAACAGGGCAGACCCTGATCAAACGGTTCCTATATGATGGGTCTGATATGGGTCTATTCCGTTTGCATAGTCACTCAAACACTGAAAGAACTATCTGAAATATGATCCATGTCGCCGAAACAAGTCATTTGTACAAAGTATGGTTTCAGTTAACGCTTTCCTTTTCACGCATTTGCAAAAAGTATAGACCCAGATCCGACGGCACCTATAGGAGCCGTCTGATCAGGGTCTGTTCTGTTTGCTGATGGTATAGTATATCTGATTCTATAATAGTATAGCTATTATCAAATTTCAACTACTAAATATTCATGGTGTCATTTTTTCCTGTCATGAATATTAATCAGCGAAAGGATGAAAGAAAAATAACGATTTTTAGAAAATTCTTATTCTATTCTCAAACAATCTTCTACTCCATGTATATACTCTGAAATGTATATGAATTTTATACATGAAATACTCGATGGCCCATAGTTATAACGGCAAATGATTTGTTGGCTGTGACAGAAACTAGAATCAAATCATAATCAGTCCATTAGAAATAGTTTGATCTGGGTCTTCCCTGTTTGCAAAGGAGTTGCGTGTATATTTGGAGTGAAGAGACAAAACATCTCATTTTAGTCATCTATCAAAGCCACGATTGTTACAACTTGGTAACAAACATGGAAACATACCTCGTACATAATAATACATGATATAATAATTTGTGAAACATGTTGATTGCTCCTGTCAAATTCGCATCATATATTATATGACAAAACATGGTTTGTTTAAGATGCACGCTTTTTATGATGAGACAATTTCTAAATTTAATGTTTTAAAAATACCTCACTGGTTTCTTCAAATTACATTTAAATCAACACTTCTCTAGCTTTGTGACTGCATGTTGAAAGTAGACCGTCAACATGGCTGCCTCCATATTGTTTATGAGTGATTTACGAAGAAATGCCTAAGCTGATTCGACTGCGGTGTTTTTAAAAGCATTTTCTATCATAAAAACGCCGTTTCATGCATTTGCAAAAAGAGCAGACCAAGATCAGATGGCTCCTGTGTCTGATCATGGTCTGTTCAGTTTGCTTTTGAAGTTATAAAATATATGACTACAGTTTATACCAGTTCCTGTGTGCAGCTTATATTCAGCTAATGAATATTCATGACGTCATGACTTCTTACTTGAATATTCAACAGGAAAAGGGTTAATCATTGCCACACTGTACACACATCATGTCTGGTTAAATCACACTGTACACACATCATGTCTGGTTAAATTTGGATCTGCTGCAGGTTTGACTACTTTCTGTTCGTATATACCAGCATTTGTAAAACAACATAGATCCGTGTATACCAGCATTTGTAAAACAACATAGATCCGTATATACCAGCATTTGTAAAACAACATAGATCCGTATAAAGCAGCTGGTTACTCGGCGATTAACAAACAACATAGATCCGTATAAAACAACTGGTTACTCGGCGATTAACAAACAACATAAATCTATATAAAACAGCTAGTTACTCGGCGATTAACAAACAACATAGATTCATATAAAACAGCTAGGTACTCGGCGATTGACAAACAACATAGATCCATATATAACAGCTGGTTAATCGGCCATTGACAAACAATATAGATCCATATATAACAGCTGGTTAATCGGCCATTGACAAACAACATAGATCCATATAAAACAGCTGGTTACTCGGCGTTACATGAGGATCCAAGCTGTTTACAGATGTGAGCCAGGTCACTGTTACATGTAGCAGGAAGGCTTAACGTTTTCCTGTCACGTATTGCCGTCTGCTAAATACATTGTCTGCGTCATTTTTCATGTTTAAATTGTCATTCTGTTTGTTTCATAGTGTAATATTTACATTCGCCCTGCAACGTCCTTATATAACCTTATTCTAAAAAGAAAGTTGCATAACCTCATGAACACCGGAAGCACGTCATTCATTTCTTAAATATAAGAAATACAATGGAATTTAAATATAAGAAATAAATGACGTGCTCCCGGTGTTCATGGGTTATGCAACGCATAGCTTTACGAGCAAAGATTCACGTGAAGCCCTTCGGGCTTCACTAACTTTGCTCGTAAAGCTATGCGTTGCATAACCTCATGAACACCGGAAGCACGTCATTCATTTCTTAAGTATAGCAATGTATTTACAAGATAAGTTAGAAAACAAAAACAATACTAAAAACAAGAAGCAGTATACTGCATTGAAGTCTCTCTGCAACACTGTTCATTCAGACGGCTCCTACAAGAGCCGCCTGATTGAGCTCTGTTCTGTTTGGCATAATAATGATAAATAATGACATCATGAATGTCAGTTAGATTATTTGTATAATGACACTTAGACCCGGGAATGTTTGGCTATAATAGAAACAGGAGCCGTCTAATCTGGGTCTACTGTGTTTTCAAAGGCGTAGAAACGTGTATTCATAGAGTAGACGGTTGAGAGATTTTAACAGACTAATTCTTATCTAATTTACAGCATGCACGAGTACTTTTAACTTTTATCTGATGAAACATTTTGGGTTCAGTAAGTCTCCGATATTGATTGTCTCCTTAATCATTACAAAATGCCCCTATCTCCCTTTGCTTCAAAGTTAAGAAATGTAAAATAGACTTTTTATTAAAATAGTTTTTGTGTCGCCCATTCGTCCGTATACGATCATACGTACGCGTATCCGTGCGTCCGTCTTTCCCTTCGTCAGCAGTCATTTCTCAGAAGTGAAGCTTCTGTCAGATAAGATGCCTAAATTAAAACATCTCCATAAATAACTTCTTTATTATTTTCTCCACCAAATCCTATATAGTGACCACTCTTTAGAATTGTCTCGAAGAGATGATTCTTAAGAGTGGTCACAACATAGGTTTTGGTGGAGAAATGACGAGTTTATTATTTGAATACGGACCTTTATATGTAGCCTCTTTATATGTAGCACCTAATTATATGTCAGGGGTTCAAATCCCGGTTTCTCCCGGAAATTTAAGAGACGCTTTTCAGTGTCTCCAACCCGCACCTCCTCTCCACCCAGGAGTTAAAATGGGTACCTGTGAGTGTCACTAGCCGGTACTGCGGCTGCATGATCGCACCATATGTTAGCAGTGCACAAGATTGTAGGCGAATGATTCAATGACTAGGGGAGTAAATGTACAGTCGGCTGAGCGGCCCATCGGACTGAAAGTAGAATATAACTAGGTACTTTACTTTATTTTTTCAGCGGCTATCTGTCTATTTTCACTTTTGTTCTAGTTTTCCACCAATGAGAAACTATGTTACATTGTAATTTGCATATGACCTACTAGTATTTAGTAGTAAACTGTATTTTCATTAGTGAATACCTTGACTGGCATACAACCTTTTTATATGCCTCTACACATTGCCAAACTATGTAAAATTCTGATATACAGTCTGCTAACGTGTCGAATTTCCTGGGGGTAATTCTTACGACACTGTAGTTATTTCAAAACACCATGTTTTATGATAATTAGCTGCTTCGGCCTCGCAAACTGAATTCAATGCAGTAATTAACACAATCACAACACATGTAAGGCATCATGTTACACAGACATGTTCTATAAACTTCTTAGAGTTCAGTCAAAACGCCATATAGTACAGAAAATCATTATTTACGCAGATATTTAGCATGGGACCGAAGACTGTCGACTGTCGAAAGTTCTGTTCTTAAAATAGATTTTAAGACCTGGAAATTCCCATAAAATCAAAGTACTGATGTACTGATATGTATCACCTCATGGTAATGGTTGCTGAGCAATATTACCAGTTTGTCGAAACCACTATTAAACTTTCAAACTTTTACTATCATTTTGCTATCAATTAATACAACATCTGATAATAAAGTCCACTTTGACGAACAGGTAGTTTGCCGAAACCACCATAATTCACAGGCAGTGCTATAGGAAATAAAGAAGAAGGGTTGTTTAGTATATTAGAGTAGTGGTATTAATAGTATTAATTACTATCCCCGACCACAGCACCGAGGCTCTGGTTGTTGGCTCTCTTTGATATAAAGCTACTTTAAATACTGAAGGCTATTCTATTGCTACGGCTCTATCACATGGGGCTTGGGCTCATAGACGTAGGCTGAAGTTGCTAACTTTATATTGTTTTAAAAATACATGTAGATTCAGTTAATGATATCATTAATGATGATGCACACAAGTCGATTAAAGCGTTGATCTAGGCTAAATAAATACCGTTCTTTAAGAAATTACAGACTCTGCACAAACAAAAACTTTATGCTTTATAGTGTATTCAATTTCGGTTATCTTCATATCAATACCAATATAAGGCTTTCATGTACAATTTATAATAGGTAAACTAAAGAACTAACTTGAGATAGCTTTAAACCATTACTTAAATAATTTGACATCGTACATTTTAAAAGTGATTTCCTATAAAAGCAACTTGAAATATTTCAATAACTGCTTCTTCTACTCCAAGTCATTTTCATTGCATGCTTCTCTGCTAGTATAATAACAAGCAACCCTTCATAGATCTAATTCTCTGTACTAGTAGAATCTCCAAACATTGAAATAAATATTGCAGAGATTGTTTTGTACATTGTGTCATTATTTGAATGCCGCTGAATATATTTTTTAAAAGATATTTCTTGTTTACTTTAGACATACATTCTCATGTGAGCTCAGGTTACAAATCGGATGACTGGAACCTCTGTTATCTCAAAGTAATATGTACGGCCCCTTGAAGTTCGAGTTATCGAATTCAACTGTATATTAACTGACTTTACTGTGAACACAGGGCAGTTTGGCCGTGGAATAAACTGTAGAGTCCGGAACCGTTTGAACTGGATCTACTTTGTTTTCAAAGGCGTGTAAAGGCACATCTATTAGGGAGAGGAATAACTCTTTCCCGATAATATTCATCAATATCTATTAGCTAACTTTTATAATGACATATGTACACAGGACGTTTTTGTATTGGCAGAAACTCTAGAGTCAAATCTGATATAATTTGATAAGTAAACAGAACAGACCTGAACAGACGACTCCTATGGGAGCTGTCTGATCTGGGTCTAATCTGTTTGCAAAGCTGTGTAAAATCGTTTGTATGAGGAGAGAGTTGAAGATTTTAATCAGTTTTATTGTCAATCAATATTAGATTTGGAACATGCTCGAACTTTGCCCTGACCTATGTTTGTTTCATTCCGTTACCCACAACTCACTGTGAAAATTACTTTGGTCAAATTTGGATATGGTATAATTTAACTTCTTCCAATTTAAGCTTTAAAGAAACTAGTGAACGAGGGCCAAACAGCTTGGATCTGGATGAGACTATTGAAAGAGGGCCAAACAGTTTGGATCTGGATGAGACTCCAAGTTATTTGGCGTCACATCTGGATCCTGTTTGTAATTATCAATTAAGCCATGGATAGTGAGATACCGGCTAATGCTTTGAAGAATACTCAAGTATCAATCATAATTGCATTCCAATGCATTGTGCTATACAATAGAGCCTTCCTAATCGGCCATGATGTCTAATTATGGGTCTGTAAGGCAGGTGGTAGCTTAATGCACACAGTGTCGCAAGCAATGCGTACAGCTCCTACATGAGCTTTCTGATTTACTTTTGTTCTGCATTAAGCAATCACCTACTTGTTTTTTTTTAATTCTCACGTGTTTAATAAATGAATGGCCGCTTAGGACATGCTCTACGCTGGTCTAGTATTCTTGTAATTAATGTGTATTCTTGTAAAATACAAATACAGCTGCCACGGTTTATCTCATTTCTTTTTCTTTATCGTAGTTTAGCCTGTATTGAGCTGATTTTCATTTTCATTTTTTTCAGAGAAAAGAATTCAGTTAACATTTATGATAAATGCATTCTTCACAGAAAGTCGATGAACCACAAACTCAAATAAAAAAGAGACTATTGTCAGAAAATTTGATTTTTGTATAGCACTTCAGAGGCTTTTCAAAATATTAAAAACATATACATGTATGAAAGATATATATCATTTTATTATACCTAAGTTGCGTTATTCTCTACTTGGAGGGACGTTCTATATGTAACACTGACATTAATAAGTCCTTATAACGGACCAAGGGGAATACTATTTTATGATTTAATACACATTACTTCAATACCAACACATTAATAACAAATACATAAATCTTGTAATAAGTTCAAAATCATTTGTGTAAAGTTTGTTGCTCGTTCATAGTTGTGAAAAAGTGGCACATTTTAGACACATATCTTAATAAATGGTGAACTTACAATGATATTTAGGCCATTCCCTCACATTAACGCCTTTTGAAACCTCTGTAAAAGTCAATTTAGAAACCATTGCGATAAACATAGCATTTGATCCTATTTATTATTATGGCTTCAAAACTACACAATTAAAAATGTTCCTTTTTTTCTGGTAAATGTCCCTTTTCGGTAGATTTATTCAAAGAGATTGAGTCTAAAATAGTCTTGGAGGGAATGTGTTAAATGTGCAGTGTTTGGGTCTGAGTTTCAAAGTTAGACTCCAACTGTTAGCGAATAAGGTCCCGCCATACGCCGACACTGTTTGCAATGCTATATCAGCCCTTTTCCCTAAAAAAACCCGTTACGTATGTAACTACAAATATACTCAGATTAATTTTCAAAGATGTCCAAACTGCTGGCAGTTCAACTGTTACATGTTCAAATGTTATTCAGTCGTAGTTCACTCCCTAGAAAGCTATTTTTGTTTTTCGCATGTTGGCTTTTAACTCTTATATTGATTTCCGGCAAGTTATGGGAAACATTTAAAAGGCGTTCCGGAATTGGCGCCAAACTTAGTTTTTTTTGTTTAAACGAAAATGGATGATTTTCAATTTTGAAAGTAATGCATCTCAACTTTTTGTCGCAGTGCATGTTTGTTAAAGCTTGTGCTCATGAATATTTGTTGCAATTGCATGACAATCGAGTGTCCATTTCACCTTTGCTTGAACAAAAATTCCATTGCAACATGTTCTTTTCGTTTGCAGATTTTTATTTCAAGGAAAAATCACGGTCAGTTTTCCTTGAGTTCAATATATCAACGCTTTTTTGCAATAGAAGTCACTATATTTTAATCGGATAGAATGCATAATGTTCGGGAACTGCAGTTCGGTTTGATATGACTGGGTCAATATTCTATAAATCTGGTGGCCTGGTTGTAAATGATTTAGTTTATATTGTATTCGTCTTAATCCTTCACTCCATCAATAGCCATGTGAGAAATAACGACATCATGAATATTTATTATATTAACCCATTCCCTCATATTGACGACTTTTGACGACTCTATAAAAGTCACAATGGTTTCGACCTACAAAATTCTTAAAGTTTCCTTTTCTCTAATTAATGCTCCTTTTCGGTAGATTAATTCAAAGAGGTTGTATCTAAACTATGAGGTAATGGGTTAATCTGTTAATGGCACATTGACACGGGCACTTTTGCTATGACAATCACTGTAGAATTTCATGAGAAAACAGAGAAGACCCTGACCAGACGGCTCCTAAAGGAGTCATCTGATTTGGGTCTGCTCTGTTTGCAAACACAAATGGCCACGAGAATGTTTGGCTGTGGTAGAAACTGTAGAATTAAATATATATAATTTTATCGGCAAACAGAGTAGATCTTGATCAGACGGCCCCAGGACGGTCAACCATTTTTTATATGAAACAAGTGCATTGTAGAGTTGATGTAGGCTTACAATAAAACCTCGGTGATCTGATCATCTAATAATCATCATCGTCGATCTTTAACCCTTTTCCTGTTCTATGCTTATTCTAGACTTAAATGCCTAGTGAATATTCATTAGACAAAATAGTTATGTAATGAAATATGGAAGGAAGAACATTGTAGCCATTTTAGAAAGTAAAGAAACAGAACTATCAAATTCCATTAGCAAACAGAGCAGACCATGATCAGATTGCCACTATATGAGCCGTCAGGTTCAACCCTGTTTGCAAATGCGTGGAAAAACTTTTACATGTATATGAGGGAAAGGGTTTAAATTCTGAAGGGAAGTGATCCCCCGAGAGCAAATATTGCAACACAACAGTAGAAAATTGCAGACTTGGTTTTATTGAGTCTGTTCATGAACATTAATTGAAAGTGCAACACTGCTCACGCCCCCTAGCACCGGCTTAAGCGGTATTCAATTTTCAGAACAAGAAGTACTGAAATTCATGATCTCGACGGATCAGAAGGTATAACAGCACTGAGAATGAAGTACGGGGCGACAAGTAAGACAAGTAGCCAGATTCCTAACTAAGACGCGTAAATAAAAATGGATTCAAGACGAATTCATTTACTTCTCCACCAAACCCTATATTGATACCATTCCTTAGAATCGCGTCGAAGAGATGATTCTAAAGCGTGGTCACGACATATGTTGTTGTGTCACCTGTCGAGAGGCAGTGTGTCACTTAGGAATCACCTTTCCGTCGTCTATCTGTCTGTTTGTCCGTCTGTCTGTCTGTCCGTCTGTCTGTCTTCCTGTCACACTTTCTTTTTATGGCTGTCATTTCTGAACTAATCATTTTACAGCTTTCACATGTGTCTTCCTCTTTTTGAGGACCATTGATGTAACTAAGATACATCACTCTGCATGAAATACGGTTTGAGTTATTACCCTTTGTTCACAGTTCATTTTTTGGGGGGCTGCCATTTCTAAACTAATCATAATAGAGCTTTCAAATTTCACATGTGTCCTCCTCTTACTGATGACCATTGATGTAATTAAGGTCCATCACTCTACATGCAAAACTTAAGTTATTCCCCATTGTTCCGATTTCACTCCAGAATATTAACAGTTTTTGTGTCAGCTGCAAGCAGGTGACACATGTGTTCCTCTGAACACTCTTTTTTTGTTTTAGAAATAACAATTTTAGATTTTAAAGACGCGCATTTATCTATTACTTTGCAAATGGTTGTTTAATGTAGGGTGAAAATCGCGTAGAGAGTTCCTATGGGTTCTTTCTACAAGTGGCTGTTTAATGTAGGATGGAAATCGTGTAGAGAATTCCTCTGGGTTCTTTCTGCAAGTAGCTATTTAATGTAGGATAAACGCCGTGCAGAGAGTTCGTCTGGGTTATTTCTGCAAGTGGCTGTTTATTGTAGGATGAAAGTCGTGCAGAGAGTTCCTCTCGGTTCTTTCTGCATTAGACAGCCACTGGTCTATAAATTTCTTAAATATTCTTTAAGAGAAGTTTGGATTATCGAGCTTTTATTGCACTACAGGTTGATCCTTCGTTTAGCTGCCATCTATCTTAGCCCTTTCTCTGTTCTATGTTTGTTTCAAACTTCAGTACCTACTGACTGACTTAAATACGTACTGTATATTCATAGACAAAAATGTATGGAAAGAAGAACATTGCAGCCATTTTAGAAAGTAAAGAAACAGGGTTATTAAATTAAATTATCAAAAAGAACATATCAGGCGGTTCCTATTCGAGCATTCTGATTTGGGTCTACTCTGTTTGCATATATGCGTGTAAAATGCGTTTCTGTGAAGAAAATGGTGAAAGACCAAACCTCATATTGCTTTAAGTGTTCGGATGAGCAAGATTAAATTATATGTCAAATAAGATAAAAATCTTCATAAATCTTAAATATATAATATTTTTCCATCCAATTTGAAAAGCAATATGTAGTATACAATTTAGAATAGAATAAACGATTACCAGTCAGTCAGAATATAATTGAACATACGAACATAAGACTCCATGCCATGAAATGCCAAAGAAATTAATAAAAAAAATACGGATTGCTCACTGCATTTGTGTGATACTTTCGTGCTACGACAGCCAAGAGACGTATTGTTGATACTGCAGAGCATATGTTTGCAGAAAAGACTTCCCAATTCAGAGCCATTTTCTAGTTTTACGTTTTTAAACCGTTTGCAACCTGATGAGATACGGAGAGATAATCATTTGACTTATGTAGCAGAAAATCTGTATAAAGATAAGATAAAACTCTTCAGTATGTTGGCCTTAGGCGGTCACTAGAGATAGGGGCAGTGAAAACAACCTGCGACCTATGAAGGGACAGTGGAGCTAAGGATTTAGGTAAAGTTCCTTTAATAAGAATATTGAATACTATTTTTAACTCAAGAGTAGACAGATACAGCTTAATATTAGTGGGTACAGATATTCGCCACCGAGTTGTTTTACATCTGCTCTATTATTGTTATTCATGTTTAATTGGAAATTGAACTTGTGTATCGCCAATTTGGAAATACCTTCTCAGTGTAACACAAAGTAACCCATAGTGTGACCTATATACAGGCAAACCCCTCTCAACTGGACGTTCAAATTAGCATCAATGCCGAACTGTAAGACAAGTGACAGCTTAATGCAGAGTGAATGTCACGCAGAAAGCTTCCAAAGGAGCTTTCTGCATGACTTTCATCCTGCATTAAGCAAACGCCTCTCTAATTAAAGGTTTAAATTCAAATTTACTTAAATTCGCGTTTAGACGGGTTTACTGTACCAGGTCAGTAAGGAAAGCCGTATGCCCAAACACAGAGGTGTGCAATAACATGATTTCGAGAACTATTTGGTTTGAATCTTTGTTCAGATTTTCGCATCTTTTGTTGGATACACCATAACCGACATTATCGTCACCTTTAGCCTGCTATGAGCAGATGAGTGAATACCTATGCAAACAGTCTGGATCTAGATGAGACGCCGAGTTACTCGGCGTCTCATCTGGATCCAAACTGTTTGCATAGGTATTCAAGATCCAAACTGTTTGACACCCTGATTGCATTTTGGTAGACACATTGTTTATAGCTAGACTTTTGCAAATGTAGCTGGTGAAAATTTCTGTAAAAATAGTTTGCTCAGCAGGCTAACGGTTAAAGTGATGGTCCCTACAATGACGTCATCCAAGCCGGGGTGAAACAGAATCAAACATACTTTCAATATCCAGTAAAGGTCATATATTATTTTTAAGAAGGTAATCATCGGATATGATGAGGTCACAGAATTAGACATCACCTGCTGTTCGTTTAAACCCCTGGCATGCTTTTGACGATTTTGCGAATATTTTTATTGTTTGTCAATATGCCGTTATTCTTTTAAATACACCGGTAGAAACATTTACAGTTGACACTTTGCCTATAATGTAACCTTGCACTATCGCATTTTTACGTTTTTAACTGATTTTGTTTAAAAGAGGAAAAAGTGCGATAATGCAATGGCACACTATCGCATCTTTTTTATCAACAGTTTAACTTGGATATCTCGTACTTCGATAACTTGGAAACTTACAATAAAGAATTGCTCTAAAATATATTACCCATGCATATCTAGAAATACGTGTGGCATTTTAATGTAGGGCTAAAGTAATGTTGTAAGCTGTGAACTTAATGGATTATCAAGCTCAGAAATAGGATAACTCAAACTTCTGTTATCTCGAACTAATTTGTGTGGTTCCTTGAAGTTCGAGATTAATAGAATCAAGGATGGGTTTTGTAAAGACGGGGATTTCTATACCCGAGGTTGGTCTGTTCCAGTCGGAAACGATCAGACGGCTCCATTGGTATTCATGCCAACAGTAAGATCATCATGAATATTAATAAGGCCATGACAGAAACCTTAGAATCATATCTACATCATATCATAAGCAAACAGAACAGACCCTGATCAGACGGCTCTTAGAGGAGTCATCTGACCTTGGTCTACTCGTTTTGCAAAGGCATAGAAAGGCGTTTTCAAGGAGTTGAGAGTTGAGATGCCATACAAATTACATCGAAATAACGGGAGTCAGCCTATTTTTGGCTTGGAAACTTTCTCGTTATTACAGTTTAATGCAAGTCGAAAGTAGGAGCTTTCAGTATTACTTACGACCTGCACCAAACTGTCACGTGTCTTTATAGATATACACAGTGGTGAATTTTAGAACAATTCTGTATTACAAGTTTTGGAAGGGACCGAGTGTTTAACTCGAGTAATTACGAAGTTCGAGTTATCCGAGTTCGAGATATCGAGGTTCCACTGAACTTTCCGTACTTGTAGTATGTTGCTATCTCTGTGTTGATTATGAAAGGTTATTAAACAAACATAGCGGACATTTCCGTGATATAAATAGCAACAACTTTGTCAAAGTGTTTGAAATGTAAGACAACTGGAGATTCCAACGCAAACAAACCTTATCAATCTGTATACTAAAGTTAACCCACCTTGTAGTATGCCTGCGTCATAAACATAATGCCTCTTGTCAGACCTCAATCCTATACAACACAACATGAGCTCAGGAATTGGCTCTTTTTTACAACTGTTGATCGTATTGAACCCTTTACTCCATAAATACGCATTTCTGCGCCTTTGCAAACATAGTAGACCTAGACCAGATGGTTCTCGTGGGAGCCGTCTGATCAGGGTCTGTTTTGTTTGCTTATGACGTAATATAGATCTGATTATTATGGCGTAATATAGATCTGATTCGTAATATATATCTGATTCTTAAGACGTAAAATAGACTTACCAACCCTTAAACTGCTGGAAAACATTACGCCTGTCCAATCTTTGATATGTTGAAACGTTCCTTTGATAAACTGTTGACCGAGTGTCAAGAAGCTTGGAGCCTGGTGAGACAGCAACTGTTGACCGAGTGTCAAACAGCTTGGAACATGGTGATATACCAACTGCTGACCGAGTGTCAAACAGCTTGGAACATAGTGATATACCAATTGTTGACCTAGTGTCAAGAAGCTTGGAGCATGGTGATATACCAACTGCTGACCGAGTGTCAAACAGCTTGGAGCCTGGCGAGACACCAACTGTTAACCTAGTGTCAAACAGCTTGGAACATGGTGATATACCAACTGTTGACCTAGTGTCAAGCAGCCTGGCGAGACACCAACTGTTGACCGAGTGTCAAACAGCTTGGAGCCTGGTGAGACCTCAACTGTTGACCGAGTGTCAAGCAGACTGGAGCCTGGTGAGACACCAACTGTTTTTGAATGCGAATCAAGTCGCACTTAGCATGCTATATTATTTCCGTTGTATAAATATGTTCACGTAAGAAATAATGAAATCATGGATATCAATGAGCTTTTTATAATGGCATATGGACACATGAAGTTTTGGCCATGACATAGCAGACTGTAGAATCAGATCTATTTCTAAATAGGCAAACAGAATATCCTGATCCAGGTACAGGGACCGTCTTATCTGGATCTGCTTTGTTGCAATTACATTAACCCTATACTCCATAAATACGCCTTTCTACGCCTTTGCAAACAGTGTAGACCCAGATCAGTCTGGTCCTGTGGTAGCTGTCTGATTGGGCTCTGTTTGTTTTGCTTATGATATACTGTAGATATAATTCTACAGTTTCTGTCCTGGCTAATAATGCACTTGTCCCTGTGCCATTATAACAATCAATCTTATAAATATTCATGATCACATTACTTCTGGCATGAATGTTTATGGAGTAAAGGGTTTAAAGGCGTATCTATGAAGTAAAGAGTTGATACGTATGTGATGCGTATTGTAAGACGAACGTAAATACAGAAATCTACCGATGAATGACGCTGTCTGCGATATTCATGTCAAGTGCATTCAGATTCATGTCACGTGCATTCAGGTGCCACACAAGATGATACATGTGGCGACTTTAAAGTTCTAGCTATTGTTCTACATAAACCTTTTAGCAAACACATCTGGAGCCATGGTGAGATGACAAGTAGGTCGGTACATCTATCTCATACGGGTCTAACATGATTATCTCATATGGGTCTAACATGACTGTCGGTATCTCATATGGGTCTAACATGACTATCTCATATGGGTTTAACATGATTATCTCATATGGGTCTAACATGACTATCTCATATGGGTCTAACATGACTATCTCATATGGGTCTGTATACAGATATTCGTAAAGTCGCCTCTATCTCGGTAATAGTTACACCGTTCCTTCATATTTATAAACGCATGTTCATGCATTTTCAAACAGAGTAGATCCAGATAACACGACTCCTATAAGGTCTGGTCTTTTTGCATATGGACTTTGATTCTTAGTTTCTAAAATGGTTACACTGTTTTACCTTTCATATTTCATAATAACTATTTTGTCCATGAACATTCAGGTATTGAAAATTGGAAACAAATATAGGATTGGGAAAGGGTTAAATACAGTATCTGATATTATTGCAATACAACGCCATCTGGTGGTTGGTACAATTAAAGTTGCTTGCAAATCGATTTCAGATCATTGAAATTATGATATTATCTACCCTGGCATCAGATAAAAGCTCGGCTGCGTTTAACCTTTACCATGCTGAATTTTCAAATGAACTATTCCAAAATTCAAACAGGTCAAGCATACAGTGAATATTTAGGGATTTTTAAAGAAAAAGTGTAAAATGACAAACAGTGCAGGATCCCTCTCATCCGGGTCTACACTGCATGCAGAGGATGTCAATGACACGTTTTCCCGCATTGTAAGGGTTCAGCAAAGATATAATTGACGTCATAAGCATTAAATCGACTGCAATTTATGCCAAACGTAACGTTTAAAGATCCCAATTATATTTTGGTAGGCTTAAAAACAAAGCAATTTAAAAATAATATTTTAACATTGCAACTTTGCTAAGGATATAATCAAGGGCACTGAACGCCATTTAGTGTGTTTTACCATTTTCAAGTGCTTAATTTATGGTATACTCGTACATGCGTCTTTACATACAGTAAAACCCATCTAATGCGACCAGCAAAAAGGGGCATACTTCTGGGTGGCAGAGGCAGGTGGTAGCTTAATGCAGGACGAAAGTTATGCAGAAATCTCCTATAGGAGCTTTCTGCATAACTTTCGTCCTGCATTAAGCAACCACCTGCTTTAAACGACACCAGTGGCTATTTATTAAGAGGTCACATTAGCGGGGTTTTACTGTATTAGTTAGCAAACCCGTATATAACAAAAACAGACATGTTTTATATTTTTCCATCGAATACTATCTTGTTGCTACTCATTATAATCGCCTCGCCTCTCAGAGTTTGGCGGAGAAATAAGCAAGTTAGATCTAGTTCAGTAAACATTGTATATCTAGATTTACATAATGTCCTCAATGTATATGATGTACTTGAAAGGGAGTCCTCAGGCTTAAAACAAACATTCCAGAAATGGATATAAGTTTCACGCATTCCCTTATTATATTCAGTTATACGCGAACTTTTGGTGTCAAATAATTTTCGTCTGCAAACAATTCAAAACTGGGATTGGACCTTCGTTCAATTTCTTCTCTAAAACGTAGATTGTGTACGAGTTGTTCGGTGCTTCATCTGGTCCACACTGTTTGTAAATGTACGACAGATGCTTCCACCGCAGCAAGCTATGTGGCTCATTCTCTGGGCACTTCGACGAGGCCTGTCAGATTTAACCATTCGCTTGCTGAATCTTAAAAATACATGTCTCCTTCTTTACCCACGCCCTGTTGTATAATTACATATATCTTCACTGTGTACAAGTATTTCGCTGTGAAATCACTGCTGTGAAGTGCACTGGTTGCACAATCAACTTGTAAATAGTGCAGACCCTGATGAGACAGCTCCTGCAGGAGCTGTCTCATCTGGGTCTTCACTTTTTACAGGTACGTATATTGACGTGAATAGCAAGCGACGGGTTAAGTTTCATACACGAAACCCGTTTGGTAGTTAAAGGGCGACTGTTTATGTATTTGACTTATCCAGTTCTTAAATTTAAATCCCAACGGATTGCGATAATGACGCAAACACAAACACACGATAGAAAGCGGATGTATAACTGTAATAACTATCTGATGTATGGGATCTGTAATAACTAGCTGGTGTATGGGATCTGTAATAACTATCTGATGTATGGGATCTGTAATAACTATCTGGTGTATGGGATCTGTAATAACCGTCTGATGTATGGGATCTGTAATAACTATCTGATGTATGGGATCTGTAATAACTATCTGGTGTATGGGATCTGTAATAACTATCTGATGTATGGGATCTGTAATAACTATCTGGTGTATGGGATCTGTAATAACTATCTGGTGTATGGGATCTGTAATAACTATCTGGTGTATGGGATCTGTAATAACTATCTGATGTATGGGATCTGTAATAACTATCTGATGTATGGGATCTGTAATAACTATCTGGTGTATGGGATCTGTAATAACTGTCTGATGTATGGGATCTGTAATAACTATCTGATGTATGGGATCTGTAAAAACTATCTGGTGTATGGGATCTGTAATAACTGTCTGATGTATGGGATCTGTAATAACTATCTGGTGTATGGGATCTGTAATAACTGTCTGATGTATGGGATCTGTAATAACTATCTGATGTATGGGATCTGTAATAACTATCTGGCGAATACTTATGTATACAGTAATGAAATCATGAATATGAATTAATACACAATAATCAGGTTTATATTATTCAAGCATTACGGTAACAGCACATCCCACTGCATGGGGTCGTCTGATCTGGGTCTACTCTGTTTGCAAGGGCCTGAAATGAGTCCTTATCAGGGGACGGCTTAACCCTTTACTCTATGAATACATATTTAAGAAATAATGATATAATTCATATTAATTAGAGGAACTTTTATAATGGTGTGTAAACACAAGATATTTTGGCCATGACAGAAACTATAAAATACTATCTGCATGTATATTATTTCATAAGCAAACAGAGCAGATCCTAATCAGACAGCTTCTACAGCAGCCGTCTGATCTGGGTCTACTCTTTTTTGCAAAGGGATAGAAAGGCGTACTTATGGAGTAACGGGTAATTAACGTTGTCAGTCACAAATGAATATTCTTCTTTAAAAAGCAGGTACCATCATGCCAAATAACTGTGCCCCGAGTGTGTGACCTTTATCAATGTCAAACCGGTACATTCTTCAGCTCGGGGCCTATATAAGCGTGCCCTCAAAACACCGGAACTCTAACAGGACTTGAAACACATAAAGACAAACTATTTTGGACTTATTGAAAGAAATAGTGCAAATTGTGAGTTTTTACTGAATCTATTAAATATTTACCTGGGTATTATAATATTCATGTGAGAAATAATGACTTTATGAATATTCATTATTTACATTACATGTTCAACCCTTTGCCTGACATAAACGCCTTTAAATGCCATTGGAAATGGTGTAGATCCAGACCAGAAGATTTTGATATTTGCTTCTCTGCAATTTATTCTAATGTAAAAAACCCCAAAACATGTACCTTAATAAAGGTTCAGCTTATAATTATTCATGATGTCATTATTTATTTAAGGGTTAAGGAAAAGTTCAAATTTGTTGTTTTCTGTTTCATGAGACATTCTCGGGGACAAGGGTATTGCTCTGAAAAACCAGATCAGACATCGTGTCTTTTACAAGGAATCTGATCTGATCGATACCATCGCCACACAGTAGAACCTGTCTTAACCGGTCACTCATCTATTGAACATAGCGGTATTAAACACTGTGTCATTGATTAATGCAGGGCAAAAGTAATGCAGAAAGTCCCTTTTTGAACTTTCTGCATTACTTTTGACCTGTTTTAAGCTACTATCTGCCTTACAGATCCGAGGTAAGACTTCGTTCTGATGGCCACTGAAGACAGGTTCTGATGTATATGGAACGATGGTTTACATTGTTTACAGTGCACTAATACCTCCTTTTCCAGAGAGTGTCTCAATGCTTTTTTGAAATAAGTACATTTAGGTTTCATTGGTGATATTTTTATTCCAACGATGGATGAACTCATTCCATCAAATAGGCGCATATTGACTGATTCCATCATATAGGCGCATATTGACCAATTCCATCATATAGGCGCATATTGACTGATTCCATCATATAGGCGCATATTGACTGATTCCATCATATAGGCGCATATTGACCAATTCCATCATATAGGCGCATATTGACTTATTCCATCATATAGGCGCATATTGACCAATTCCATCATATAGGCGCATATTGACTCATTCCATTGTATAGGCGCATATTGACTCATTCCATCATATAGGCGCATATTGACTCATTCCATTGTATAGGCGCACATTGACCCATTCCATCATATAGGCGCATATTGACTCATTCCATCATATAGGCGCATATTGACTCATTCCATTGTATAGGCGCACATTGACCCATTCCATCATATAGGCGCATATTGACTCATTCCATCATATAGGCGCATATTGACTCATTCCATCATATAGGCGCATATTGACGCCGCTGTATAAGTCACCTTTTGAAACAATTGTAATAAATAGAGTAATTTCTCTATAGAAGCAAAACCATAGGTTTTTTTTTCAAACCATTGTGATATTTTCTCTATTAATCGTAATGGTTTCAAAACTATACAATTCTAAAAATGCTCAAAGAGGTAGGTTCTAAAATAGCCTATGAGGAAATGGGTTAATCCTTTACTTCATGAATATTCATGCGATAATCCAGCCATTATGAATATCAAAATTCAATATTTTAATATTTCTTGTTTTCTGGACTAAAATATAAAACAATGAGATAGATTACCATTGCAAACAGTAGAAAAGCAGTACTGTTATGTATGGAAACAGATCAGACCCTGATCACACTGCTCGTACAGGGCCAGCCTGATTCGGTCTACCCTGTTTGCATTGGTTTCTAAAGGCGTTATTATGGAGTGCATGGCTTAGGGGGTTAATCTCAACAGTACTGACAGTCAGGGACAATAAAGGAACAATAAAACAAACTAGCGATGAATGACGTAATTATTATCCCCCCCCACAATGATACTCATTTTACTTTATTTTTCTGTTGTATTTATAACAAATATATATTATAGATAACATAATTCATAACTAATGTTGTTTATCTGTTGAGAGCGACGGGTGAAAAAGCGGTAAATTAGTCTGGAATCTTTAACTCTTTCGCTGCAAATGGCATATCTGTGATAACCTATGCAAATAGTTTGGATCCAGATGAGACGTCGAGTAACATATCTGTGATAACCTATGCAAATAGTTTGGATCCAGATGAGACGCCGAGGAAAGACACGGGGAGACAATTATATAAACGAATATTGTCGAAGAAACATATTGCAGACGACAATATTTTGGCAGCGCAAGAGTTGAAACAATTTCGTGGTGTGTATGGTATCCTTGTGAACTAATAAGTTACAATAATAATTTAACATTAAACTATATGTTCCTGTGGTTGTTTTATAGCATACTGGTGCGTAATCTAGAATGAAAGTAACGGCGAGTTTCTGCGGCAACTTTCTTCATAGCTTTCGTTGAGCACTAAGTTATCAAGAGCTTCCGTAGTATATTTCTGCATTATTTTCGTTTTGCCTTAAGCTACTTTCTGTTTTAAAGATCCAGAATAATACTTAGTTCATATGACTGGTCTAGAGAATTCTACTTTACTTAAAACCCTAATTAAACAATTATATGTAATATAACCATATATCAAAACTTTCCATCAAGTCCTATGTTGTGAGTGCTATTTAGAATAAAGTTAGGAATTTTTGTGGGTAAACAAGGGGACTCTTCTTGTAATAATCTCTGTCTCTGTTCAAATAATGGAACATCTATATTTTCAGTCGAAACATGAAACACCTCATACTTGCTGCTTGCTTCTTTTCGACCATTCATGACGTCATAAGTACGGAGTGTGTATGCAGTTACCATAGAACCCGACAAGTGTGGCCCTGCCAAAATAAGAAACTGGAATGGACAACAGAGATATACGGCGATCCAGCAAGTCCAACATGTCTACCGAAAGCATTAAACGTAGTTACATCCGCGGGATGGGTGTCTGGAATATACAATAACACGGTAAGAAGTGACCCACGACAAAAACACAGTACAATAGAACCTCTTTAAACCTGAACTGTATTAAAGAACAATTTAGGTATTTTAGGCAGGTTGCTGCTTAATGCAGGTGAAAGACATGCAGAAAGCTCCCAAAAGGAGCTTTCTGCGCATGACTTTTACTCTGCATTAAACAAGCCACTTGCCTAGAAGGCTCAGCATGTATCACGTCGACGTAATTTCATTGTTTACATTAGGTCTAGTAACAGGAAAAAGTAAACCCGGACACGAAAAGCGTCATAGTAACCATTCAGGTAATAAATAATGGCTTGATAAATATTAAATCAGATGCTTTATATAATGGTATATACCACGACAAACGCTGAATAATAGTATCATATTAAACAAACAGAGCATATGCTGATCACACAGCTCCTACAATATATGTTTCATATATCTCATCTGCTTGCAATGGCGTAATATGCTTCTCCCATCTGGTTACAACTTTGCAAACAGGGTAGACCCAGACAAGCTCTATTTGCTTGTGAAATACCATAGATATGACTCTACAGTTTCTTGCATGGCCACAATGTCTCGTGTTCATATGCCGTTATACAAATGAATCTAATCAATATTCATGACGTCGTTATTTCTTACAGGAATACTAAGGGAGTTTAGGGTTAAGAGTTAATGTCGGGGGTTAAACATTAACTTGATATAGACGCATGATTACACTTTTGCAATAGACGCATGATTACACTTTTGCAATAGGCACACGATTACCATTTTGAAATAGACGCATGATAACTCTTTTGCAATAGACGCATGATTACACTTTTGCAATAGACGCATGATTACACTTATTGCAATAGACGCACGATTACACTTTTGAAATAGACGCATGATTACATTTTTGCAATACTCAGATCAGATCGCTTCCTTAGCCATCTGATCAGGGTCTGTTCTTTTTGCTTATATAATATCATTCTTAGATTAATTTCTATAGTGTGTGACTGCAATGCATTTACTTGGTATATATAGCAATAACATAAACAGGTTAAAGAAACATAATATTTGAACAAGCATGAAGGGCCTACGTAAATAGTTTAAATTGAGCTTAACGATACAAACAACACTTAGCTGTTATTATGACCCTAGATCTGGAATTGACACACGGGTTGAGTCTAAGATACAGTAAAACCTCTCTAAACCGGACGATCAATGTAGTATATGTAAATATCGGTCTTTGGGACAGGTGGCAGCTTAATGTAGGATGAAAGTCATGCAGAAAACTCTTAGAGGAACTTTTTGTGTGACTTTCACCCTGCATTAAGCAGCCACCTGCCTAAAGTATCTGAATTCTTCTCTACTAGAATTCCGGTTTGGAGGGGTTTTACTCTATTGTATAGGGTGGTGTCTGTTTTCTTCTATCTAACAGGTGGTCTATATACAACAAGACTACCAAGTTCGAGTCCAGTCTTGCAGCGAACCACGCTCTAAATGTGAGTTTGCCTTTTCTTATAAAATAATTACCCCTTTACGAACATGTTTACAATAGTCATGAAATAATGAATGCCCAATAACTGGATTTTAGAATGGCAAACTAGCAAGGGATTGTTTGTCCATTTCAGAAACTGTTGAATCAGATCTTCATTATTCACGAACAGGGTATACCTCGACCAGGCAGCACCTATAGGGGCTATCTGATCTGGGTCTTCTCTGTTTGCAATAGCGTAAAACGGCAGTAAATGACTTACATACGTTTGTACAGTAAAGCATGTCTGTTACGAGGAGGGCGTTCCATAGTGCTCATTAAACTCTTCACACGTTAGCCGTGGATTTGTTATCAACTATGCAAACGAATAACTCGGCGTCTCATCAGGATCCAATCTGTTTGACACTTTGTTTATTGCAGACGTAAATGCTGGCACTGAAAGGGTTAACCCTTTTCTTAATACAAGCGCTTTTTCACGACTTTGCAAACAGAGTAGATCCATATCAGATGGTTTCTATAGTTAATATAGTCGATCAAGATTGTGAGAAACCGTTTATGGAGTTTCAAACGGGTTGGATTGAGATTTCTTGGGTGTCTCATCTGGTTCTATACTGTGCGAGCCAGGTCACGAATAGCTAGAGAACTATTAATAGTGTCTAAATTCTTCTATAACATGACATGGCAAACGGCGAAGACACCAAATTAGATACAACGACAGGTATTTGTTTATATATTTTTCTCGTTATTTGTTCCTAATTACAAAATATAATCAATCGTTCTTCTTCAGCAACTGTGACGGCCAACCGTGCATGTCCTCCAAAAATGCTTCCTGGAACACTCTTAAGTAAGTTTTAAACCTGTATAATTTACTCCTTCCTTCATACCAACGCTAGTTCACCCCGTTGCAAACAGAGAAGATCCAGATCAGACAGCCTCTGTAGAAACTGCCTGATCAGGATTTACTTTATCAATTAACATAGATTGTATTCTGTAGTCTCTGCTACGATGAAGTATTCTCTTGTTCACCATGCCATCTATAGTATCTGCTACGATGAAGTATTCTCTTGTTGACTGTGTCACCTATAGTCTCTGCCATGATGAAGTATTCTCTTGTTGACTGTGTCACCTATAGTCTCTGCTACGATGAAGTATTCCCTTGTTGACTATGTCATCTAGTCTCTGCTACGATGAAGTATTCCCTTGTTTACTGTGTCATCTATAGTCTCTGCTACGATGAAGTATGTCCTTGTTGACTGTGCCATCTATAGTATCTGCTACGATGAAGTATTCTCTTGTTGACTATGCCATCTATAGTATCTGCTACGATGAAGTATTCTCTTGTTGACTGTGTCACCTATAGTATCTGCTACGATGAAGTATTCTCTTGTTGACTGTGTCACCTATAGTCTCTGCTACGATGAAGTATTCCCTTGTTGACTGTGTCATCTATAGTCTCTGCTACGATGAAGTATGTCCTTGTTGACTGTGTCATCTATAGTCTCTGCTACGATGAAGTATGTCCTTGTTGACTGTGCCATCTATAGTATCTGCTACGATGAAGTATTCTCTTGTTGACTATGCCATCTATAGTATCTGCTACGATGGAGTATTCTCTTGTTGACTGTGTCACCTATAGTATCTGCTACGATGAAGTATTCTCTTGTTGACTGTGTCACCTATAGTCTCTGCTACGATGAAGTATTCCCTTGTTTACTGTGTCATCTATAGTCTCTGCTACGATGAAGTATGTCCTTATTGACTGTGCCATCTATAGTATCTGCTACGATGAAGTATTCTCTTGTTGACTATGCCATCTATAGTATCTGCTACGATGAAGTATTCTCTTGTTGACTGTGTCACCTATAGTATCTGCTACGATGAAGTATTCTCTTGTTGACTGTGTCACCTATAGTCTCTGCTACGATGAAGTATTCTCTTGTTGACTGTGTCATCTATAGTCTCTGCTACGATGAAGTATTCCCTTGTTCACTGTGTCATCTATAGTCTCTGCTACGATGAAGTATTCTCTTGTTGACTGTGTCACCTATAGTCTCTGCTACGATGAAGTATTCCCTTGTTGACTATGTCATCTAGTCTCTGCTACGATGAAGTATTCCCTTGTTTACTGTGTCATCTATAGTCTCTGCTACGATGAAGTATGTCCTTGTTGACTGTGCCATCTATAGTATCTGCTACGATGAAGTATTCTCTTGTTGACTATGCCATCTATAGTATCTGCTACGATGAAGTATTCTCTTGTTGACTGTGTCACCTATAGTATCTGCTACGATGAAGTATTCTCTTGTTGACTGTGTCACCTATAGTCTCTGCTACGATGAAGTATTCCCTTGTTGACTGTGTCACCTATAGTCTCTGCTACGATGAAGTATTCCCTTGTTCACTGTGTCATCTATAGTCTCTGCTACGATGAAGTATTTTCTTGTTGACTATGTTTCTCTAGTTAATGCTCCTTTTCGGTAGATTTATTCAAAGAGGTTGTATCTAAAAATAGCCTATGAGGTAATGGGGTAATAAGAATAACGTAAGATCTAACACACAACGATGTTAACTTTCAGCTGCGACGAACCTATGATAATGTAAATTGTACTAAATTAGTCTATTAATAATTGCCGGTCAGCAATTGTGAATACTTTTTAAATTATTATTATTATTATACCATATTTATATAGCACTCTTTTCATATCTAAATACGTTCAAAAGTGCTTTACAATTAAAACATTTATACATACTAAAGCAGAAATTAAAGAAAATATAAGATATGCAATTGAAATAAAAACATAATAAACAAAAAACAACAACATTTACAGTGTATTTCTAAGGTATAAAAAGAACATCGCATAACTCAAATTTAAAATCCATATGCCTAGTAAGGTATAATACAATTATGATAAGAGAATAAAGCAATGTTGATGGCATACTATTTCTATAGTTAAAACATGCAACCGCTGTTTGGGCTTAAAATATATATCAGCCACCATAATACTTTAAAAAGGAACGATTTTACGAGATCTTTTAAAAGATTCAGGTGTAGCTGAGTTAAAACATGCAACAGCTATTTGGGTTTAAAATATACATCAGCCACCATATATCTTTAAAAAGAAATGAGTTTTAAGAGTTCTTTTAAAAGACTCAAGTGAAGCTGACTTCCGTATTCCCACCGGTAGTTCATTCCACAATTTAGGAGCCGCCTTTGCAAAGCTACGATCACCATAGGTTACTGTACGGGATCTTGGTATCACGAGGGCCATAAAGTCATTTTTTGATCTTAAATCACGCTGTGGTTTATATATCTTTAACATGTTTGTGATGTAACTTGGAGATTTGTCATTCAATGCTTTATAGGTGTGAGTCAAAAGTTTAAATTCAATCCGGTGTTCAACTGGGAGCCAGTGAAGTTCCTTTAACACTGGTGTTATGTGGTCAAAACGAGATGTCCTGGTAATGATACGAGCTGCAACATTTTGGACAGTCTGCAGGTTGTTCAAAGTTGTCTTTGGTAAACCACAAAGCAGGGAGTTACAATAGTCGAGTCTGGATGTAACAAGAGAATTTACTAGGGTTTTAGTAGCATCAATGGTAAGATATTTTCTGATATGGCCTATTTGTCGTAGCTGGGCATAACAAGACCTACAAACAGAATTCACCTGTTGTTCCATGTTCATATTGGAATCGAGGAATGCTCCTAAATTTCGAACCCACGTTGATGGTTTTATCTCAGCATGTTCAACTTTGATTTCTATGTTTGATACACGTTCTGCATTACGTTTGGAGTTGAACAGTATAAGTTCTGTTTTATCTGCATTTAGTTTTAGCATATTGTGGTGCATCCAGGAGACAACATCGTTTAGACAGGCTTCCACTCGCCTTATAACTTCCATTTGTGTAGTAGTGTCAATGGGTTCAAATGATATATATAGCTGTGAGTCGTCTGCATAAAAATGATGATTAAGTCCATGGTTTCTACAAATTGCGCCTATGGGTTTTGTATACATAATATAGTTTTTTGGCCCTAACACTGATCCCTGTGGTATACTGTATTTCATGAGGACTGGCTCAGAGAGTTCTTTGTCAATGCACACAGTTTGATAGCGATCGGTGAGATAGGATTTCATCCATGCAAGCGGTGTACCACCTACTCCAAAGTCATGTTCTAGACGTTCAAGCAGTGTGCTGTGATCAATAGTGTCGAATGCAGCGGAGAGGTCCAGTAATACGAGGACAGTAACCTTGTTTTGGTCTAGTGACTCTAGAATATCGCTTTGGACCTTGAGTAGAGCAGTCTCAGTTGAGTGAAACTTTCTATATGCCGACTGATGTTCCTCGTGAAGATTGTTTATTGACAAGTGTTGTTCAACACGTTTATCCACTACCTTCTCCAAGATCTTTGAGATAAATGGGAGATTTGACACAGGTCTGTAATTTTTAAAAGAGTTTCGATCCAGATTTGGCTTTTTCATGAGAGGTCTGACATGTGAGATCTTAAATGCCTTTGGTACATATGCCGAGTCAAGAGACATGTTGATAATTTTTATTAAAACTGGTAAAAGTTCATCGAGACATAATTTTAATAACCATGTTGGTATCGGGTCTAATTCACAGGATTTATTTGGGGACTGTAATATGATTTGTTTCACCTCCTTTGATGTAGCAGGAGTAAATGTTGTCAGATGTTCTACTGGAACCGTAACAGGTTCAATATTCGCGTAATCATGCTCAACTTGCTTTTTTGAAGATGCATTTTTCAATGGAGCCGTATCAGATTCAGTATTCGGGTAGTCCCACTCAGTTTGCGTTTTTGAAGATATGTCACACCTAATGGCCTCTATTTTGTTAGTGAAAAAGTCAGAAAAATCCTCTGCCAGTTTCTTGGGCGATTTGAAGAAAGGTAAAACAATATCGTTTGAAGAACCTAACATATGTTTAGTCACCTTAAACAGACTTTTCTGGTCGTGTCCACAGGAGTTGACTTTGTCAGAATAATAATTTACTCTAGCCTGACTAAATAATTTATTGGTTTTTGCACATTGGTTTCTGTAGATTTCATGGTGAACTGTTAATTTGGTTTTACGCCATTGTCGTTCAAGTTTACGTTTCAAATGTTTAGCAGCGTGTAGATCCTCGTGAAACCACTGACAAGATGGTCTTAGTATAATAGTTTTTGTACGGAGTGGAGCATGCTTGTTGATAAGTGCTGACATCTCCTCTGTGTACAAGTTAACTAGGTCGTCAAGGTCTGTACATTCTAAAGACTGGTTGAGAATTTTTGATGTCTGGATATCGTTTTTAAAGACATCAACATTTATAGAGCGTAATCTACGAAAAGCTACAGTCTTGCTAATGGGAGCAGGTTTTGCCGCTTTGACACTGAACGTCACTGCAAAATGATCACGTGTCAATTTTCCAGAATTATCAGAGAACCCGGGATCGCTAACTTCTATGTTAGAAACTATGTTGTCGGTATCTCTAGTGATCACGACATCTAGCGTATGTCCACCAACATGTGTGGGTTCATTGACATGTTGCCTCATACCACATGAGTCAAGACAGCTAATAAATCGGGCAGTATCTCTATCTGTGGGAGTATCTAAATGGAAATTTAAATCACCAACAATTATGATGTTTTTGTCTGTAAATAATACAGATATATACATATTGTATGAGTGCGTGAGGCGTTCATGTTGTCAGCCTGAGAAACAAATTGTCACATGATACGAAGCCGAGCCGTGACATTCTGTTTCGAGAGATGTCTCACAAACTGGTCTGTTATACCGAATCGCAACTGCCGGATATTTTAGATTCTTGCTGTGTATTAAGTTTTTGAGGGTTTCTTTACTCGCCATCTAATCTGAATCCAAACAATTTGAGAGAAAAACCATCACAATTCCTCAAATTGTGGAAATAGTTGTTTAATGTTAAAGTTTTATGGATGTTCCAGTCTCATTTTGTGTTAACATATAAATGGTTTTTTTTTCTATTTTACTTTTTGGTTTAAACTTTAGTGAATAGTCTTTTTCAATTCTAATTGGAAAGATCATATACATGTGTACATTAAATAGATGTGTAAGCATACAAATGTAGTACAATAGAACCTGTCTAAAGTGACAAATTAATGATTTAACATTTATGACTTTAGAAGCACTTGTCTTTAAGACCCAGAAGTATATCTCTTTTTGATATTCAGTAACTGTGGTTGTTAATTGTATAAGAATGACTCTTCAATGACATTCAATTTTATAGATCCGGCAACAACACAAAAACCGACAACAACATCGTCAACAACAACATCGTCAACAACAACAACAACGACGACCACGACGACGACGCCTACCCCGACAACAAGTAAGCTGTATGCTCTTAACTTACCCTTGATCTACACTGTAATGCAATGCGACCCTTGTCTCGTACAGTTGCTTATACAATAAATAAGATAAAACCCGCTCAACAAAAAAGTGTTTCAGGCTTTGCAAACAGTGTACACCCATAATAAGCAGAGTTATAGGTGTTATCACAACGTATCGCTGCGTGCTTTGTATTTGTGAACAAATTGGATCCAACTAAAACAGTGTCTCATCAAGTCTTCATGGCGACTAGTATACCACATTGTTTCATTAAGGTCCAATTTTGTTTTGATATTCTACAGTAAAACCTCTCTATAACGGCCACTTAATTACATCAAGTATTTTGTGTCGAAGGCAGGTGGCTGCTTAAAGCAATGTGAAAGTAAAACAGAACGCTCCTATAGGAGAGTTCTGTTTTACCTTCACCTTGCTTTAAGCAGCCACCTGCCCAAAATACCAACTAATTAACACAATTTAGTGGCCGTAATAGAGAGGTTTTACTGTAGTTGTGTCTTTAGACAGAAATTCAAGATAACTCAATTGTGAACACTGAAGTAGACAGTGTTCGTTTGACACTCCCGCCTATAGAGGATTATCTGGGTGGCAGTGGTCTAGTGGTAACGCGATAGACACTCCCGCTTATTTGTCCATTCAGTCAGTCCAATGAGGAGTTCCTCTGCTCTATGCAAATGTATCAAATTTGCTGTATTCGGAAAGGCGATTCTAATGTGTACAAAGAAGATATAATTTGGCTGGAAATGCCGAAACTTATTTACCTAGATGTTCTCAATATTTGTCTTATCTACAGCCCTGTTATACGCATTGATATTTTGTTGATTCAGACTTAATATGTTATAGATTGTAGCATTTGGTTGATTCAGACTTGATCTGTTATAGGCATTGGCATTTTGTTGATTCAAGTATACCGTGTTATAGACATTGATATTTTCTGTAACCATTTACATTTTGTTCATTCATATATGCCGTGTTATAGCCATTTACATTTTGTTGTGTCAGTCATGCCGTGTTATCGGAATAGACATTTTTGTCGATTAACACATGCCCTGTTATAAAAATTGAAATGTGTTGATTGAGACATGCCCTGTTATAGACACTGCCATGTGTTGATTGAGACATGTCCTACTATAGACATTGACATGTGTTGATTGAGAATGTCCTGTTATAGACATTGACATGTGTTGATTGAGACATGTCCTGTTATAGACACTGCCATGTGTTGATTGAGAATGTCCTGTTATAGACATTGACATGTGTTGATTGAGAATGTCCTGTTATAGACATTGACATGTGTTGATTGAGACATGTCCTGTTATAGACACTGCCATGTGTTGATTGAGAATGCCCTGTTATTGACATTGACATGTGTTGATTGAGACATGCCCTGTTATAGACACTGCCATGTGTTGATTGAGACATGTCCTACTATAGACATTGACATGTGTTGATTGAGACATGCCCTACTATAGACATTGACATGTGTTGATTGAGACATGTCCTACTATAGACATTGACATGTGTTGATTGAGACATGTCCTACTATAGACATTGACATGTGTTGATTGAGACATGTCCTGTTATAGACACTGCCATGTGTTGACTGAGACACGCCCTGTTATAGACATGTGCTGACTGAGACACGCCCTGTTATAGACATGTGCTGACTGAGACACGCCCTGTTATAGACATTGGCATGTGTTGATTGACGTTCTATAACATTGTACCCTGTTCAGTTAATTCTGTGTGTTAAGACGTGACACGAGAGTGGGGTTATATGGAGCAATTGCTTGATATACATTTCTCATTGAGTGTAAAATATGAACACATTTAAGTGCGGTTTATGGAAATAAAGTCATGTGTTAAGTATATACAGTGTACATGTACCACACTATCACGGTTCTATTGTATTTGATGCTAAGGTGTTTTTTTTACATTGTTTCGATTTATACCCATTGTTGTACTTTACCTCTTTTGACGTCTCATTTCTATTTGTCGTCTGCAACCCAGTGATGTTAAATCATTGACATAACTGAATTAGATAGATTTATTTTTAAAATGAGTAAAAAGCAGATGTAGATCTAGAGGCTGAGACAAACAGTAAAGTCCCTGATCTGATGCTGCCTTGAAATCTTAATAATAGAACATGGTCGGGAGGTTCTATTTTACAAAGACACATCCATCAAATAACATAAGCAAACATAGTAGACCCTGTCAGACAGGAGTTGTCTTGTCTGGGTCTGCTCTGTTTGCAAAAGCGGCAAAAGACGTCTTTAAGTGGGAATGGGTTAGTCTTGGACACAGTGCTTTTAGAGTATGACTGAAAATAACATCAGCTCGTTTTTCATTACAGCACCGACAACAACGAGTAAGTATATCAGGAATTCGTTGTATCAGTAGTTTGTTATATCATCAGTTTGTTATATCAAGCGTTTGTTATGTCAATAGTTTGTTATATCAGGAGTTTGTTATATCGGTAGTTTGTTATATCAGGTGTTTGTTATATCAAACGTTTATTGTATCAGTAGTTTGTTATATCAGGACCTTGTTATATCAGTAGTGTCTTATATCGACGTTTGTTACATAAGTAGTTTGTTAAATCAGTAGTTTGTTATATCGATTGTTTTTTATATCAGTAGTTTGTTACATCAGTAGTTTGTTATATCAGTAGTTTGTTACATCAGTAGTTTGTAATATCAGTAGTTTGGTATATCGATTGTTTGTTATATCAGGAGTTTGTTATATCAGGAGTTTGTTATATCAGTAGTTTGGTATATCAGTAGTGTCTTACATCGACGTTTGTTACATCAGTAGTTTGTTACATCAGTAGTTTGTTATATCAGTAGTTTGGTATATCGATTGTTTGTTATATCAGGAGTTTGTTAATACAGAGTTTGTTATATCAGAAGTTTATTGTATCAGTAGTGTGTTGTATCAGGACATTGTTATATCAGTAGTTTGTTATATAAGTTGTTTATCATACAATAATTTGTCATACAATAATTTGGTACATCAGGCGTGTATACTTTTGACTCACACCTATAAAGCATTGAATGACAAATCTCCAAGTTACATCACAAACATGTTAAAGATATATAAACCACAGCGTGATTTAAGATCAAAAAATGACTTTATGGCCCTCGTGATACCAAGATCCCGTACAGTAACCTATGGTGATCGTAGCTTTGCAAAGGCGGCTCCTAAATTGTGGAATGAACTACCGGTGGGAATACGGAAGTCAGCTTCACTTGAGTCTTTTAAAAGAACTCTTAAAACTCATTTCTTTTTAAAGATATATGGTGACTGATGTATATTTTAAACCCAAATAGCTGTTGCATGTTTTAACTCAGCTACACCTGAATCTTTTAAAAGATCTCGTAAAATCGTTCCTTTTTAAAGTATTATGGTGGCTGATATATATTTTAAGCCCAAACAGCGGTTGCATGTTTTAACTATAGAAATAGTATGCCATCAACATTGCTTTATTCTCTTATCATAATTGTATTATACCTTACTAGGCATATGGATTTTAAATTTTGAGTTATGCGATGTTCTTTTTATACCTTAGAAATACACTGTAAATGTTTGTTTTGGTTTTTTTGTTTATTATGTTTTTATTTCTATTGCATATCTTATATTTTCTTTAATTTCTGCTTTAGTATGTATAAATGTTTTAATTGTAAAGCACTTTTGAACGTATTTAGATATGAAAAGAGTGCTATATAAATATGGTATAATAATAATTGTATCAGTAGCTTGTTATATCAGTAACTTGTTATATCAGGGCTTTGTTATATCATTAGTTTGTTATATTAGAAGAAGTTTGTTTCCGGACTCGTTAGTTGTATCATGCTGATCGGAACATAACGTGCATATGCCAACAGGTTTGATCTTTATCAGATACCGAATAAGTCGGTGTCTGGTATGGGTCCAAGTTATTCTACCTATGCAATAAGTTTGAAAAAAGCAGGAATCACGTTTCCTTTATGATTAAAACCTTGCAGTTTACGCATTAGTCGTAGGTGTAAAAAGACATTAGAACAGTTCGTCAAAATAGTGTCATCTTGTACGTCTTGTCATCTTTTAGTATATTTATAGACTAACATATTTATATTATAATGTTATTTACATGCATACTGCTTATAAAGAGCAACACAACGACGTATAAATATATTAACCCTTTCACCGCCAATGTCGCATAAATGCACCACGACAAATAGTGCAGTCCCAGATCAGACGCCGCCTTTTTAAGGCAGCGTCTGATCAGGGACTTCACTTTTTGTCTCAATCTCTAGTTCTATATCTGTGTTTTAATCCTTTGAAATTTGCTTTTATTTATCTCATTTCCTTATTTTACCGAAAGCTTAACAAAAATTGGATTGCAGACGACAATTAGAAAGTTGGCGCCGAAAGAGTTAAAAACATTTTGCTAAACATGTTTTGAAAACAAGCTGAGTGTATGAAAGAGATGGAAGGAGTGACCAGTAAGTGAGCCCTTGGGAGGTTTTTGATGGTCGTTTTAATAGTGAGTGTTTCTTGTAATTTCAGCTACAACAACAACAACAACAAAACCAAAGACAACATTTGTACCAATCCCTGTGGTTCAACGTAAGACACCTTAAATCTTAACCTAATGTTTATTCATGTAAGGAATAAGGACGTCACATATTTTCATCACACAACCTCTCTTATATAACCATGACATATTTCTCAATTTTACACAAGTTTAATATAAGCAATAATATACCATGTAGAAACAACATGGAACCATGTAGAAATATACATGTAGGACCTGTCATGTTTCAGTCGATATAAACAATAGGATTTGCGTAGTCATTTTGTACAAACTGATATTAAACTCGTCTTGGAAAATATTATTAAGCTCGCCAAATATCTACATGGAGTTTCTGGAGTTGCAGAGTCAGATTAATTATAATTTCATAAGCAAACAGAGCAGACTCTGGCCAGAAGGCTCCTACAGGACTGAAAAAGCGTATATATGAAGGAAATTGCGAAAGATGCACGGTTTATATAAACGTAATATTTGGCTGTATCTTTTTTCTGTCGCGTATTGTTTTCATGTTTTGTTTATTCTTTCATTTGGTTTTGAAGAATGCGAAAATACATAACCTGGGTATGAAACAATTTAGATCCTGGTGAGACGCCGACTTACTCTGAAACACCCAAGCATTTAAAATACAGAGAAGAGACTCCATGGTGAATAATGGTATTTCAGGTCGTCATTCTAGTATCACTTTGAAGCTATACCCTGACTCACGTGTTGATATCATCCCCTGGATGTCATTTTCTAGGAGGTGGTTATTTTCTTTCCATTTCACCGGCGATGTACTTTTCATTCGTCTCATTTCATTTACAGATTCGAAGAAATGCGACTTCTTCAAGCTTGCTTTACACCAAGTTCGCAAGACTCTGGCTCTCCATCCCATGGCTAAAAGGTGCTTCGATGGCACCCATTCCGCCGCCGAGGCGCTTTTGTTCGAGACCTGTCACAATATCAAGTACAACTTCTTCCAGTGGAGAAAAGAACTCCGGGTGAGTGCGTTAATTCTTTTATATCCCGATCAGCATAACTTATTATTATACCACATTTATATAGTGCTCTTTTCACACACGACATGTGCGCTCAAATGCGCTTATTGACTTGCAACTTGATTTGCAAATAGGAAACAGTTTGGTCCAGATCAGCTATACATGTATCCAAAAGCTTATACAAGAAATTACAAAAAAAACCCGCAGCAGATAAGATACGCCTTTTTCACGCCTTTGCAAACACAGTAGACCCAGATCAGGCGGCTCCTGTAGGGTTTGTCTGGGCAGGGTCTACTCTGTTTGCTTATGGTATAACTAAGATATAGGTATGCAGTTTCTGCCTCAGCAAAAATATACTGTGTCCATACGCCATTATAAAAATTAATGTATCAAATGTTCATTATGTCATTAAATCTTACACGAATATTCATCAGGGAAAGGGTTAAGTTGACAGAAGGCATTCAATTTGCAATAAGTTTAGTAATCCTTTATCAGCTGGGCAACTTATTCGTCAGTAGAAAATGTCTGCTTGTGTCTACTTGTGACCATTTAGACGTAATCAGAGCGTCAGATAGTGAAGATATTGATCAGTCGTCGGCGTCTCACCTGGATCCAAATTGTTTGCCAGGGTAATTCCGTATCATGATAACTTTTAAAACTTGCTTCGTACACATTCTGTTTTTGCCGCTTACATAAAAATAATGAAATCCATAAACATCTATAGGGAGACATGTTCAGCCATAACCCTACTTACCCTGCTATGAAAAGGATGTCTGCCTAAGCTCCGATCTGTTGCCGTTGTCACTTACTTCTGATTCGTTCAAGCTTTTGAGATACTATTGACAGATTATCAAACAGCTTGGATCCTGATGAGACGTTACTACTCGGTGTCTCATCTGGAGCCAAGCTGTTTGAAAATCAGTATATACCCAGACCAGTGGCCTCGTCTACCCTGATCAGTCACTTCGTTTACGCTGACCAGTCGACTCTTCTACCCCGATCAGTTGCCTTATCTACGCTGATCAGTCGCCTCGTCCACCCTGATCAGACACATTGTCTATCCTGATCAGTCGTCTCGTCTACTCTGTTCATTCGCCTTGTCTACGCTGATCAGTGTCCTCGTCTATCCTGATCAGTCGCCTTATCTTACCTCCTACTAAAGTCTTGTCATTCCATTGGTCAATAGAGGTCACGAGACCCCCCCCCCCCACAGATTCCTTATCCTTATCATGGCTTTACAAGAGTTACTTCCCTTAGTTGACAGCCATATGCTTTTCTCTTACTTATAATAATCGTTTATGTTTATCCTTACAGTTTTAAAAAATGCATGCATATACTTTATGCTTTAATTTGAGTTGAAATATAAACATTAATTAGTTTTACAATGATAAAAAAGAAAAAAAGAAAATATATAAACGAGATTTGAGGCAAATAAAGAATATTTACTTTAATTCTATTAAAGGGAGGTAATTTATTCTGCTCTTATTGTAATATCAAGTTTGCAAGAGTTAATTCCCTTGTTTCCCCACGGAAAGCCATACATGCAAACATGCCTATGGTGCAAACATGCTTGTAAATACTTGAAATTAAAGGTAGTCGGTAAGATAAATTCGTTATGCAGTGCTTACTGCATAACTAATATTGTCTACCCTGATCAGTCGCCTTGTCTACCATGATCAGTTGCCTCATCCATGATGAATTGGCACTGGCGAATGGTTTGATTGTTGGCATGAAAAGCGCGCACTAAATTTACAACTTACCCAGGAGCGGGTGTAGAGGGTGGTTCAAATAAGTACCCGCTATCGTATTTATAAAACTGAGTTTGAGTCAGAGTCCGTTTTCGAGAATCCGGTTGGTCAGATTTCAGTTTAAGTCAACACCTGGCCAATAAGATGCTTGAGAAGTAAACTGGTCTTTTGGTTATAAAACCTCTGAGTTTGAATCTGATAGTTGAATATAGTTGACCCATATGATGGTCCAAAATAGTTGACCCATATGATGGTCCAATGTTATAAAATTTCTGAGTCTAAGTCTAGGATCATTCTCAAGTATCTGACCCCAAGGTTATAAAACATTTTGCTTGAGTCTGTGATCATTATCAAGCATCTGATTGGTCATATTCTGAGCAAGCTCAGAATCTGACCAATCATATACTTGAGAATGATCTCAAACTGAGACTCAGAAGTTTTATAACCTCGGACCCTGATTGGCCAGGTTCTGAGCAAGCTCAGAATCTGACCAATCAGATGCTTGAGAATGTCCTCATACTCAAGCAAAAAGTTTTATAACATCGGATTCAGTCAGAAGTTTGAGAATGAACTCAGACTGAAGCAGAAAATTGTATAATCTCACGAGCTTATAACATTGGCGTCAGCTTCCGATGAAATATTTGTCAAATTTCTTCTCCAACGCTCGCGCAAAGCGTAGCACCATTTTGGATCCAAATGGCGAACCTAATTGCTTGGTGTGTAATCCAATTCCAAAATGTTTGCAAAGAATATGCTGGACTTTATACATAACAAATACACACAGGCACGCGCGTCCATCATTTATCTTAACGATTTAGGGAAACCAGTCCAGATCTTACTTTGGGAACCAACCATATTTCATTTGGTGGGAGCAAAGCAACTAAAATAGTTGCCAGAATAAGCCATTGACATTAATACGTTCAGCAAACAGTGCAGTCCCCGATCAGATGACCCATTCGGGAGCCCTCTGATCTGGGTCTACCCTGTTTGCATATGTACTTTTTTAAGTGACACTAGGCATTAATGGGTTAAACGTATAAAAAGACTGATAGTGAGACAATGAAAAATATGTTGAATGTCTGATGGTATCGAGCTTGTCCTACTCATACTGACAAAACAAATGTCTGCTCAAACTATGGTCTCCTTGACATTTTTTTCTTCCTTCTGATTCGTTCAACCTTTTGAACAACTACTAATCGAATGTCAAACAGCTTGGATCCTGACGAGACGCCGAGTTACTCGGCATCTGATCTGGATCCAAACTGTTTGCAAATGACTGTCAGATCTCACTTAAGATGAAAAGAGTTTAACGTGATTAACCTGAATTACATGGAAATCTGCAGACTATTCGATCACCGTTCTGTATACCATTGTGATAATTTATCTGAGTGGTGACATGCTATCAGAATAGGACATCTGATGTCAGACAAAATGTTTGTTACAGCCGAGATAGGACTTCCTTTGAACACAGTTGAAGTATTACGAGACTCTAGGTAAAGTGCCAACATATCTCTTGTCTTGTTTCTCTGTCAAATCATATCCTGATGTGAGGAACCGATTCTAATAAATTGCATCAATATCGGGTCTGGTGGAGAAATATGAAAAATATTTAACCCTTTACTCCATGAATATTCATGTAAGAAATAATGATATCATGAATAATAAGGGGTGGGGCGAAGAATGTTATTGGAGGGGAGAGGGGGCGTAGATTTTTGTTTTATGACATGAAGTTCAACTAAATAGTGCGTTTGTAATACATGTTGAAAAGAGCGTATTTGGGTGAGGGAAATAAAAAAACTCAGATTAAAATATTGTTTTATTGATTTCAGTAGATCTAGATCTAAAACAAATACTCAAAAAAAGTTTATATGGGCAATTTTAGAGGGGGGGGGGGGGTTGAGGGGGACTCCGCCCCTCTAAATCCGCGCCTGTTAATATGGTTAAGGAAGAAACTTTTTAGTCAAATATACAAAAAATGTATATTATATCATAAGCAAACAGAGCAGACCCTGATCAGAGGCCTCCTACAGGAGCCGTCTGGTCTGGTTCTACTCTGTTTGCAGGGGCAAAGAAAGACGTTTTTATGCAGTAAGGGGTGAAGACACTGTTTCTAAATGCCCTTCTTAGGCCTGATATAAGTTCTATTCGGTGGACGTCTACAGGCATATAGCTAATGGTTCTTGTAATTAATTTTCATAAGTCAAAGTGAAACCTGGATATCTCGAACACGGATAACTCGAACTTCATGATTACTCGAACTAAACGATCGGTCCTTCAAAAATTGACAATACATAATTGTCTTAAATGTATCACTACGCATAAGTTCATATAGGAGCTTTCAGTATTATTTTTGATCTGCATTAAGCTGTGATCTAGATTAGAAATCGGATGACTCGACCTTCAGTTATCTCAAAGTGATTTGTATGGCCCGAGTTCGAAGATGTCGTAGTTCAACTGTATTTGGACATTTAATCTCTGGTTATAGACAATATATATATAAATATATTTTATACAATATTGCAACGCCTGACACGCCATAAGAATTCCATTCGCATCCATAATTATTGGCACAGGCGAATGGTCTGATTGTTGGCGTGAAAAGCGTGCACTAAATTTACAATTTACCCAGGAGCGAATCTAGAGGGTGGTATAAACGAGTTGACTAAAATAGTATGACACGATGCTTGCGAAGTAGGAGCTGTCTGACCAGGGTCTGATCGGTATGGCTTTCTGTTGTATTCTCTATTTGTCATGGCAATTATTTTCTTCATTTTATTTTTATATACAGTAGACTCTGTCGTAAGCGGCCGCTGGGAAAAGGTCTAATTATGGGTCTGTAAGATAGGTAGTAGATAAATACAGGGTAAAAGTAACGCAGAAAGCATTTATAGGAGCTTTCTGCAAATACTTTTACCCTGCATTAAACATCCACCTGGTTTTTAAGACTCCAATGTTCAATAAATGAATGGTCGCTTAGGACAGGTTCTACTGTGTAAGTATTAAAATAGTATCTTAAAAATATTCAGAATCTTATATTAAAGGGCAAACACCGGTCAATGTGCATGCTACCCTTATAGGTGCATTTTACCTGGAAACAAACCAAAGATTGAATTGTTATTGCAGGTAGTTGACCATTGCCGTGTGATACCTAAGGGCGAACCCATCGTCTACTACGTCAACAACAGACCAGCTTTAGTGGGCGTGTTCTGGGAGTGTATTCCTACTGGAGGTTTTAAGGTACTATAGTAACGTCTATTTTTAACACTTTACCTGAAAAACAAACACCCGTTTACGCATTAGCAAACAGAGTCACCAAAACCAGTCTACTCTACAGTAAAACCTCTCTATAACGGCCACTAAATTACATCAAGTATTTTGTGTTAAAAGCAGGTGGCTCCTTAAAGCAATGTGACAGTAAAACAGTGGTCGTTATAGAGATGTTTTACTATAATTAACCCAATTTAGTGGCCGTTATAGAGAGGTTGTACTGTATTAGGCTTATTGTATTTATGCAGATATGATTCCACTGTTTCTACCATGGTCATAACTGTCTGTGCCCATATGCAATTATAAAAAGCATAATATGATTACTATTCATGATGCCGCTATTTCTTTTATGAATTAATCAGGTACCGGGTTAAGATCACGGCAAAGAAGGTTTAACCCTTCTCTTGCTGAATTTTAAAATACATTTCTCCTTCTTTACCCATGCCATGTTGTATAATTACATATATCTTCACTGTGTACAAGTATTTCGCTGTGCAATCACTGCTGTGGAGTGCACTGGTTGCACAATCAACATGTAAATAGTGCAGACCCTGATGAGACAGCTCCTGCAGGAGCTGTCTCATCTGGGTCTTCACTATTTACAGGTAGGTATATTGACGTGAATAGCAAGCGAAGGGTTAATGTTTCTACTGTAAACCCCGTTACCTGATAGAAACGTAGTTAATGCGTTTACAAACAAATCCAGGTTAGACAACATCGTCTGCTCCGTTTGCGTGTGGAATAATATACGGTTGGAACTTCAAAATCTCGAACTTTAAGGGACCATACAAATTGCTTTGAGATAACAGAAGTTCGAGCTGTCCGACTTCTAATTTAAAAAAAAAATCACCGCTTAATACAGTTCACAGCTGCATGCATGTCTAAAGTTCATGTATTAAGCTGCCAAATGCCTTACCATATACGCGTAGTGATACATTTAAGAACAATTCTGTATTGTAAAGTTTGGAATTACCTTACTTTCGATTCGAGTCATGCAGAAGTCCGAATTATCTGAGTTCGAGATATCGAAGCTATACTTACATCTAGGTTTACAGTTCCAATATTCAGACAATTGATGTTTATTCTATAAGTATTTCTTACATTCATATTCATCCAGTAAATACTTAACCCTTTACTCCGTAAATACTCCTTATAATGGCCTTAGAATCAGAATAAACACACACCAGACGGTTCCTTTAATTAACTCATTCTCTCCTAGGCTATTTTAGATCCAACCTTTTTGTATTAATCTACCGAAAAGGAGCATTAATTAGAGAAAAGGAAAATTTTGAATTTTGTAGTTTGAAACCATTGTGATAAATAGAGCATTTGCTCCTATAGGAGCAAATGCTCTATTTGTCACAATGGTTTCACGAAGTGGTTATTACAGAGGCGTAGAAAGGCGTATTTATGGAGGAAAGGGTTAAGAGCAGTCTGATAAGGCTTTGTTCTGTTTACTTGGGTATCTTATAGATCTGATAAGGCAGTCCATGCTCAACTTTTTGTGTTCATGTGCAGTTATAAAAAATACAGTTGAATTTCGATATCTCGAATTTCAGGGGACTATACAAATTAGAGATAACAGAAGGTCGAGTTATCCGAATTCTAATCTATGCAAATTTGCTCCTGTAGGAGCTTTCAACATTACTTTAGACGTGCATTGATCTGTCACATTGGTTTTTAGATATGCATAGTGATACATTTCAGAGCAATTCTGTATTGTAAGTTTTGGAAGGACCGAACTTTTAGTTCGAGTTATCCCGAAGTTCCAGCTATCCAAGTTCGAAATATCAAAGTTCAACTGTATGTCTAATTGATATCCATGATGCGGACACTTCTTACATAAATATATTAATAGGATGAAGGGTTAAACACAATGATTATTTTAATGAAGCGGTTTGGAAGTCTACTAAATGGGGAAAACTTGTAGTTTGTTCAATGAAAAAGTAGTAGGATGTTGAAATAGCAAATACTCACATAAAATTGAGAAAGTGATATAAATATGTCGATGTCGCCAATATTATTCGTCCGTGTTTTATACAAATCATTAGCGCAATATCGTGATAGTGTATCATTCTAGAGCGAGAAGCGGAGGGGGGGGGGGGGGGGTGGAGGGGGGGGGGGAGGGGGGTTGTAACAGACCGTTATCAACTGATTCGCAAATGCGGTGTACGATATAAGTTTTTCAGGAAAATCTTAACAAAATGATTCAAACAATGTTTTTCAAAGGATGTGAGAAAACGTGTTATTTGAAAAAATCACGTTGTTGCTGACAGAATATCATAACACGAATATTCATACAAGAAATAATGACATCATGAATATTAATTAGCTTAATTGCTATAATAGCATATATAGTCATATGATATAACTCTGAACAGTGATTTCAAAGAATTAAACGATATTGGCATACATATTATTTCAATATAATAACGTTGTCATAATTGTTTTGAACACATTTTGAACAGTTTCATTTGACTACATTCATTTGCCATTTTGATCTCACGGGCGCGAATACGTAATTATAACATCATACCAGTTAATGCAAATCATAAGCAAACGATGCCAGGCATTTACCTATCTTTGGTTTTTTATCATCTGTAAACTTATTAGCTAATGCGACACCCCTGTTTCTACCTGCCTTCATAAGCAGAAAACGAACATTGACGGGATTTCGATTACTCAGTAGAATATCTGGTCTTACATAGATCTTTCGCTTATGATTACCCACTAACCGAAATAATTCTCTGAAGGGTTCTCCGATCTTGGCAATTACAAACTGCATAATTGGGTTGAATTAATGCAAGTTTTCAAGATGATTATGATGATGATGATGATGATGGTGGTAATGGTGGTGGTGGTGGTGATGATGATGATGATGATGATGATGATGATGATGATGATGATGATGATGATGATGAGCCAAAACACTTTGTGGCATAGATAAGATTTCAAACAAATACGTGTTTTTCAAAACATAACAATTAACAAATGTGATGTATTCGTTGCCATTTCGTTTTTTGTGTCCACTTTGTGGGTGTAACATATTCATTTTGGTGTGCATATAAAATCTTAAGTCACACGAATATATCACATTCTATGTACCATATTCGTTTGATGCGCGTGTCATTTTCGACAGAATATATAACACGTGTGACATATTCGGTCGAATTTTTCACTCGTGTTACATATTCGATCCGTGACATATACGGTTCAACAGTGCTATGCTACTTTCGCTTATAATTAATGAGCAGAGTACGGAAAGCATGTGTAGTCTATATTACGCACTTCGCTGTCGCCGAATACATCCAATGATCCATTCAAATTTGCTCGGGGACCACCACCTTGAAACTCTAGGGAACCAGCGTGGGTTGTGGATTCGAATGAAACAAATGACGTCACTCAAGAACAGTATAATCTGTTTTAAGCGACCTCATATTGATTGGACACAAGAATCTTAAAAAGCAGGTGGTTGCTTAATGCACGGTAAAAGTAATGGGGTTTTCTGTTACAGTATTACTTTTTACCTGTATTAAGTTACCACATGCCTTACGGATCCTTTATTTGACCTCTTTTAATGGTCGCTAAAGACAGGTTATATTGTAGTAACGTGCAAAGTCTATGTGCAACCGTAGAAACTGTAGTGTCTTCCCGAGTAAGCGCATAAACTCATTCTATGTGCTTCATACGACAGTGTTAGTCAACCATTTTGCACCCTTGCTCACAACATGCCCCTCTGCCAGTCTTGTTGTCGCTCGTGCTTTCAAATTGTGTATTTACAGAATTTGCCGTAGACGCAAAAAAGGCTTTTAGATAGTTTCATGAAATTGTAAAATTATTCTTAGCTCTGCCATTCTTTTACAAACAAGCAACTATATTACTATTGTTGCAAATGTCTTTCATGCTAACACGTGACTATCAGCTACATTTTAGTCCCCTATCGGCAACGCCGAAGCGGACTATAGGTTTGCACTCCGTCCGTCAGTGTGTCAGTCAGTTAGTCTGTCTGTCAGTCAGGATTGTTTTTCTAAACCGTTGTATATACTGAATTGATATTTGGTAGTTAGCTTTATTATAATGAGTTACATATCAAGTTTGAATTCTGTTATGCTACGTTGATTTCTTACGGAATTACAGCAGTGGGCATACGAAAAAATTCCGGAAATTTTATTTTTCCGGATTTTCTTCTAAACCCTAGCAGATATTGAAGTTATATTTGGTATGTACCTGTACGTGTATTATTGAAGTTATATTTGGTATGTACCTGTACATGTATTATTGAAGTTATATTTGGTATGTACCTGTACATGTATTATTGAAGTTATATTTGGTATGTACCTGTAACTGTACATGTATTATTGAAGTTATATTTGGTATGTACCTGTACATGTATTGTTAAAGTTATATTTGGTATGTACCTGTACATGTATTGTTAAAGTTATATTTGGTATGTACCTGTACATGTATTGTTAAAGTTATATTTGGTATGTACCTGTACATGTATTATAACGAGTTACAGATCATGTTTGAATTGTGTTACGCTACATTGATCTGTCACAGAATTACAACAGATGGAAATGAAAAGAAAACGTCCGGTAGGGAACTATGGCATTGCTTTCAATGCTCACATTACTTGTTTAAATTAACACACAATTTACTTTAATATAATTTAATATTAACTTCCTTCATATAAACGCATTTTCATGCACTTGTAAACAGAGTAGATCCAAATCAAACGGCTTCTATAGGAGCCGTATGGTCAGAGACTGCTCTGTTGCTGTTGAAATTTGATATATCTTTTTCTTTACTTTCTAAATAATGTTCCACCTTCCGTATTTCATTATAACTAATTTGTCCATGAATTTTCAGTAGATACTAAATTTGGAATAAACATAAAACGGGGAAAGGGCTATAGTGAAATGTTATATGCTGACCACGATTCTGGGCCCGTGACAGGGGACCAATACATCTGGACCCGTGACAGGGGACCAATACATCTGGACCCGTGGCAGGGGACCAATACATCTGGGCCCGTGACAGGGGACCAATACAGCTGGGTCCGTGACAGGGGACCTTTAAATCAAAGCTTCAATTTTGTTCATGGTGCGTTGTCTACGTATTTTCTTTATTTCTTCTTTCTTTCAGATTGCCTACCAAACGTGTGGTACCCCGCTTCAGATAGTTAACATAGCTCAAATCCCGTACTTCATGCCGTTCAGTTTCTACACAGTGAGCTGGTAAACAGGCAGCACCACATTAGACATTAACAAAGTTATTTGGGAAAGTTTTTAACAGCGCGGATGAATAAGTGATCAACATCAAACATAGACTAATTACTTTGACTTTTTTTAACAGCGCGGATGAATAGGTGATAAATATTTGCATCTCGTTAGTTATCAAAAACTGTGACAAACAATCTTAGTACAACATTTGTAGACAATGTTTATAATGTAGAGAACTGGTTAAACTGGCAGAGAAAAAGTTGAGTATATACAGTAAAATCTCGATTATTCGAACACTAAAATACGTATCATTATCGATATTTAAGACAGGTGGCAGCTTAATGCAGGGTGAAAGTCTTGCAGAAAGTTCCTCTGGGAGCTTTCTGCATAACTTTCACCATGGATTAAGCAGCCACCTGTCTAAATGGTCTAAATTCGTCTATACCAAACAATCGAATAATCGAGATTTTACTATATGAACTCTTTACTAAATAAATACGCATTTTACGTCTTTGCAAACAGAGTAGACAGAAAGTGTAAAATCAGCTCTTCATGATTCCACATACAGAGAAAGTAGACCCTGGTCAGTCGGCTCCTACAAGAGACGTTTGCTTTAAAGGGTTAACCCTTTCCTTCATATGAACGGGTTTTCATGCCTTAGCAATGAGAGCAGACAAACACCAGACTACTCCTATAAGAACCGTCTGACCAGGGTTTGCTCCGTTTCAATAAGAATTGCAATAAATCTGCTTCTACAGTTTCTAAAACCAAATTATCTTGTATTCATTTACCATTATAAAAATCCTCTAATAAATATTCATGATTCCATTTTGTTTACATGAATAACCAACCTGTAAAGGGTTAACCGAAACCGTATGACCGCCTAGGGCGTATGTACTCAACCAACAATGTATGACCGCCTAGCACATGTACTAAACCAACAAGGTGTGACCGCCTAGCGCGTATGTACTCAACCAACAACGTATGGCCGCCTAGCGCGTATGTACTCAACCAACAACGTATGGCCGCCTAGCGCGTATGTACTCAACCAACAACGTATGGCCGCCTAGCGCGTATGTACTCAACCAACAACGTATGACGGCCTAGCGCGTATGTACTCAACCAACAACGTATGGCCGCCTAGCGCGTATGTACTCAACCAACAAGGTATGACCGCCAAGCACGTATGTACTCAACCAATAACGTATGACGACCAAGCGCATGAGTACTCAACCATTAACGTATGACCGCCTAACGCATAAGTACTCAACCATTAACGTATGGCAGCCTAGCACGTATGTACTCAACCAACAACGTATGACCGCCTAGCGCATAAGTACTCAACCAATAACGTATGACCGCCTAGCGCGTATGTACTCAACCAACAACGTATGACCGCCAAGCACGTATGTACTCAACCAACAACGTATTTCCGCCTAGCGCGTATGTACTCAACCAACAACGTATGACGGCCTAGCGCGAATGTACTCAACCAACAACGTATGACGGCCTAGCGCGTATGTACTCAACAACGTATGACCGCCTAGCGTGTATGTACTTAACCAACAACGTATGACCGCCTACCGCGTATGTACTCAACAACGTATGGCTGCCTAGCGTGTATGTACTCAACAAACAACGTATGGCCGCCTAGCGCGTATGTACTCAACAAACAACGTATTACCGCCTAGTGCACAATCAGTTAGTGACAGTCCAAGCACTCATTCGAACACCAAGGACACGCATAAAGTGCAGGACGGTTTCTGTGATGTACGAGGTGCGTAAGGCGAACAGTGCTTAAGGCGAACAGTGCTTAAATTGAATATTAACGTCGTCCTGATATGACGCAGCGCGTGGACGTTCAGACCTAAAACGGTAATTTATGAAACCAGTCTCCCTTAACCCTGACCCTCATTTAAAACATTTACAAACAGCGTAGACCCAGATCAGACGTCTTCTATAGGAGTCGTCTTATCAGGATCTATTCTGCTTGCTTATGGAATTATTATAGATCAACTCTACAGTTTCTACACACCCCCACCAAAATAAAATAATCTGGGTACGTATCGATCTACCATCATAACAATTCTGCTTATAAATATTAATGATGTCATTATTTCTTGCATGCATCATGACGACTTCCCACCTTGTTCTTTACGCACCCATAGCATCAACTCTTGGAGCCAAATACTGTCGCGTTCCAGAGCAAAAATGCCCCCCCCCCCCCACACCGCATTTATGATCGAAGTATGTAAAATTAACCTAAAACTACATGTATCTATTTGTATCATAAACCAGTCAGAAAACAAGATATACACGACCCGGAAAAAAAATCTTATCGGATCTATATAAGTGTTGAAAGTCTTGCAGCGAAGTCAATTCAACACATATTGTTCAGTCTTGTGGCTGCAAGACCGCGAATCTAAAAAACGTTAGCGCGAAACGAGGTGACTCTCTCACTATATACATGTATACGTCTATGCATCTTCGCGAGAGTCACAACATTTCGTGAATCACAGCATACGTCGGGCATCCTTGTTCCAGAGTTGAAATCCCATTCCATAAAAATTATTACTTAAAGCATAAGTGGTGTGTGAAACCGTTCGGATCCGTACGAGATGCCAAATTACTCGGCATCTTGTCTAGATGCAAACTGTTTGCCAATACAGTAAAACCCCTCTAATGCGACCATCATTCTGGATGCCAAGTGCAGGTGGTAGCTTAATGCAGGACGGAAGTTATGCAGAAAGCTCCTCTAGGAGCTTTCTGCATAACTTTCGTCCTGCATTAAGCAACCACCTGCTTATAAAAACAACAATTTTTATTCAATAAGTGGTCGCATTAGAGGGGTTTTACTGTATAACCATATAGACACCCAATTTTAGCAAGCATCGTGAGTCACTCTGTGCCGGTGGCTTGGCCTAGTGGTTGAGCGTTGAGCTAGTAAGCCAGGGGTCCGGGGATCGAATCCCGACTGCACCAGCTCGAAATTTCAGAGATGATTTTCAGTGTCTCTCACCCGCACGAGGTTGCCTCCTCCCTGGGGTTACAATGGGTACCTGTGAGGGTCACTAGCCGGTTCTGCGGCTGCATAATCGCGCCATATTTGAGCAGTGCTCAATAGTGTAGGCGAATGGATGGCTCATTGACCATGGGAGTAAATGTACAGTCGATTGAGCTCCTATATAATCAGGATCTGATCTGTTTGCTTATGATATATTATAAATACATGTATGAGGAGCTTTCTGCATTACTTGACTGGCATTTAGCAAACACTTGCCTTCAAGGCCCATAATTATACATCTTTTCGACGGTCGCTCAAGACCGGTTCTACTGTAGGTACTTATTTTCAATGTAGCAACATTTCCAAACTGTCAAAAGGACAGTTGAGCAAAAGAACTCGAGATATGATGTAGGTCTTTGTCTTTATTTAATCAAACATGCTTTTGCAGCACAGGCAGCGGTATCAAGCTTAAACATACGGACATATTGAATTGTAAAATCTATAAAGGACACCTCTAAACATACGTCCAATTATCCCTTTACTCCATAAATACTCATTTCTATTGCTTTGCAAACAGAGTAGACCCAGATCAGACGAATCCTGTAGAAGCCTTCTGACCAGAGACTGCTACGCTGCTTATGAAATAGTACATATATGAGTCTCTAGTTTCTGCAATGGCCAGACTTTGTCCATGAGCCGTCTTGTCAGGTTGTTGTACACTCAGATTTTGGGCAAACACTCTTGGAAATAATATAAACCGGATGGTTTCCTTCAAAATCGCACTGTATGGATGTCTTTTGTCAATTCGAACATTTATATATACACCAACGTCAGTTCGATACAACCACCTATGCAGCAAACACAGGAAGGCTTGCGATTCTCTAACGATAGACACAGCGTTTATATAGACCAGCGCACATGGCGTATGAGGCAGCGTGGGCAATATAATGTTGCTCATGTACATTCCTGAATAAATAAGACATAGGACCGGTGGCGTATACGGGGACGTCCTGTCCTCCTGGGGATTGCATCTTTTCTCCGACACACGATGGGGCAACAGACGAACCTAGAAACGATACGGAAGTATAACTCTTTGCCTGGTATAACAATGATGTCTGCCGATCTGTTAGGCTCCAGAGTAACACATACATGTACGTACTCAAATACTAAAATCGTCATTTCTTTATCAAACCCTTTGGTGTAACCACTCATTAGAATCGTCTCTTCGAGACAATTCTAAAGAGTGGTCAAAACATTAGTCTTGATGGAGACATAAAGAAGCTTTTTCTTGAAAACGCCTTTCATCTGGAGCTCTGTGTTACACTTTTATCTGGAGCTATGTGTTACACTTTTATCTGGAGCTATGTGTTACACTTTTATCTGGAGCTCTGTGTTACACTTTTCAGTTCGTTCCGATTCGTTCAAGCTTTTTTAGAAACTATTGACCGGGAGTCAAACAGCTTGGATCATGATGAGACGCCGAGTTACTCGGCGTCTCGAGTCTCTGACCTGGATCCAAGCTATTTACAGATGTGACATTTGTAAACAGTTTGGATGCAGATGGCACTCCTAATAACTCGACACTTCATCAGAATCAAAACTGTTTAAATAATCTCTTTGCGATTTGAAACCATAAAGGAAGAACATTCAACGTTGACATCTGGAGTGATAAAATGAGCACACGCCAGTTCGTGGCAGCAAAGAACGTAGCCAGTACATGGCAGCAAAGAGCGCACGACAGCACGTGGCAGCAAAGAGCATAGCTGAATCCAAATGTAATGTACGCACGGAGGCCATAGGGGTCCGGGGAAAAATTAGAATTGTGTAATTTGAAACCATTATGATGAATAGAACATTTGCTCCTATATGAGCAAATGTTCTGTTTATCACAATGGTTTTTTAAAAGGCGACTTATACAAAGGGCGTCAATCTGGTGGAATGGGTTAAAGCTTACATGCAAAGACAGAACGGTTATTGAAGTCTATCCTACTTAGCCTTAGATTTTCACCTTTCAGATTAAATAAAGGGTGAAATGTAGCAGGTTACTTAGTAACGAGCTGAGAAGCACGTGCTTGCAAGTAAACAGAGTGGGGTCTTAAAATGTAATCACTTTCTTAGTACAGAACTTACTTCTGTAAATGACCTCCTTGTAAATAAAGAATGTTAATTCGTGTTAATTACAAAACGTTTTTATGAAACCCGTTAACTGTTACATGTATGAATATGAATTTCGTTAAAACTCGTGTCATATTATTATAGTGAACTCGTTTAAAAAAAAGATTGTAATGATCCTTTATTAATTATACTTACTGTCAAAAGATGAGCTGGAGTAGTCTGTCCGCGGGTCAGCAAATGTAACACCAGTGCTGTACTGTATATAGGTTCGTGGTAGTGAGTCCGTGGGGCTGTCGCCACTGACCAATCCTGAAATACCCATCATTCCCTAGTTTACTTATCTGTTAGTCATGCATAACATTACGACATTATGAATATTTATTAGATGAAATGACTTACTACTCATGAACAGACTCAATAACACCGAGCCTGCAATTTTCTCTTTTTTGCATTTCTACTTTTGCTTTCGAAGGACCACCCATTTTCAAAATATTTGTGTACATCGGATATTTTGATATTGGTAGCAACTGGTAGAACATTGGTAGAGTCAGGTCTATTATAATTTCATAAGCAAACATAGCAGATCTGGGCCTGGGTCTACTATGTTTGCAACGACACGGAAAGGCGTCTATATAAAGGAAAGGATTAACCCTTTGCCTTATGTAAACGCCCACAAAAAATAGAGGAGTCCCAGATGAGACAGTTCCATGAGAAGCTGTGTGACGCCGCATAGACGTGTCGCCGCATACACGTGACCGGTTTCGTCTATACGGTGATCTGCAACGCATGTTAACAGGTCGTCCTGTCCATGCGGCGCAAGTGTGCATTTTGCCGCATAGACAGGTCAAACTTAAAGTATTCATCAAACACTTAAAGTTTTAAACATACGGACAATATGATGATAATGATGACGATGTTAATGGTGATAAGGATGGTGATGATGGTGATAATGATGACGGCGGCGGAGGCGGTGGTGGTGACGGTAGTGGCAGTAGTGTTGTAGAATTGCAGTCCGACTGCGATATTCTCCTCCACATTTACTTGTACAGTGGTAATAGTAACACAGACTCGCTAGATTACATGTACATGTATATGTATTTTGGTATCGTCTTTGCGGCGCATAGTCGGGGCCGTGTAAATTCATTGCAAATCACCGCATGGACGAAACCGGTCACGTCTATGCGGCGATACGCCTAAGCGGCGTCACATTGCTGTCTGGATTCAAGCTGTTTGCAGATGCGTGTTTCAGATCTACAGATAAAGGTGCGTACCCATATACTAAAATCGTCATTTCACCACCAATCCTTATACTGTGACCACTCTTTACAATCGTCATTTCTCCACCAAACCCTATACTGTGACCACTCTTAACAGTCGTCTCGAAGAGACAATTCTAAAGAGTGGCCACAGTATAAGGATTGGTGGAGAAATAATAGAGCTATTCTCGAAAATGTTGAGATCTGCGCTTCTTATATGGACATCTGCGAGTCTGCTCGGGTTTGTCATAGGGGAAAGGGTTAAGAAACAGTTAATGCAGGACAAAAGTAATGCAGAGTGCTCCTATGGGAGCTTTCTACATTGCTTTTGACCTGTATTAAGCTACCACCTGTCTTACAGATCCTAGTTTTGATGACGGGCTCTACTGTACGCAGGTTTGTTCTATCATCCCACTCAATATATAAAAAACCTCACCAAAAGGTGATCCTCCCAGGTCGTTTTGTGCGGTCAGTTTTACGCTTGTACCTCTGAGGCCAGCAACAATAATCAACGTCTCGTTATCCTGGGTGACTGCAGAAACAGCTTCATCAAGCAATTGTAATTCAGCGGCGGCTAAACCTGGTAAATTCATTTCATGTTTCGCCCGGATTCGACTCGCTGAAAATTGGAATGGAAGAGAAAATACTGGTTTAGTGTCGTATATTTCCAACAATTTTATTTGATTATTTTAGTGGCTCTAACCTTGGACATAATGTTTTAAGTGTTCATCTAGAACAGAGGGATCCTGACAGAGTTCTTTTGGCATAAGCTAAACTATATGGTTCACAAGTTATTTCTAAAGGCCATGCCAGCAAACCTTGTCCAGAGGTCCAGATAAGATGCGTCAATTAAAACATTTTCGCGAATAACTTCTCCACCAAACTCTATCTTATGACCAGTCGTTAGAATCGTCTCTAAAATCTATGCTGTGACTACTCTTAGAGACAATTCAAAAGAGTGGTCCCATAGGGTTAAGTGGAGAAATGAAGATTTTAGAACTTGAGTACGCACGTTTTTCTGTTGCTCTGTATTCTTGCAAAAGACTAAAAGAATCCTTTAAATTATCTTTACGTTCACTCAGAAAAAGTGTTTGGACGAGTCCCTAGGGCAGACATGTTGACTATTTACCAGATGAATAGCATTGAACTCAGGAATTTGTGTTAGTTAATTTAACCCTTTCACCGCCAATGTCGCATAAATGCACCACGACAGATAGTACAGTCCTGGGTCAGATGCACGTTTCCTTTTCAAGGCGGCGTCTAATAATGGATATCAATCTTTATTTCTATATATGTGCTTTATTCCTTTGAAATTCGCATTTATTTATCTCATTTCCTTATTTTACTGAATGATTTAACAAACTTTTGCAGACGCAAATTAGAAATTTGGTGCCGAAAGGGTTAATCTGGAATATAAACACATGCTGTTTGGCCATGACAGAAACAGTAGTACAATAGAACCGGTCTTAACCCATTACCTCATATTGATGTCTGTCTTTTGACGCCTCTGTAAAAGTCACCTTTTTAAACAATTGTGATAAATACAGCATACAACTTGCTCCATTGGAGAAAATGCTCTATTTACATGTATCACAATGGTTTAAAAACTACACAATTCTAAACGTTTTCCTTTTCTCTAGTAAATGTTCCTTTTCGGTAGATTTATTAAAAAGGTAGGATCTAAAAATAGCATATGGGGTAATGGGTTAAGTGACTATCTAAAGATGTCTTATTGATCACTGGTCTGTAAGGCAGGTGGTGGTAGCTTAATACAGGTCAAAGGTGATACAGAGAGCTCCCATAGGAGCTTTCTGCATTTCTTTTGCTCTGCATTATGTAATCACCTGCTTTTAAGGTTCATGTGTCCCATCAATATAAGGTCGCGTAAGACAAATTCTATTGTATTGGGATCAACATAATTCCATAATAAAACAGAGCAGACCTTGATCAGACAGCTCCTAGAGAAGCCTACTGATCTGGTCTACTTTGGTTGATTTGTACTGACATAATGTATTGTGTAGTTTCCATTGCTTTTACATGTCTGTATTTGTCATTGAGTGCATGCTCGTATGTTATCAGTTTGCTTGTGTGTGTGTATATAGCTCTCCATAAAATATAAAAAATAAGGATTATTATTAATAATAGGGTTGAGCGCAGGGATAGAATTTACATTATTTGTCAAAGTAGGTTTTTCTTTCATTTTTATCTAAACCACTGCAAGAGGGTCAAACAGTTTAGATCTTGGTGACAGGCGGAGTTGCTCGGCATCTGATCTGGATCCAGATAGCATGCAATGGTTACCGGTATCTTAACCCTTTCGGTGCCAGCAATGTCGTCAGATGGGCATAGTTTCGTTTATTTTTAGTGTAAGTGTGTGCTTTTCTTCCATTTTCTTTATAAAACAGTAAACAGAGTGTCAAACAGTTTGGATCCTGATGAGACGCCGAGTTACTCGACGTCTCATATGGATCCAAACTGTTTGCATGTGATATCATAAACCCGTCATTGTGGCACGGAAGGGGTTAATTTCGTTTCATCCGAAAAAAACATATCCACTGGATCCCTGCTCCAAATGTCATACGACCACTCTACCAGAAAACAATACCAGCTGGATCCCTGCTACATACTTACTTTCCACCAGTAAAAAGTATCCGTCGGTTCCCTGTTCCAATATAGATAGTGCCTTCTTTACCATGTCGCTTAATGTTGGGTCACTATCAGATAGTTCTTCTGTGTTGAAAAGACCTTTGAAAGAAAGACAGGCAGAAATTAACACTTTCCTCATTGAATATTCGTGTAAATATACTGACTTTATGCATATTCATGTAAATATACCGACGTTTATGAATATTCGTGTAAATATACTGACGTTTATGAATATTCGTGTAAATATACTGACTTTATGAATATTCGTGTAAATATACTGACTTTATGCATATTCATGTAAATATACTGACGTTTATGAATATTCATGTAAATATACTGACGTTTATGCATATTCATGTACAACTACTGACTTTATGCATATATAAATCCAATGATCGTTTTATTGTATATGAACACAGAAATGGTTGACCATGGCAAACAAATCTGATCTATAGAATTCCTCACGAAAACAGAACAGTCCTTTGTTAGTCTAAAATCTCACTCTACTCTGCAAATGCATTGAAATAGAGTAAACAGTTAATTATAAGACAGTTTACGAACTGTTTTATTTAAAGAACAAGCTATTCGCGAGTTGTGATAAATCGCTTTGAGGTCTAAGATGATACAATGTAGACCAGATGTCGTGTAATGATTACATATCTGGTTAAATCTGCATGTCCTACATATCTTCATACTAGACTATAAAGCCAGGTCCGATGGTATCCATGCTTTATACTGGGCATCTAAAAGAAGCAGAGACACGCTGTCGATAATAATAAGAGTAAGATATCGCGCCCGGGTTTTCTCTGTAACCTGTCCCTTCTATCTGGGGCGTCAAAATAGCCATTAGTGAGCAGAAAGGGCCGTTAATCAAAACAAACACATGCAACTACAGCCATTGTTCAGAAGCCGTTTCTTTACGTTTAGTTAGTGATCTTGATCTTGACCTCAGCATCAACCATTGTGCCATGGAAGCGATCCTCTTTTTTAATTCATGGATGATAATATCCATACCCCAATCGGAAATCTTCGTCTTATTCCGACAAAGCCGATCAGAACTCGCATGTATCCGGTGGAAGGATCGTGTTAGAATCAAACAACAGGTAACAAATGATGCACAGCAAAACACCTCTAAACCAAAATTGCAGTGGAGAAGAATGTAGATACTTTTAGGCAGGTGACTGCTTAATGCAGGGTAAAAGTCACGCAGAAGCTCCCAGAGGAGCTTTCTGTATGACTTTCGCCCTGCATTAAGCTACCACCTATCTCCGATGCCAATATTTATACTAAATTTAACCTCCGGTTTAGAGAGGTTTTACTGTATTAATAAAGTTTGTGCTATTTCTGATCTGAGTCACATATGCAAACATCTTAAGTAAAAAATACACCGGGTCTCTGAAAGGAGATGCCACAGTATAAAGGCCACAGACGTTTAGCTCAGCGTCTATTAGAAACCAAAGCTGTTTGACACTCGGTCAATAGTTTCTCATAATCTTGATTGAATCGGATGTACTAAGAACTGGACCAGATCCAAAGTATTCTATCCAAAGCGGTGTCATGTTTTTTCTTTATAAATGTGTCGGGTTCAAACATTGGGTCACATTTGCAGTGTAAGAGCAAACTTATCCATAAACGGAGTATAAAAAATTTAAGCAACTTTTCCTCTAAACAGGTATGAGTTTTGTTCCAGCTGCTTTTGCTTTGGTTTTTCATTTAAAACAGCCTTTGAAAACAGCATGGATCCAGATGAGACGCCGAGAAACCTGGCACCTCATCAGGTTCCAAACTGTTTTTCACTCTGAATATTTTTTTTTGAATACATGTGGAAGGGGGAAATGCAGCAGACGACACTATTTGCAGACATGCCATGAAGACGGTTCTGTAATATCATATGCAAAACAGTTGGATCCAGATGAGATTCTGAGTACCTCGGCGCCTCATCATGATCCAAACTGTTTGGCAACCTCTTTATCGCTTTATGAAGACATGTATTGCTTGAGCGGTCCTTCGGACTGAAAGTAGACAATAACTAGGTACATTGTACATTACTTTTTTACATTGAGCAGACGAAAATATGTCTAACAGACGACAATTCTTGCCCTGAAAGGGTTAATTGCTTAGAGTGCAGAAGGTATATTTGGAGTACATAATGCTGGACAGCAAATGATCTACATAATGTTAACATCACAATCATCAAACATTAAACAGTTCTTGGGCATAGTGAGGCTAAGTGAGCACAGTGAAAACTATTGCAGCTACATTTTTCTGGGGTGTAAATCTGGAGTGTAGTCTGCAGTAAATCATAACCATTTTGAATTTCCGTCAAACTTATGTGCCACCGCTGGGGAACATACATTACAATGCAGTAAATAAATGAAATAAAATTAAATACTAGTTGGAATTTTCTATCACACATTTAGATAAAAACTAATCCCGCAGTAAATCATGGGAACTTTCAACCTCCATCAAAGAAAGGCTGCGGCGATAGCCGCAGCCAATGATGTCATGAGTATCAATTGGATTAATTTGTTATTATAGCATATGGGCGCAGGTAATTAATTTGTTATTATAGCATATGGACGCAGGTAATTAATTTGTTATTATTGCATATGGACGCAGGTAATTAATTTGTTATTATTGCATATGGACGCAGGTAATTATTTTGTTATTATAGCATATGGACGCAGGTAATTAATTTGTTATTATAGCATATGGACGCAGGTAATTAATTTGTTATTATAGCATATGGACGCAGGTAATTAATTTGTTGTTATTGCATATGGACGCAGGTAATTAATTTGTTATTTTTGCATATGGACGCAGGTAATTTTAGCCATGGGAAAGACTGTAGAATCATACATGTTGTATCATAAGTAAACAGAGCAACCCTGGTCAGACAATTCCTACAGGACCCGTCTGATCTGGGTCTACTCTGTTTACAAAGGCGTAGAAAGGTTTATTTATGGCGTACACACGTACCTAATGCGTATTCTGTTGTCGCAGGATCTATGGCATTCAACGCTGAAGAATTGTAGACAAACTCGGCAGATTTACCTCTGTTACTCTTCTCTGCGAGCCATGTCTTTAAAATAAAATGTCCAAATTTAGAATAAGGTCTAATTAGGCTCCACAGTGCCATAGTTAATAGCTTAAACTTTATTCAGAGGAACAGTTAAGGGTGCGTACTCAAAAACTAAAATCTATATATTCGTCAATCGGAGACGATTCTTAAGAGAGGTCACAACATAAGGTTTGGTGGATAAACAAAAAAGTTTCACGCATCTTATCTGCACCTCTATTTATTCTTTTTTTTAAATTAGCATGTCTACTCCACATATTAGGATGTCACCTCGAGAAAGTGTCCACGTTAGAAATGAAACGACTCGACCTCATTTTATTTCAAAGTAATTCCTATGATTCTTTGAAGTTCGACTAACCGGTTCCCTGTTAAATATCAATGTAAAACATTATGACGTCATGAATATTTATTAGCTGAAGTTTTATAATGTAAACTATTCAATGCAATGTTTTGCTTTGACACACACTATAGAGTCAGATCTATATCATGTCGAAAGCAAACAGAGTACATATACTGCCGATTCCAATTGAATTTATAGGCATTAAAATACGTCTCATTCATTTTTCTAAACACGAGGTACCTTTATACAGGACAGAGGAAACATAGTGAGAAATAGAGAGAGAGAGAGAGAGAGAGAGAGAGAGAGAGAGAGAGAGAGAGAGACAGAGAGAGAGAGAGACAGACAGAGACAGAGACAGAGACAGAGACAGAGAGACAGAGAGACAGAGAGAGAGACAGAGAGACAGAGACAGAGAGAGAGAGAGAGAGAGAGAGAGAGAGAAAGAGAGAGAGAGAGAGAAACGCAAATAGAGTACATACATCAATGCCATTAAACCCGTCCTGTCTTTGTAAAGGTGAGATGACTCCTGTGACTGGATCAGTTGTCGTGTTTGGTAAGAAAGACGTTGTACCTCCACCAAATAAGACCTAGAATCAAGAGATAGTAATTAAAAGAAGACTGAATTGATATTAATCCATTCCCTCATATTAACGAATTTGACGACTCTGTAGAAGTCGCTTTGTGAAACCATTGTGATAAACCATTTAACAAATTTATCACAATGGTTTCAAACTACGAAATTCTAATTCATTTCCTTTTCTCTAGTTAATGCTCCTTTTCGGTAGATTTATTCAAAGAGATTGTATCTAAAATAGCCTATGAGGCAATGGGGTTAACCATAGACAGACTTGACTAAAGCGAGCCTATTCGTACAAACAAATCAAAAGGAAACTATTAGTACAAAAATCAATCACAAGAGCACTAAGGAAACAGGCTCTTTTTATTTATTAATTATCACACTTTTGTATAAAAAAACAACAACAAACATCTGCTTTATCCTTTACTCTTTTAATATTCCGCCCAGAAATAATGATATCATGAACAAAACTAACAATTTTATAATGGTTCTACGAACAGAAGACTTTAAGCATGACAGAAACTATAGAATCATATCTGTATTATATCATAAGCAGACACAGTCGACCCTGATAAGAGAGATATTTTTCAGTATAAGTTCAAATGTTGGAATAACTCTATTGTCAAATAGCTTGGAATTTATTTAACACAAGTTTCATTTCAAGAAACCCCGTCTTTATCTTACATTTGGACCCGTCCGTTTTTCATACGGAAGGTACAGAGCAATCAAACTATTTGGTAGAATAAGCCATTGACATTTATTGGTTCAGCAGACAGTGAAATCCCTGATCAGAGGGCTCCTTCAGAGACCCCTGGTTTGGGGCTTCATTGTTTACAAATGGGTTAAGACGCCAAGTGAGTGAATGTCTCATCAAGTAAGGTCATGATAAGTGGTACAAGAGTAAGGCCATGGTAAGTGGTATAAGAGTAAGGCCATGATAAGTGGTACAAGAGTAAGGCCATGATAAGTGGTACAAGAGTAAGGCCATGATAAGTGATACAAGAGTAAGGCCATGGTAAGTGGTATAAGAGTAAGGCCATGGTAAGTGGTACAAGAGTAAGGCCATGATAAGTGGTACAAGAGTAAGGCCATGGTAAGTGGTATAAGAGTAAGGCCATGATAAGTGGTACAAGAGTAAGGCCAAGATAAATGGTACAAGAGTAAGGTCATGGTAAGTGGTATAAGAGTTAACATGATAAGTGGTATAAGAGTAAGGCCATGGTAAGTGGTATAAGAATAAGGCCATGATAAGTGGTATAAGAGTTAGGCCATGTTAAGTGGTATAAGAGTAAGGCCATGTTAAGTGGTATAAGAGTAAGGCCATGGTAGGTGGTATAAGAGTAAGGCCATGGTAAGTGGTATAAGAGTAAGGCCATGATAGGTGGTATAAGAGTAAGGCCATGGTAAGTGGTATAAGAGTAAGGCCATGTTAAGTGGTATAAGAGTAAGGCCATGGTAAGTGGTATAAGAGTAAGGCCATGATAAGTGGTATAAGAGTAAGGCCATAATAAGTGGTACAAGAGTAAGTCCATTATAAGTGGTACAAGAGTAAGGCCATGATAGGTGGTATAAGAGTAAGGCCATGGTAAGTGGTGTAAGAGTAAGGCCATGATAGGTGGTATAAGAGTAAGGCCATGATAAGTGGTATAAGAGTAAGGCCATGATAAGTGGTATAAGAGTAAGGCCATGATAAGTGGTATAAGAGTAAAGGCCATGATAAGTGGTATAAGAGTAAGGCCATAATAAGTGGTACAAGAGTAAGTCCATTATAAGTGGTACAAGAGTAAGGCCATTATAAGTAGTATAAGAGTAAGGCCATGATAAGTGGCATAAGAGTAAGGCCATGATAAGTGCATAAGAGTAAGGCTATGGTAACAGGCTTAAGAGTAAGGCCATGGTAAGTGGTATAAGAGTGAGGCCATGCTAAGTGGTACAAGAGTAAGGCCATGATAAGTGGCACAAGAGTAAGGTCATTCATTATAAGTGGTATAAGAGTAAGGCCATGGTAAGTGGCATAAAAGTAAGGCCATGGTAAGTTGCATAGGAGTAAGTCCATAATAAGTGGTATAAGAGTAAGACCATGATAAGTGGCATAATAGTAAAACCGTGACAAATGGCATACGAGTAAGGCCATGATAAGCGACATAAGAGTAAAGCCATGATAAGTGGTAAAAGAGTAGGGTCATTATAAGTGGTACAAGAGTAAGGCCATGATAAGTGGCATAGGAGTAAGGCCATGAAAAGTGGTATAAGAGGGGACTTTATTTCATTAACCTTTTACTCCATAAATACGTTTTCACGTCTTTGCAAACAGAGTAGACCCAAATAAGACGGATCAAAGCAGTCGTCTGATCAGGGTCTGCTCTGTTTGTTTATATCATAATATAGACCCGACTCTATAGTTTCTATCATGGCCAATGGTTTCTGCATTCGTGCACCGTTATAAAACATGTTCAATTCATGGTGTCATTAAAATGTTCAATTCATGGTGTCATTGTTTCTTTAAATGGATATCCATAGAGTAAAGATTTCTAGAACGTATAAAAACTATCAATTAAAAGGTTCAATGCAGGAATAAATCGTCAAAAAGACAAATCTCGACCCTTAAATTCATGAATATTCAAGTATGAAATCACGTCATGAATATGTATAAGTTGAATTCTTATGACGTCATATGGACACAGTGTGTTCTAGCTGTAACGTAAACTGTACAAGTGTATGTAATAATTGTACACGCAATCAGTGCAGATCCTGATCAGACGGCTCCTACGTGACTCTTGCCTCATGAGTAATTGTGCACGAAACATCCACCTGACTGATGTTTTATAATGATAGCTAAGAGGGGAACATTTGGCAATGGCAAAAGGTTTTACCCTTTCGGAGCCAAATTTCTAAATGTCGTCTGCAAACCACTTTTGTTAAAAATAATCTTTTGTAAAATAAAGAAATGAAATAAATAAATGAAAAGTTCAAATGAATAAAGCAGAGATATAGAAATGGAGATTGAGACAAAAAGTGAAGTTCCTGATCAGACGCCGCCTTGAAAAGGCGGCGTTTGATCTGGGACTGCACTATTTGTCGTGGTGCATTTATGCGACATTGGCGGTGAAAATTAGTCTTATACAGTTCCATAAGTGAACAGAGCAGGTCCGATGAAACAGCTTCTACAGCGTCTACTACAGTTGCAAACGGATAACGAATAGGGGATTAGTACACGTTTATTCGGGTAATACCATTTGTTCAGAGGGCTGTTGTCGTCACGAGTCCGAAGGGCCAGGACAACGACAATCCCATGGCACACAGCAGATGTTATTTCCCGAAACAAACGTGTATTATCGCTATTCTTGCATTAAATTTTCGCTGCTTTCTTGTGTTCGTGTAACTGTTCCAAATACAGTATACGCTATTTATTGACAGTTCATTCGATTTATGCTGTTACCGGGGCACTGTTAAAACGCTGTATAAAAATATACCGGAGTCTATTGTTGACGTTAAGCCACGCAAATATATAGTTAAAATCGGCCAACAACAGCGCGTGAGCATTAGAACAGCCTTGTTAATACATGGGTAATCGGGGCTACAATAACACGTTTTATGCAAAAATACTTGACCATTTCTCTTTGAAACTTAAAATTAAAAGCTTATTATAGTGATATCTCGCATGTTCTTATGTAGTATCCCATGTAGTATCCCATGTTCTTATGTAATACCCCATGTAGTATCCCATGTTCTTATGGAGTACCCCATGTAGTATCCCATGTTCGTATGTAGTATCCCATGTAGTATCCCATGTTCTTATGTAGTACCCCATGTGTATCCCATGTTCTTATGTAGTACCCCATGTAGTATCCCATGTCCTTATGTAGTACCCCATGTAGTATCCCATGTTCTTATGTAGTATCCCAGGTCTCCATGTAGTATCGCATGTTCTTATTTAGTATCCCATATTCCCACGTGGTATCCCATGTTATTATGTAGTATTTCATGTTTGTATGTAGTATCCTGTGTTCTTATATAGTATCGTATGTTCTTATGTAGTATCGCATGTTCTTATGTAGTAACCCATGTTCTTATGTATTATCGTATGTTCGTATGTAGTATCGCATGTTCTTATGTAGTATCGCATGTTCTTATGTAGTATCCCATGTTCTTATGTAGTATCGAATGTTCGTATGTAGTATCGCATGTTCTTATGTAGTATCGCATGTTCTTGTGTAGTATCGCATGTCCTTATTTAGTATCGCATGTTCTTATGTGGTATCCCTTTTTCTGTTCACCTTAGAAATTCGTGATAACATTCGTTTTGCAAACCAGTCACACATTTCTCAGATTCTGAGAAGAATATTATCGATGTCGGTCTTTCATGTGGCATGAACACAATCACAAGACCTCGGAATAATATGACTGAGCAACGAAATACTAAAATCGCTGTTTTCTCCACGAAACCCTATGTTGTGACCACTCTTTAGAATCGTCTCTCGAAGAAACGATCCTAAAGAGTGGTCACAACACAAGGGTTGATGGAGAAATAAAGAAGTAATTCGAAAATTATTTTACATAAATACTTGAACTGCTCTGATCTAATATTTCGACCACTAAGTATTCCAACAACTGCCAATCGTAGCATTCAGGCGTGATAAAAATCTATGTGACACACTGGTGCATTCAAAAACTAACAGGATTGTTAGACCAAGCAATACAGTCTGTTCACAGGGTTGTGCTACTTGCAGTATTCTTGAAATATGTCAAGTATAAGTGACACAAATAGGCAATCAGTTTACAATGTGTCTACCAATATTAACTGTAGTGAAAGAAATATAGTATATGCAATTAAATGCAGTAAATGCAATATAATGGTGTATGTCGGTGAAACTGAGAGAGAAATTCGGGAGAGAATGAAATAACATTTGAGTGATGTGAGGCATGAGAGAGAGAAGCCAATAAACAGACATTTTGGAATCGGTGGTCATAGCAGTGATGATGTGAGATTTGTAGTTTTGAAACGGATGTTCCATGCATGTAGAACTGAAAGACAGATCCATGAAATTGATTGGATATGGAGGCTGAAAACGTACAGACCATTTGGCTGTAACATCAAAGAGGATAATGCGCTAATGCATGCATGACGTCGTTGCACCCATGAAGTCATTTTGAAGACGTCATGACATTTTAAAAAAACAACCCAATGTCACCATGACGCTGGATCAACATTATTCTCTTTGATTTTATGGCTGAATGCATGTAACAAAAATGTGACGTGTATTTTGACATGATAATCTTTGAAAAAGGCCCTTAGTGGTCGAAATATTAGATCAGAGCAGTTCAAGTAGTTATGTATTATATTAATTCCCTATTTTGGAATATTTTCTTCATTGAAAATTATTTTAATTACTTAAATTATCTGATATGATCTTTGAAAAAGTAAGGTCCAATATACATACATTAAATCTATTGTTTGTTTTTCCCTCAATCAGTTGCCGGGCGATGTCATTGCACGGTTGGGCGTTGTACATATTGATGTCCACGTCAGACTGCCACATGCTGCTAGCAGAGTGGGCATAAGCCGGGGCCACTGAAGGACTGGTGATGTCAGATGTCGTTACAATTCCCGTCCGCTTACCTGGTGAGTGAAAACATTGAAACTGTCTTAAGAGGCCATTCATTCATTGAACATGGGAATCTTAAAAGCAGGTGGTTGCTTAAAGCAGGTCAAAAGTAATGCAAAAAGCTCCTATAGGAGCTATCAGTATTAATTTTGATCTGCATCAAGCCACCACATTCCTTACAGATCCATAATTAGACCTCTTTTAAATGGCCACTAAAGATGGATTCTTCTGTAATAGGAACAGAGATAATGAAAATTATCAGTTACCATGGGAATTATTAATGATAAGTCTGTAAAACAAATTGTGAATTAAAATAGACGAATTGGAGCAAATGCTCTATTTATAACAATGGTTTCAAAACTACACAATTCTAAAACTTTCCTTTTCTCTTGTAAATGCTCCTTTTCGGTAGATTTATCGAAAGAGTTTGGGTCTAAAAATTGCATATTAGGGAAGGTGTTAACAGTAAACTAAGAGTGGTTAAAAAGCACAATGGTTTGATAATACATGCAGGGTTTTGAAAAATGAATTTATGATTGCCAAACGAAATGTCCATAATACTAATAGTAATGCTGAAAATAGACCAATAAATGTTTCCTGAATGCAGATGTAACTTTTGTTAAGCAAAGAGAACTGCCAAAAGAAATTAACACCAAAAACTGCCAAAAGAAATCATTACCAAAAACGAACGGCCAATTATTCTGAACACAACCCTTCGGGAAATTCTGATTGCTCAAATATTGATTTAGATGATTGTTTAGATGATTGATTTAGATGATTGTTTAGATGATTGATTTAGATGATTGTTTAGATGATTGTTTAGATGATTGATTTATATGATTGATGTAGATGATTGTTTAGATGATTGTTAAGATGATTGTTTTAGATGATTGTTTAGATGATTGTTTAGATGATTGATTTAGATGATTGTTTAGAGGAATTTTCGAAATCTCTCAAATGTAACACGGTGCTAGTTTGATCCTCATACTGCTTCCTCTAATTGCATCGAGACAATATTTAAAGTCGAGCTGGGTCGTCTGTTTACCATTCGCTAGATATATAATACGAGTTCAAGTATTTGAAGATATAAGTGATCTAGACAACAATGATGCTGATTCATTTATTGATGATCGTGATTTTATCATAACATAATATTTGATAACATTTTTCATGTTTTCTTTCGGAGTCTTGGAGCAAGGGAGTTATCTTCCCCCAAACGAAATATAAAAAAGGATAAGTTAAAAGCCCTGGAATTACCGGAATGATAAGTTAAAAGCCCTGGAATTACCGGGATGATAAGTTAAAAGCCCTGGAATTACCGGGATGATAAGTTAAAAGCCCTGGAATTACCACTGGAATTACCGGGATGATAAGTTAAAGTCCTGGAATTACCGGGATGATAAGTTAAAAGCCCTGGAATTACCGGGATGATAAGCTAAAGCCCTGGAATTACCGAGCGATTACAAGTCAAAGTATTTGGTCAACTATGGTCAATGTTGTGGCTAAAATGTTCAATCCTGCGTAACCGGGGTGATTCCGATTGCATCTTTATCTTACATTGTCGAAAATATTTCGCGTTTTATTGACTACGAAAAGGACATTGATAGAGCTTACAATGTATCATGATGCGCTGTTGGCTAAGTTAACTCCAGGAATTAGCTTTCAAATGATAGATATTATTAACCCGTTACTCCATTAATGTTAATAAGATTAATATTTCAAATGGCATACTAACACATGAATTCTTACGACAGCAGAAACAGTAGCATCAGATATATATTATTCCGGAAGCAAATAGAGCAGACCCTGATCAGCAGACCCCGATCAGCAGACCATGACAGACCCTGATCGGCAGACCCTGATCAGCAGACCATGACCAGACGACCTGGGTCTGTTCTGTCTGGTATATCAATCGGGCTGAAACAGTGAGAACCGTTATCGCCTCTTCTCGTTACTACGTGAATGACATTCAGGACTGTATCAAATCTTAACAAATTAGCGGACGGTAATCTAGATCTGTTATAAGTCTACTCTTATAGGAGCCGTCTGATCAGGGTCTGCCCTGTTTTCTTTTGATATAAGATAGATATGATGTCGTGCTAGATAAGCTGAGTTACTAAAAATAGCCGTACTAGAAATCCTTATCTGGAACACCCCGTGACTAGTGTATTCATACGCGCGATTGGGTAAAATCAATACAAGGGAAGGACTTCTTACAGAATTATACCAACATTTCTATAGGCAACAACCTTATGAATTGAAATTAATATAAGTAATTAGCACGAATATGAAATTCTATTTATCATATAAACACTTTAAAAGCCTATTTGATTAACCGAAGACGTTGTTTTGTAGTCACTCATGCAGTCATTTATATTTACGCCAAAACGTAACGTTTGTGGTTGTCATAACAAATGACGTCATTAGAGGGTTAATACACGTTTTTTCGGCCGAAAACAAACGTGTATTAACGCTACTCTTGCATAAAACCAATTTTCTGCTCTCCTGCATCAATTTAATTCTTAAAAATACAAGCAAAACAACGGCAGCAAAACTATACACTTCTTTGACACTTCGGCGATTTATGCTGTTTCCGGGCCACTGTTTTCTTTTCGACGTCAATTCATGATTGTATCAAATACCGTTTGTAAACACGGAATTTCATTCAATATGTCTATCACTAAAAACAGTTCATTGTCGGTGCTCCTGGAAATACTCACACCCCGGCGTTCACCTAGCTTAGGCCAAAACGCTGTAGCATTCGCGTCCATTGTTTACCTTAGGCCCGTAATAGGTATAATTAAAACCGGTCAACAACAGCGCGTGAGCACGAGAATCGCCTTGTTAATACATGGTATATAGCGGGACTACAACAGCACGTTTAACTTTTATGCAAGAATTTGGTGTCACGCCTAAAGTTATACTGCGGTCTGTTGCTATTAGATATGGAAGTCGTATTACGCAATGTAAAGTAGTACTTCACAAATTCGTTAATTTTCTTGGTTTTAGGGCGTATTTCAGCGAGAAAAATAATCAAGCATGGGATTTGTTAAAGCCGGGGGATTCTATACCCTCGGTTGGTCTGTTCCTATCGGAAACTCGCTAAAGCTCGTTTCCGACTGGAACAGACCAACCTCGGGTATAGAAACCCCCGTCTTTAACAAAACCCATGCTTGATTCTATTAATACAGTTTCTGTCATGGACAAGAATGCTTGTGTCCATGTGCTATCATAACAATTAATGCAATTAATATTTATGATGTCATTATTTTTACATGATTATTCATGGAGTAAAGAGATAATGACTACTCCCCTTAATGCGGCCCAAAAAATTAAACTTCCTTAACCCTTTACTCAATGAATATGCATGTAAAAACTAATGACATCATGTATATTTATTTGAATAAGTGTTATAATAGCACATGCGCACATACTTTTTTGGCAATGACAATGACAGAAACTGTAGAATCATATCTATATTATATAATAAGCAAACAGAGCAGAACCTGATCAGACGATTCCTAGAGAAGCCGTCTGATCTGAGTCTACTCTGTTTGCAAAGGCGTAGAAAGGCGCATTTATGGAGTAAAGGGTTGAACAAAAATATGTATTTTTGAAAACCGAAATGTTGTCGTCAGTGATGAAAAGTTAGAAATTGTCGACAGTTTTTGTTATCTAAGTTTACGATTCGTATACACTTGAAATTTAAAACTTACAATTGGAACTCTTTATTAGCAAGCCTTGCGAACATATAACAGCTTAATATCTACTTTAGCAGAACTGATCTGGATATTCCGACTCAATTATTATCAAATTTTGTCTCGATGTTGCAAGTCTACTCTATGAGTCTGAATTGTGGGATATTTATGACTTTGTGCTCGGTGTTCGGCAACAGACCCCTCATATTGCGGTATATGATGAACTTTGAAGGGTTCCCCTCTCAATATTATGCAAAATATTATATCATCTGGATCCAAACTATTTGAATAAATGAAAGACGTGTGTGTAATATCTTTGTGTGTCTCGTTTTGTCTTTTGATAGGCTTTAGCATTTACTGTCTGTCTTTTGTTTGCGATGGTGCGGTCCGGGAGATTGTATGTCTTTTTTGGAGATGGTGCTGCCCTGGAGAATGAATGTCTTTTTGCAATGGTACTGTACATGAGTATGTATGTTTTCTATATACTGTTTCTACATGACTCCAATACTAAATCGTTTACTTTCATTGAACGAGTGTAATTCAATAAGCCAAACGACGAATGCCTCTTGAGAAACTTCAAACAGACATTCCACACAGAACAATTTCAAAACAATACTGTTAAGTTTAAAAAGAATAAAGAGGACTCACCAGCTGCTGCCGCCCAGTCGACTAGTGACGTCATCCTCTTCCCCGGGGCGCTGCTGCAGTCCCCAGCTTTCGCTTTGGGATTCAAACCAACTAAATCTTGTTTTGTTTTAATACCACTCAACATACCGGATGTAGCACAAGCCGCGTCCGGTACCTGTTGGTCCACGCAGTACGTCTAAAACACAACACAACGAACTGTCAGTACATGCACCCGTCACCAACCCAAACATTTAGTAAGCGGAATTGAGAAGTTTTTCGACTGATCTGTTTAACCCATTCCCTCATATTGACGACTTTTGATGACTCTGTAGAAGTCACTTTGTGAAACTATTGTAATAAATAGAGCATTTGCTCATATAGAAGCAAATGCTCTATTTATCACATTGGTTTCCAACTACAAAATTCTAAAAGAAAACCCCTTTCTCTAGTTAGTGCTCCTTTTCGGTAGATTTGTTCAAAGAGATTGTATCTAAAAATAGCCTATGGTGTAATGGGTTAACCATCTCCCTGTTCAGTATTCGTTCAAGAAATAATGACATCGTGAATATTTATAAGCTGAATGTTCATACCCGCCATATGTACCCTTGAGGTTTTGGCATTGGTAGAAACTAAAGAAACAGATCTATATTGCAATGTATTCCATAAGCAAAGAAAGCAGACCCTGGCCAGACGGCTCCTATAGGAGTCGTCTGATCTGGGTCTACACTGTTTGCAAAGGCGTGAAAATGCGGTTATATGAAGGAAATGGTTAAATGCATGCTGAACACTCTCACAATTGTGTTCTGCATGACTCTAATCATGCATTAAATTAAGTCGTCACATGTCTTAATTCATTCCCTCATATTGACACCTTTTGACCCATTTCCTCATATTGACGCCTTTTGACCCATTTCCTCAAATTGATACCTCTTGACACATTCCCTCATATTGACACATTTTGACCCATTCCCTCATATTGAGACCTTTCGACCCATTCCCTCATATTGACACCTTTTGACCCATACCCTTATATTGACACCTTTTGACCCCATTCCCTCATATTGACGCCTTTTGACCCATCCCTCATAGTGACGCCTAAAGATAATTTTTTAAACAAACATTGTGATAAATAGAGCATTAAATCCATTGGAACAAATGCTTTATTTATCAAATGGTATCAAAACTAGTTAACTACACACTTCTTAAAACTTCCTTTTTCTAGTAAATGCTCCGTTTAGTATATTTATTCAAAGAAGTTTGGTCTAATTTTACCTACGAGGAAACGGGGTCTAAAGTTGTGTATGGAGGAACAGGGTCAATATGGATAATGATACTCATTCGACACACATGATTTAACTTTATGCATTACTTTTAACCTGCATTAAACTACCACCTGCCCAACAGACCCATACTTATAGATATTTTGATGGCTGCTTAAGACATCTATTGATATTATATGTATATACAGTAAAACCCCGCTAATGCGACCACCTAAAAGAGGTATACTTTTGGGTGCTAGATGCAGGTGGTAGCTTAATTCAGGACAAAAGTAATGCAGAAAGCGGAGCTTTCTGCATTACTTTTGTCCTGCATTAATCAACCACATGCTTATAAAGACACCCATATTTATCCATGAAGTGGTCGCATTAGAGGGGTTTTACTAAGAGGTTAAAATATGGCAAAGGTGTGCCTTCTGACCATAATGGCACACCTGGTGCCATAATAGCCCGATGGCTATTGTGACACCAGGTGTGCCATTATGGCCAGAAGGCACACACAGGCCATATTTTGACCTTTTTATTGAATACCTTAAACATCTATAATTTTGCAAAAATAAGGAAGGAATAGTCATACTTTCATGGGGATTCGAATCCCCGTCGAAAAATATGTAGTCCGACGTTATAACCACTAACACTAACGATGACTTTACTTTTGACTACACTGTTTTAACTTATAAGTTTGTTTGAGAACTTCCAATGGATGACGTGAAATTATGACGTCACAACTGTCATTTTTGAATAACATAAACAAAGTTAGGTAGTACCGATCGATAGAAATAAAGAAATTGATTTTTAATATAATTTTACGATTCTATAAACTTAACAGATTTCCAGGTCTAGAATACGATTTGACAACGACGTCAAACCCCTTTCTCCGGCCATGTTTGAATAGATCTAGATCTAGAGCTATGTTGCTAACGTCAACGCATTGCACGTGAAAAAGATCGTGGGCCGATTATGGATAATCGGCCCGCCGGGACATTATGGCTTTGGTCACATGACTCCTTAATGAAAGTTTTCTACGGCTATTTTGTTACTATTTATAGTAACGGTATTCAATAATGTATGTTTATGTTGTTTGTGGACCATAATGAAAATTGGTTGTTACCAAATATGTAATCTAAAATACGTAAAATAAAGTAATTATTATTATTATTGTAAATGGTATTGTACTACTCAACATTTGATAAGGGACAAGGTGTACATGTATCCTGTATGCCATTTATACTAGGTATGGTTTAGGATTGTGTAAATCATTTTTAATTTATTTTCACTATGTTAGTAAGTAACCAATGTGTACACTGTGTATATACTTCAATTACATGTATGTACCGACTGCAGTAAAACTTTTATGATATATTTCTCAATCAATGAAACATGTAGGATTATATTCTTGACACTTATCAAATGTAAAGTAGTATAGTTTATTACAAAAACCGAGGCCCAGCCACCACGGTTTCATAGCATCTGGTTATTGGTCAGCACTGCTCGACAGTCGTATTGTTTCCATCTACCAAAAGCACGGACACTCATTTTAGTGGGTATTTAGGAGATGTGTCGGCTGGTCTGGGTCTACCGTTTAGTGGGTATTTAGGAGACGTGTTGGCTGGACTGGGTCTACGGTTTAGTGGGTATTTAGGAGATTTGTCGGCTGGGTCTGGGTCTACAGTTTAGTGGGTATTTAGGAGATGTGTCGGCTGGTCCGGGTCTACCGTTTAGTGGGTATTTAGGAGATTTGTCGGCTGGGTCTGGGTCTACAGTTTAGTGGGTATTTAGGAGATGTGTCGGCTGGGTCTGGGTCTATAGTGGGTATTTAGGATATTTGTCTTCCAGTCTGGGTCTACAGTTTAGTGGGTATTTAGGAGACGTGTCGGCTGGTCTGGGTCTGCAGTTTAGTGGGTATTTAGGAGATGTGTCGGCTGGTCTGGGTCTACAGTTTAGTGGGTATTTAGGAGATGTGTCGGCTGGTCTGGGTCTACAGTTTAGTGGGTTTTTTAGGAGACGTGTCGACTGGTCTGGGTCTGCAGTTTAGTGGGTATTTAGGAGATGTGTCGGCTGGGTCTGGGTCTTCGGTTTAGTGGGTATTTAGGAGATGTGTCGGCTGGTCCGGGTCTACATCATGTACAACACAATACTACTACAAATTTTCTCACTAATATAATAAAAGGCACAGTGAAGCCTATCTACAACGGGAACTAAAACACTTCAGTCAGGTGATAGTATTTAACCAATATAGGTGCCACTTTCGTTTTGCCACATTAATGTCGAGTGTTTTATTAAAACACCCACTTAGTCATAGTTTCAAATTGTTTATGTAACCTCAGATTTGCCATTGGTAGCGAGAAAGTTAACTATTTACTCCATCAATATTTATGCAAAAAATAACGATATAATGAATACTAACAAGATTATGTTTTTTTTATAATGAATTGTTAACACTGGAAATGCTTGCTATCAGAGTCAGATCTTTTTTTTACTTCATAAGCAAAGAGCGGACATTGATCAGATGGCTCCAACAGGAGCTGCCTGATCTGGGTCTACTCTGTTGGCAATAGCGTTAAAAGAGATATATGGATTATATGTTTCATCAAAAGAGCGTATCTTATAGATGTCCATATGTCTACAGTCACCCAAGTGTTCACGTACACATCACAAACCTTTGACATGCCGACGTCTGGGAAGTTTTCGAAATTGTATGTAGATTCTTCGCCAATATCGGCTCTTCCTATGGATATAGTGTTGAGGTCAAGGCCATCGGCCACAAACAACACCACATTCTTTGCAGTTCCTTGGTTCTCAGTCGTTTGAAGAATGGAACGAATAACTCTTTTAGCGTCGTTTGTCCAGTAGTTTGCCCCTGTGTGGAACATCACAAACATATAACTACAACGAGCAACATATAAACATGCATACTCAAGTACTAAAATCGCCATTTCTCCACCCAATCCTATAGTGTGGCCATTCTCTAGAATTGACTCTTCAAGGCGATTCTAAAGAGTGGTCACAAGATAGAGTTTGGCGGAGAAATAAAGAAGTTATTTTTGAAAATGTTTAAATCTACGCATCTAAAATGCTATAACCTGGTAAGACCTGGTAAGACCTGGTCAGACCCAGTGTATAACTGAGTTAGATCTGGTTAGACCTAAGGTCAGACAATGCTATACGCCATGGTTTCGGCTCTGACCAGGTCATATATTTGAATTCACGAGGTTTGACCAGGTCAATTCTATAATCTAACGTGGTCAGACCTATTTATACTACTGTGATACAACCTGCTATTAAAAAACAATATGCAAAGGGAAATCACAAAAAAAACTTGTTGAATGATACTTCCCCTCATTGTGCACTTTTCGCTATACATTTTTCAAGAAAAAAAATGATAACAGCTAATAACTCCAAAAATATTGATACAAGAGGTAATGCCCTTGTGCATGACACTTCCTGTTATCATGCTCTTTCCATTGATGTAATGTCATTCCAATAGTATTGGTAGAACAAGAGTTGTTGGTCTGACAAAAATGTAACAAAGGGCAATAACTCCAAAAGTGTTGAAGCCAGAGTTATGACCCTTGTTCATGACACTTTCTCTCATCATGCTCTTTCCATGTATGACGTTTCAATACAATAGCATGGGCCATATAGGAGTTACATTTGTATCGTCCGGACAAGAAAGCGTCAATTGTACAAAAGGCAATAACTCTGAATTTATTGAAGCCAGAGTTATGGACCTTATGCATGCCACTTTCTCTTATCATGATCTTTCCATGTATGAAGTTTCAAACCAATGACATGTGCCATACAGGAGTTATCGTCCTGAATTTCTTTTACAAAGGGCAATAACAGAGTTTGGACTTTGGGTATGACTATTCCTTCTATCAAGATTTTTCAATGTATGAAGTTTCAATCAAATGTCATGGGCCATATAGGAGTTATCGTCCAGACATAAAAATGTGATTTTTACAAGGGGAAATAACTCCAATATTAGTGAAGCCAGAGTTATGAGCCTTAAGCATGACACTTTCTCCCATCATGATTTTTCCATGTACAAAGTTTCAATCCAATGGCATGGGCCATATAGGAGTTATCGTCCGGACAAAAAAAGTTTGATTTCTTTTACAAGAGGCAATACTACTATATTAGTGAAGCCAGAGTTATGGACCTTGTGCATGACACTTCCTCTCATTATGTTCTTTCCATATATGACGTTTCAATCAACTGGCATCAGGCATATTGAAGTTATCGTCCGGACAAGGCAGACAGACAGACAACTCTCACGAAAACAATATGTATCCCCCATATAAATATGGGGGAGACATAATAAGGGTTTATGTACATTAATAACTCTCTAAATAGTGACTGCTGTATAGAGATTTTACTCTACGTTGAGTGACCGTTGTATAGAGGTTAACTCTACGTTGAGTGACCGTTGTATAGAGATATTACTCAACGTTGAGTGACCGTTGTATACAGATATTACTCAACGTTGAGTGACCGCTGTATAGAGGTTAACTCAACGTTGAGGGACCGCTGTATAGAGGTTTAACTCCACGCTGAGTGACCGCTGTATAGAGTTTAACTCTGCGTTGAGTGACCGCTGTATAGGCTAGAAGTTTTGCTGTACTTTTGAGTGACCGCTGTATAGACTAGAGATTTTACTGTACTTTGAGTGGCCTCTGTTTAGAGGTTTAACTGCGTTGAGTGACAGTTGCTCTACTTAGATTGACGGTTTTGTTTGTACTTACGTTCCTTGTTTTGCTCTACTTAGATTGACCGTTTTGTTTGTACTTACGTTCCTTGTTTCGCTCTACTTAGATTGACAGTTTTGTTTGTACTTACGTTCTTTGTTTTGTGCGTGTGTATCTTGAATCCATATACTTGCAATTATTAACACAATCGGTAAGATTCCATGTTTCTTCATCTGCAAGAGAAAAAGAAGAACGAATAATGATTATATGTGCATTAGCATGAGGGCGAAAGGGTGTCCATGGTTTCTTTCAAAGACTGATAGGTCAACACTTAACTCATTCCATTCTACTGACGCATTTTGATGCCGTTGTAAAAGGTAATTTTAGGAACCATTGTATCAAATAGAGCATTTGATTCATAGGAGCAAATGCTATATTTATCACAATGGTTTTAAAACTATACAAGTCTGAAAGTTTCCTTTTCTCTAGTAAATGCTCCTTTTCGGTAGATTTGTTCAAAGAGGTTGGGTCTAAATATAGTCTAGAAGGGAATGGGTAAATGACCAATACCACTTGTCGATGGGTAAGCTGGTCTGTAACAAATGTTGGTAATTTGTTAGAGTGTAGATATAGACCAGTCTCTGTGTCTTCATGGAGAACTGGGTTCATGCTTATAAAGCTTTTTAGCTGAGTCTGAGTTCGTTCTCAAGCTTTTGATTGGTCAGACTTTTGATTGGTCAGATTTGAGCCAAATGCTCAAATCTGACCAATCAAAAATTTGAGAATGAACTCAGACTCAACTAAAAGTTTTATAAGCATGGACCCTGGTGTTAACCCATCTCTGTCCATATTATTAAACGAAACCTGTCCAAATTTTAACTTGGTACCCATCAATTTTTCATTTTGAGGGGGCACAGCAAACAGCATATAAATTATGCTGGTATAAAGAGTGGACATTGATAAGTCCAACAAGCATAAAGACCTTGATCAGAGGACTCTTTCAGGAGCTCTCTGATCTTGATCTATTCTGTTTGTCTACATGTATATTCGTTTGAGGAACACTAGACAGACATGTATTAGTCCTTTATCTGATAGATACAAAATTCATGATCGAATTTAATCTCAAGTCTAGTGATGATATTGAAAGGATTGAGACAATCAACGTTGATGAGAGTAGAACCTAAGCTTTCTGTATAACCTTCATCCTGCGTTAAGCTACATGTACCACGTGTCTTTAAAGTCCAAAATTAGACAATTCTAATGGTCGTTGTAAACAGACTTTGCTGTACAGTAAAACCTCTCTATAACGGCCACTAAAGTTTGTTAAATAGTTGGTATTTAGGGCAGGTGGCTGCTTAAAGCAAAGTGAAAGTAAAACAGAACGCTCCTATAGGAGCGTTCTGTTTTACTTTCACCTTGCTTTAAGCAACCACCCGCCTTTAACACAAAATACGTGATGTAATTTGGTGGCCGTTATAGAGAGGTTTTACTGTATTTCAGTTTCAAGTACAAGCCTCTACGATTGGTTTGGTAAACAACATATGAGAGTCTATAAGATTTGATTCTACCCTCTGCATATAAAGTTTGGTTCTTTTTTATAATCATTCATGATAGCCACACCCTCCAGCTGACTTGCGGTAGGTCGGTGATTCTGTGCACGGAGCAATGCAATTTGTTCCATGTACGGAAGACATTTCGGGTCTTCCACCGCCTGTACTTAGCTGGACGTCGTTATATGACCGTCTATAAATCGACAGACACCAAACAAACTAATCTGTAAATCATGCATGACGCCGTCTATATAGATATAAATAGTGTTGTACTAAAATATAAAACTAAAGAATAGTATTGCAATGGCCAAAAGAGAACCTGCAGATCTTTTACATGAAAGCAAACAGAGTAGACCCAGATCAGACAGCTCCTATAGGGGCTGTCTAATATGGGTCTACTCTACAATGACACGAAACGGCGGGTTATAAAGTGAACGGTTGACAATATGAAAACCACAATACGCATCTAGAAGTATTTCTACGTGTTATAGCTAATGTAAAACTCATATAGTCATTTTGTTATAGTATGTTAGGAAAAAAAGCATATATTTACCTCTGTAAGTTCTGTTTCCTTAAAGTTCTTAAAGTTCTCTTCTTGATAAATAACTCTATATCATTTATTTTAATAGTATGAACAAACTCTCATTGGTTAATCATGATTGGACAGTTAAACGAATTGCCACCTTAGGCGATATTGACCGTTTGACCGGATCTTTTTGTATTTATCTTAATGCAATCTTGTTTATATTTCAAAACATTGTACTGCATAATAAAGTTACAATATACATAAAAATCTCTTGAACGTTATTAAAAACTGCATAATTATAAATTTAAAACTATGATCACATGACGTCGAAGATATGACGTAGAGATACGATAATGTACCGTGGAATACCATTAAATCATGAATATACATTGTAGTAATCATTTAAAGTCGATGATTGCTCAATGCAGTACGAAAATGCATGTCTTTACCCTTTCCTACATATAAAAGTCCTTTTCACGCATATGCAAACAAAGTAGACCAAGATCAGACGGCTCCTATAGGAGCCGTCTGACCAGGGTCTGCTCTGTTTGATTATGGTATAATATAGATATGATTTCTACAGTTTCTGCCATGGCCAAACTTCATGTGTACATGTACTGGAAATTTAGTAAAACAAAATTAAGATCTTTAAGGCAATTGAATGCTTATTGCTGGATGGGAAGTCATGCAGAACGTTCCTTTGGGTACATGAAGTGTTCTCAAGACTGGACTAGTTAAGGATCTGGTTTTGTTGTAATTTCTATAGAAAATATATATACAATAGAAGTTGCCTGATAAAAGTGGCGTATAGGATCTTTCTGCGTTTGGATCTGCGTTAAGCTTCCACCTGTTTTACAGACCCATGATAAGATCTCGTTTTGATTGTCGCTTAAGACAGGTTCTACTGTAGGAAAACATTAAGTTGAAGGTGAGGGGGTCGTGAAGGGGTTGTGCTTAAGCCTACAACGTTCCACTGTTAATGTACAAGTACAGTAAAACAACTCTAAAGCAATCATAAAAACGATGCTCATTTTTTGGTGTGTGCGTGGTGGGGGTGGGGGTGGGGGTGGGGGTGGGGGTGGGGGTGGGGGTGGGGTGGGGGTGGGGTGGGGGTGGGGGTGGGGTGGTTTACTTCACTGTACATTTAACCGTGCAAGGAATGTCTACATTTGGTTTATCTCCCTGTATATACCAGACACATGTTTATTCCTAAAGTGCTGGTTTTAGAGATGATTTACTCTCTAGCACTGACACGTGACATGATACCACACCCAGTCATATACTCTTGACATCGGGTCGACAAGTTCATTTAGCACTACCCGTTTATGCTGAGCGTCAATCAGGGAGCTATTAGTACAGAAAACCCCTCTGAGCGTCAATCAGGGAGCTATTAGTACAGAAAACCCCTCTGAGCGTCAATCAGGGAGCTATTAGTACAGAAAACCCCTCTGAGCGTCAATTAGGGAGCTATTAGTACAGAAAACCCCTCTGAGCGTCAATCAGGGAGCTATTAGTACAGAAAACCCCTCTGAGCGTCAATCAGGGAGCTATTAGTACAGAAAACCCCTCTGAGCGTCAATCAGGGAGCTATTAGTACAGAAAACCCCTCTGAGCGTCAATCAGGGAGCTATTAGTACAGAAAACCCCTCTGAGCGTCAATTAGGGAGCTATTAGTACAGAAACCCTCTCTAAACCGGACATTCAGTTCAGTATATTTGTTAGTCTTGGAGACAGGTGGAAGCTTAATGCAGGATGAACGTCATGCAGAAAGATCCTCTAGAAGTTTTCTACATTACATTCATCCAGCATTCAGCAGTCACCTGCCTGAAAGTATCTAAACTCTTCTCTACTAGAATTCCCGTTTAGAGTGATTTTACTGTGCTAGTTTTTTGGCATGTGGTGACCGGGGATCAATCTCACGACCCCCGTACTCGATGCCATCGCTTTGTCACTTCTTGTTGACTATATGATTTATCAGTGATTTACCCTCGTCTGCTATAGTTTTTATCTGGTTCAGTTACGCGTGTAAGTCTTTTACCTCCTATCTTGAACCTGATCAGCATTTTTTTTATTATGATAAGATGCCGAGGGCTCCGTTTGGTGTTTTTGTTATTACAAATATGCCTTTAGCGTTGAAAATTCGCAATTGCGTTCGTCTGTACTGATAATAATTATTTAATTCTATACATTTTGTAGCCAATTAAAACATTGTCGACGTTGCTACTTTTTTCTGTAAAATATGTCGTCTGCTATATTTCATTCTTAATGTTCCTCTTCCTTTTTTCCTAAACGTAGTTAAAATACCAACAAGTTTGTCTCCTGATGAGATGCCGAGTTACTCGGTATTTCGTCTGGTTCTAGGCTGTTAGCAGAGCAACAGATAAACATACTCAAATACCGAGATCGTTTTTCCTCCACCAAATCCTATCATGTGACCACCCTTTAGAATCGTCTCTTCGAGACGATTCTAAAGAGTGGTCACATCATAGGGTTTGGTGGAGAAATTCAAATGTTGATGTAGAAAATGTTTTAATTACGAATCTTATCCTGACCTCTTATGTTAGCAAAGACTATCATATAATCGCTCATAGTAATAAAGAGTGTTCGAGTTTGTTCGATTCAATTGTATTTCACCTTGGTAAAGTTCATCTGGTACAAGAACTGGCCACACCATATGCCCAATGCAGTCTTCCGGTGGTCTGAAAATGTAATTAGATTTATGCAACACTAGTTGATGTTTCAACCTTCTGCACTCTCCGCACTTTTATATGCTGTCGTCAGCAATTATTGTCATCTTCAAATATCGGCAAATATTGTCGTCTGCAAATACTGTCGTCTGCAAATACTGTCGTCAGCTTCAATCTATTTTCTCTCCCATTTTTTAACCAATTTCTAATTGTCGTCTGCAAACCAATTTTGTTAAATCATACGGTGATATAAGGAAATGAGATAAATAAATGCAAATTTCAAAGGAATAAAGAACAGATAGAAATAGAGTCTGAGACAAAAAGTGAAGTCCCCGATCGGACGCCGCCTTTTCAAGGCGGCGTTTGATCTGTGGCTGCACTATTTGTCGTGGTGCATTTTTTGCGAGATTGGCGGTTAAAGGGTTAATCCTTTCCGTTATAAAAATGCCTTTTCACGCCTTTGCAAATAGAGCGGACTCCTGTTGGAGCCGTCTGATCAGGATCTGCTCTATTTGCCCATTGAATTATAAAGATATGATTCTACCATTTCTGTATCCTGTGTGCATTGACCCATTACAAACATCCAGCCAATCAATGCTCTTGGTGTCGTCATTTCTTATATGAATATGCGGCAATAAAAGGCTTAACCCTTTCCCAGTTCTACATTTATATCAAATTTCAAGACCTACTGAATATTCATGGACAAAATAATTATAAAGATATATGGCAGGTGGAATATTGTATAGTTATTTTCGAAAGTAAAGACACACATCTGTCAGATTTCATTAGCAAACTGAGCAGACCCTGATCAGACGGCTCCTATATGGGAGCCATATGATCTGGGTATACTCTGTGTACAACTGCGTAAAATGTGTTTATATGAAGAAAAGGGTTTAAATACATACTCTATAGAGGAGCCCTCTCATCAGCGTCGGCACTGTTTGTCATGTTACACGTTTCTTTAGAAGAAAATCCCTAAATAATCACAATAATCTTGACATGTTTTATTTTTTAATAGTCTGTATGACTATTCGACGTTGTAAAGGGTTAAGCTTAATTGAAAACGGACGCTGAATTGCATCTGATCTTTACGGACGCTGAATTGCATCTGATCTTTACGGACGCTGAATTGCATCTGATCTTTACGGACGCTGAATTGCATCTGATCTTTACGGACACTGAATTGAATCTGATCTTTACGGACGCTGAATTGCATCTGATCTTTACGGATGCTGGATTGAATCTGATCTTTACGGATGCTGAATTGCATCTGATCTTTACGGACGCTGAATTGCATCTGATCTTTACGGATGCTGAATTGAATCTGATCTTTACGGACGCTGAATTGAAACTGATTTGTTTAGTTTTAACACCTTTATCTGTGTCCCCATAAAGACTTTTCACGCGTTTGCAAACAGAGTAGACCAAGATAAGATGGCCCCTGTAGGAATCGTCTGATCAGGATATGAAATCAGTATTTAACAACATGCCTTATTATGTATTGAACTTTGTATTGTATTATGTTACGTGTGTATGGGCCGGGGGTTTAACTGCATAATGAAATGTTGAGTTGAATTGAACTCAATCAAATCGAACAATATCAAAAAATCCTGTGTAAATATACTAGCAGAAACTTAATACATATTTATGATGCCATTATTTCTTGCATGAATATTGAACAGGGAAGGTGTTGATCTTTTTCGCATTAAAATACAGTAAAACCATAATACCACAGTAAAACCACGATAACACGATACCACAGAAAAACCACGATAACACGATACCACAGTAAAACCACGATACCACAATAAAACCACGATACCACGATACCACAGTAAAACCACGATAACACGATACCACAATAAAACCACGATACCACGATACCACAATAAAACCACGATAACACGATACCACAGTAAAACCACAATACCACAGTAAAACCACGATACCACAGTAAAACCACGATACCACAGTAAAACCACGATAACCACGATACCACAGTAAAACCACGATACCACAGTAAAACCACGATACCACGATACTACAATAAAACCACTGTAATACTCTGGGATTTGTGATTGTTCAATACACATCCCAATGTTTACTCTCTCACGTGCGTTGTGGAATGTGGATTTTGTTTATGTCCATTTATCTACACAAATAGAATGCCTACGGTAAAATGGCATAATGTCTGGATTCTTCACTTACTTTGCGTACTAGGTGGACAACTTAAACAGGATTTGTGTCATTATTATTGGCTCAGATTGTGTTTAAACTTCGTTCCACCACAGAACTTTTCTTCCCGACCTTGATTCACAGCTGATCTATTTTTAGAGTGTCAGTCATAAAACTCACTATTTTGTGAAGGTCACTCTTAAAAGGCTGTCGGCTGCATTACTTATATCTTCTAAGAAACTATTCAATTCCCTGTCTAAGTTCATCCACTGTAAGTTAAAAATCTCGATTTTTGTCATGTTTATCGTTCTTAATAACGGTCTCTATAATTCATATTTATATGACGTCATTTACCAACATTCTGTTGATTTTGTTGGTAAACCAACAGTCGTTAAGGGTTATTAGAACGGAAAGTTGTTGGTTTGTTGGAAACTAACGAGATTTCGTTCTTTTTACCAACAGTCGCTGGTTGTTGGTTCTCTGCCTATATAAGGCCGGAGAATTTCTCATTCGAGGACTTCTGAGCTATAAATTTTCGAGGACAGACGTGTTGTGCTGTCTCGGTAAGAGAAAATGATATTTTAAGTAATTCCACGGTGTAGTGGGCGTCATTTGTTGACGGAAGTTATATTTATAAGTTAAAGAGGTGCTTATTGGATATATAAGCGGTTTACTATATAAATATAATATTTTCTCAGAAGTCCACGAATACTTTGCATATTCATCTAGATTTATTACAAATTTAGGTCTTATCATACATATTTATACTTGAATGCAGATTATCGATCTGGATCACGAAATACGTAGATATAGTCTAGATCCAGATCATTACTGTTAAAGTAGAATAGATCTACATATTAAAAATTGAATGATATTTATCTTGACTTTCGTTAATATTTCTGTTGCCTGATTTTATTACAAACAGAGTCTAGATCGGTGTAGATCTAGATTTATAGTTAGTTCAGGTGATATCCTGACGTAAATGTAACATCACCTGACTAACGAGAGAACCGCCGGCCCGTTACACCACGATAACACGATACCACAGTAAAACCACGATAACACGATACCACAGTAAACCACGATACCACAGTAAAACCACGATACCACGATACCACAATAAAACCACGATAACACGATACCACAGAAAAACCACGATAACACAGTAAAACCACGATACCACAGTAAAACCACGATACCGCAGTAAAACCACGATTCCACGAACACTGAAATACGTACCATTGTTGATCTTTAAGGCAGATGGTGGCTTAATTCAGGATGAAAGTCATACAG